>JARYHS010009186.1:43493785-43636574 GCA_031002005.1 Vandiemenella viatica | reverse complement strand
GGAGACTGACGGAAGAGTAGTTCCTTATAAGGCCGGCTGCGTGCACAGAACTCTCTCTTCTTTCATGTCTGATGCACAGCTCTAAAAATTAAAATCCATCGCAGTAGTTTACATTAACAGTTACTCGTATACTTGGTATTTGGGACGGCAATACAATAAATCGTTACAATAAATTTCAGCTATTGATGAGTAATATGGGAACCTCTGAAAACTGGAAGACCTGGCTAGGCATGCAGCCTTACGTTTGATAGAAATTAACTCGTCTGTTATTAGAGGAGTTACGGTATCCTGTCATGATGATAGCGGAAATCTTCAGCGTGGGATTATGTGTTAGATTGCACAGTTCCCGATCAGTATGATATGCGGCTCATATCGTTTCTCGTTGGATGGGTTTACCAAGCAATATCAATGGTTGAAACGCTGGTATTACTTTACAGATTCCGATTTGTGTGTTCCATAAAGTAATTCAACTGAGTAGAGATATTACAAGAATTTTTATTGTCCCTAATTATAGCTATTCAGCTCGTCGTGATCGAACTACTGGGGGCAAGGAACGGAGAGATTTCTGTAATTAATAGAAAACCGAAGTCGAGATGGCCGGACGGTTCATCCATTCACATTCTCCCGAGTAAATCCAACTGATCTCTCCATTACGCACTGCTCTACGATATGCAGGCACATAATTCAGCGACAGGACCAACTGAATTACGAAACTTGTAGTATACATCTGACAATGAGTCACCTATTATATTATATGCATATTGCTTTTTGCGTTGAGCATAAACCTGCGTTTGCGTGATGATACTTTGAATGTTTTAAATACAGTAATTTCCGTTTTTCTACCACATCCAGATTTTTTCTGGTAGTAGTGAGAAAGACTTTCGCATTTGGGAGGACGCCGGTTCTAATCTTGGTCCGGGCATCCAGATTCGGATTTTTCCCCACAAATCACACCATCAAATGCCAGTACGTTTCCTTCCAAAGGCAAAAAGAAGCCCTTAGTATTTATGAAAATGGCTGGGTATCCTCTTGCACCTACTATTTTTTTTCGAAAGTAACTGAAAAATTCAGGACAAACCTATTTCAGGATGACAGCAAACACATATTATTACCAGCAACATTCATAACTAGCAGTGACCAAGAGAGTAGGATCAGAACCGATTGTTTTCTACGCTAATTTTTTCCACGAGCGATGAGGGATTTTAATAGGATGGGTTTATGGAGAGATCAAACTTTAGAATCCGACAGAAGAATGTCTCGAGAAATTTCTCCGGCCATGCTAATATGGGTTTTCCATGGTTTTCCCAGATCGCTCCAGGCGAATGTCGGGATGGTTCCACAACACAGCCCTAGGGTGTTACCTGCCATATCCTGTATATCCCTTCCGATGCATACACGATTACAGATTAGGATAATTAGGATTAATTTGTTTTTAATTTCTTAGGTGGCTGCATTGCTGGTCAAACTTCAGATTTTTTTACTGTTTACATGTGTTTGAGCTCGTTTATCGATAGTTTTATATATATATATATATATATATATACAATGTTTGTTTTGTATACCGTTGGACTTGAAACTCATTGTCTATTTTGGTATTTCTATCGTTACGTATTAAAACACTAGTTGGCCATTTCATTTGTTTATAATTATTATTTCCGCTAGTTCTTCTTTCGACCTATAGTTCATGTCATCTTTCTTCTCGGATGTCATTAGAGTTTTTTTTTTTTTTTTTTACGGAAATATTGTTTTTAACGGCAATCTCTATACTGAGATACTAAAAGTCACGAGATAGCAATATGCCCACGCATCGTGTCGAAACTTATTAATATTCAGGTTGTTTTCAGTTCTCTCAGTTGGACTTGTGAATGTACCCTAAAACATTGGATAATTATCTGTCGAGACTTATGCTAATTTCACGCGGAATGATAGAGCCAAACGCGTGGGACACAGCAATACGGATGAGGCTACTAAATGTGCATTTCTACGCTTCATAGTATCAAGTGTATATTAAGTGTACCTCATGGGCGGTAATACCTTCCATACTGTACACAGCTGTGGGCGGCCACGTCTGTAGAATTATCAGCAGTGGCGACGGCTTTGCAAATGCGTCCGTGCCGACAAACGCATTTCACTGCTTGAATCTAGTGTCACAACGTGGGACGCACAAGTGTTTCCGGTCCGTCCAGCTCCATTTGGCGTCAATGAGAGAAGGCAGCAGAAGACCAGCTCGGATGCCTTTATTCACAACACGACATTGGAATCAGGACTCGCATGTACTCGCCAACACACGCATTGGATCTTACATGACTAGTAGAAAATAGCTTGGTGCCATGAGTCACGTTTTCAATTGAAGCGCGCCAATAGTTCCAATGTTGAGTGGCGCAAACACGTTTAGCACTTGGAACAACTTGTCAACAAGGCCTCGTCCAAGCATTTGTCGGTTCCTTACTGGCGTATATCGTGTGTTCCTGGCGTGGATTTGGCCCTGTGATGCAACAGAGCTGTCCCATCACAACGCATTGCTGTGGTAAGTTACTTGGTAAATATTCGAAACCATTCACAAATCTCAGTAACCATAAGTAGATCCACTATCACAGATCGCAGACTGTACGTGGATGTTTTGAGGAACAATCTGTACATTCTTATCACACGATTTGGGCACCTGCATTTCCAGATGGGAATTCCAAGGAGGATATACCGTCCAGGTCCCCAGTTCCCACCAGCGGTATTCCACACCGACATTTTTTTAATCAATTCCACGTCCTGCTGCCGTATTTTGCTGTGGTCTCACACCTTATTGGAGAGATGGCCCATAAGTTTTGACATGTTTTTGTATTGACCAACACTAGAGACACCAATTATAATAGTTTCTTCTACATGGTTTAGCGCTACGGTTACCTTCCATACAGTTGGTTTGTATAGTACAGCCCTGATCCGTAGATGAGTTGTTTGATTTCCATAACGAACTATGCATGGCTTGGCGGAAATCATAGAACGTAGAAAGTACCTGCACTAACTAATACCGAAAGAAAGGATAAATAGCTGTTGGATATAGAATGTAGACAGGCGTAGAGACATCGCGATGTGCGACAGTAATAATTTGCAAATGACATCCACCAGTGACTCAGTTCGCGATGGAGTGACGTAGACGAGAGATTGCAGGTATGTAGATAACTAAGCCAAGTTCAAGAGAAACACACAGTTGCATAAAACCCGTTTGAAAATGTGCCACGAATGCATTAGTGATGTTGTGACTTAGAGCACAAAATTGACTGCCAAGGAATGTGGCATGAAAGTGGAAAGAACTTCTTTTCTCCGGGGTGAACTTGGCATTTATAATGACACAAATTTTAGTGGCATAAGTCACCCGAAATAAGAATAAGAAAACCAATAAATTACAACATTTATACCAAATATATCAACGACACGAATGGTTCAATATTGGTTACGTATGGCCGGACGATTACGAATAAGCCACAGAATGTTTCTGCAACGGCTCTGTCCAAAAACCCTCCACATTGGCTGAGAAAGTTTCCTGAAAAACATTGTCAAGATTGATCATTTAGTTGCCAGAGATTGCTTATACCAACAGAGCAGAGCATCTGTTAAGTTTTATAGGATACTAGCTGTTACTCTCGACTTGGTACGAGGAAATTTAGAAAATTATTGTTAGAATTAGATATGTACAGCTGTAAGTTACGTAAAAGGTTTCCAAAAAGACACGGATTGAAGTCATCACTATATCATTCTTCCAACGAATTTGTCTCATGAAAAGAAAACATTTATATCAAATTCAAAAATAGGAACAAACTAATGGAGAGGAGGGATTTCAGGTGGAGAATATCTACCAGAGTTTCTTCGGCAGATTTTTGTTAGTGATTCAAAATACCTCACTTTCTGAGACATTTTATGTCAATACCATTTTGTACACAACGTTTTTGGTTTTGCTGTGTTTGCTAAAATGTGTAGGCTCTTACGCATGAGCTAGCTGCTTACAACTGCTAATGGGAAAAACACGTCTTTTATAAGCGTACCCCTGTTTCTTCCAGCGTCTGTCCCTGGGTTTTATTGATCATCATCACAGCGCAAATTTACACATACACTATATAACAAGTTGTCTGCACGTGGAAGTTATGAACAGATCAAACACAAACTAACTGCGAAATAAATAAATCCTGAGCAACCGATAGAACATTACATAGTCTTACATTGGCTATCCGTCTGTCTGTCACCATTCGGTTAGGTTTAAAAATTTCATGACAAAATATGTGATTTATCCCGAAAAAAGTATCGTTTGTAATGATGCATAGTATTATCACTTAGTACGATTTAGCAGTGTAGTCGTGGAAATGTAACAAACAGGCAGACCGTTACTTTCGCGTTTATAATATTATATTTTATCTTGAATACTTGGCCATTTGAAGCTAAATTTACTCTACGGTGGCTGCTACACCAGCCAGCGAGACTGGCTTGTTTTCTGGTTTGTCGTCTGCGGAGTCTCTCATTAACGGGGGCGCTTCACTGAGGCGCCACACCAATAAAGGGAGCGGTTGGCAGCGTGGCGGCGATCAATCCCGCGCGACAAATTGCCGCCGCCGCCAGCCCTGTGTATCTTCGACGCTTTTTGTTGGGCGCCCCATTCTTATGCCGGCCGGGCCATGAATCAGAGACACTTAATTCTGGTAAGCCTGGCGGTGGCAGCCGACCTCGTTCGATGCGACCTCATCTACAAAGATACAGTGCAAGAAGGACGGACATCCCGGCCTTTAAACACTGCTGGAAAACATAGTAGTAGAAATGGTGATAACTGTACTGCTCTGTGTAAGGAAGATGTGATTAATTACATCTGTCTTTACACTAGACGAAGATGAACAGCCGCAAACAATAAAAAGGTGAAAAACGAGTTGCGACGTCTTCCACAAATGTTTGCAGCTTAATTTCTTCACGCTCCTTGCTCACGACCCCCTGCCTGCTCCTATGACATCGATGTTGATGAGGTGAAAGACCTTGGAAAAGAATGAATAAGACCTTCCAAGAGTCGAACTGGCTGAAGGTCACCGGTTCGAGTCCGGCCGAGGGCATGGGTGTTTAAGTGTTGTGTGTGTTGATGTCGTGTCCATGTTGTAGTGTGTCAATACTTGATAGCAACAAATCATACTGAGCTGGCTGTATGGCCTCAGTAGCCGAATGCCACTAAAAAAAATAAAAAATTAAGGAATCGATTTGCAATTGGGGTAAGTTATTAAAATTACTAATAACTTTTAGGGAAAAATCAACAGCTTCTGTAATTCAATAGAGTTTTCAAATGTTTGAAAAATATCTTCATGGTCTTCAGCAAATATTAGTAAATTTATTGCACTATTAACACATAATACATTCTATTATACATCTCTAAACTCAAAAGTTTTGGGCTGCTAAACTGAAGGGAGTAAGTTACTCCATAAACATTAAAAAAATAGAATTCTCACTCACAGATGGTGAAAGGATTTCTTTGTCATCAGTGCAATCGCCCCTATCGTAGTCGCCTAACCTAACCCGGTAATACTACCGAGTTTAGATGACCTGAAGTTTAACGTGAAATCACAACCACGGAAGCGTTCTGGTGCACTTCACAAACACTGTGCCAGAGATAAGTTCGGATTAAGTGCCTTTGAAACAATCCGCCAAAACAGGGATTCGAGCAGGGGACCTTTCGATTTCTAGCTTTAATCACTGAACCACCAGACAGCTAGACAGAGATGAATAGGGCACGTTGTACTTTTTTGATTATTGCTTTTGTTTTATTCTTGTATTTGTCGTCTATAGAAGTACATTCACAAAGGTGTTCCTGGATTACCTCAGGCACGTTGATCATTTTCTGCCGTCCTAGTACTTAGGATTCATGGTTCATAGTTGGTGAAGTAATGAATTAAAATTCAGAATGGTATTAGAAACTGCACCGAACATGGTGAATGAATGGTTACCGGTGCGGCACGGCATTCGAGAAGACGTGGCTTTGATCTCCTGTCGAGCCATCATGATTTTGGTTCCTTTGCATGGCCAATAATACGTTGCTTACTTTCATATTACCGTATCTAAGTGACACATTTCGAGAATTCTGCATTACAGAGGGAAGTGCCGAATGCTCCCGTTAGATGAAAGAGGTTTGCTCTCTCCCTTGCAGGTTATAACAATCTCAACCATTGTAAACATGTACTAGCTCCACGTCTTGCATTAACTGTGTTAGCCGTGTTGTGATATTCGGCACTTGTACAGACATTTTTCATCCTCAGAGCTAATTATTATTTTCATCACTGTAATTTTTGTTCGGCAATTGTAATTAAGGTGACCATTATATTTTCTATGCTTGTGCAGAATAACTGCTGCGTCGAGTTTATTATTTCATTGATATTCGACGGTGCTAACCGAAAGTTAGCTTGTTTACACCAGCGTTTAATTATTTGAATTACATCTGTGCTGTTCTGTCTCAACCTCTGTTACTTTATTTCCTTCAACCATCAGCAAAATATCGTGTGTGATGGCTAAGACTCTTAAAGCATTAACACTCCCATGAGCTTGTTCAGACCAGGTTTCAGAGCAATGTCTTCAAAATTATGTTCCACAATTTGATCATGGATTTGTAAAATGATTTTTTCACATGTTGTCTCGAGTTTTGGTCTACTGGATCCTATCGCTTTTTAAGGGCTTGATAGTAAACGATCTACCAGCTAATGTAAACAACTTTCACCAATAATATATGATACCTTTTATCTTTTGGCTAAACTTCGAAGAAATATGAAAATAAATACTTAAGTTGGGATAGAACGACTCTTGCTACTGTTAAAACTGTCAATCCGTTTTGGTTCCAAGAATACCAAGGATAAAGTATTTTTAGTATATTCTCTCATAGAGAGTTATGAAGATTTTTTAAGTATTACGTAATTTCCGTTGTATTTTTTACAATTCACCATACAGTCTGAAAAACAGTATACCGTAATGTCATTCAATTCGGAACAGTTTTCAGCCTTGGGATATAAAAAAAAAAAAAAAAAAAAAAAATCAGGATTTTATATCCAAGAAAGCTTCAAAAATTAGCAATGGTAATCTATTTATTTTCGTATAGTAAACACATTAAACGTCTTAAACATCTGAAACCATTCTGTTTGGTAACATGTAAGTACTGTATAATGTATATTCATATTCTACATAGTTTTAACGGCTGTTAAGCCAGATACGTTCTGCTGTAAGCAACGTCCTAAGTTGTTGGCTTCGTAATTTACTCCGATATACCATTTTTCCAGATTAAGACACTGAAGGAAGCTGCTGAAACGTTGTGTATAGCAGAATTTATCCTGAAGGACATCCCTGAAAATTATGTAGAAGCACACGGTGAGAAAGATCAAGTACTTAGTTAATTTTGTAAGTATTTGAGTGCACACAGAATTATAATATATTTACGTCCGAATATTTGAAATTTATCATCCAATAAAATTACATAATAAAAAGAAAAATCTGTGAAACTGTAGAAACTAGTGGTACAGAATGTCCTTAATTATCGGTACAGTGCTGATTTGCATCTCGTTGCCAGAATAGATGGTTATTATTATACTAAAACCACATTAACACAGAGAAAATCAACTCTTCTTCTAGGTTGTTTAGGAGTACCTTGTTCCGTTGTTTTTAAATAGATTTTGTTTAGAGAAGTTAAATAACGCTAAATGGGAGCTCTTGATCTGCTACAAATACAATCCATACAATTTACTCGGTAAATTACTCTAAAATAATACACTGGTACTCAGTGATATGAAAACCATACATTCATCACTACTGGAGTGAAACATTCATTAGAGAGTACTATAAGTTTAATAGATTTCTAACGAATAGTATATAGTCTAGGATAGGAAAGCTATAAATCAAATAAAAATCTCTGAGAACGGAGTTTCAGAGGATGTGGCCCTATACTTTAGCCGTTTATTAAATCAACATACTTTCTTCTAGATAGGTACATGAAAGATCCAGATAATGCAAGTCATGGACATTCATCGTGTAACGTTATGGCTCCTAATCATCTGTTATAAAATTGTGAAGTGTATATCTCCTTTCTCCTCAACACGTTATGTCTTATTAAAGTTATATTCATGGGGCTAATTAACTACGATATTCTCTTAAGGGAGCAATTTAGTTTCTGTTGAACTTTGTTTTGATGAAAAATCTCGATATGCTGTGGCTCTTCTCTTCTAAACATAACACAGAGGTAATATTGATATAACTTTGATTTTTAATTATATCATATGTTTACAGTCTTCGGTTAACCATACGTATGTTTTATTAACGTAAATTTTGAAATTTCTTGCCGCGTCTGAGCTTTTATTCAAAATTATTGGGAATTTTATGCTTAATGCTGGAATTTTTCAAAAGTAAAGTCTTATCTATATTGATCGCAATGCTTCTGGTGTTAAAAAAATATTGGTAGCAACTTCTGTAAAAGAATTTTAATAAAGCGCCGTACTCCTTAAATACGATTTCTGGAAAAGAAGCTTGGATTTAAGCCATCCCAGAAAGAAAATTGAAGAATTCGATACATGATACTGCATAAACTTCATGAAAATTAAGTGGGCAGCATACATAATAAAAAATAATTAAAATTAACATTTGTTGGAAATGATAGGTGAGGAAGGATTTTTTTTTGGAAAGAACTTACAGAAAGAACACAGGGGATGTTGCGTCACATTTTAAAAACATGGAGTGAAAATGTAGTAATGCAGGGAACAGACTACGGATAAAATTCTGGAGGAAAAGATTGATTAGATTGTATGAAAGCAGTTATTACAAACCAGATTTACAATAGGTACGTTGCTGTGAAATGATTAGAATTGTAGGAGGTGTAAAATTGAAATAAATTAGTCAAGTGACTGATGCGAGACGATCCAAGGCCTTTATATCCAGGGTGTGTATTAATTTCAATTCACTCTAAATATGTTTTTAAATTAAAAAATCTGTAATTAGCGATCATTTAACCAAGGAGTGTGGCTCATTGGGTAACGGCGCCCCACACTGGATCTAGGAGGTATAACCGTACGAGGTTCTAGAGTAGTCTCGCGTACTGTCCGTCCTGATTGCAATTACTACTTGGTTTTCGCAATCATCTAGGTGAATGTTGGGGAAGGCCCCCAATCTCTGTCTCACGAACTGCTCATTCCACAAACTAAAATATACTTTAAATGCATATCGCAGATAGGTGGCAATACTGGCTTCCCTCCTATAGGTAAGTATACCAGGTGTAACAATCCCTGTTTGAATTCGGAACGATGATTCACACTAGTGTAAACAGACAGCCAGTGGCACCAGATTGAGGAGGGGGGGGGGGGGGTGAAGGAAGATTGTTTAGTCAAGTTCATTGTACGAGGTCATATTTAATGATAGATATAAACTAAAAAATTAGTAAATTTAAAAACTGCAATAGGACTTTTTTTTTCAGTGTACTTATTTTTTTCCCTTGAAGGCCTCAGGTCTTCTTAATAGCAAACCATTGTTTGAATATGTAGTAGGATCGTTGATGAATTGTGACAATGTGAAGTTAAACATAAAATAATGTTTCTGTAATTGTTCCGTTTGTATTTCGGAATTATTGAACCCTAAATCGACGTTTCACTAAGTTGGAATAGTTTCTTAAATACGTCAACGCAACCCTTTTCCACAGGTAGTAGTATGAAGCGTTTCAGAAACAGGCTTGAAATGTAGCGTAGCTGAAATGTTTAAGTCGTAGGTTAGATTACAGTAAGCAGCATGTGAGGAACCATTAGCTATACCAGTCTACCACTGTGGGGGTAAGCCAACAAATGGTCTGAGCTTGGTGTCCCTTACGACACACTTACGGCCTCGGTGGGCAGCAATTGTGCCATCTGTGACCGCTAGTAATTTTGGGGCGGTTACTGACTGCAAACTGTATACTCAGGAGATAGCAAGCACCTGTACACAACACCAGGGAAACAAACAGGGTCTAGAGACACAATACGTCATTCGAAACGTCAACAGCTATCCCACGGTGCTTAAACTTTGCTACTTAGTTACTATCAGACATAACTCTTAAACAATCTTATCAGGAGTATAAAACCGCTTTAAGGTAACGAAAAATAAATTAAGGGAAAGTGAAAGTTTGCGTTATTGGAACTGTCCCAAAATTGTTACATATATAGGCCCTACTATAAATGCGAAAAGTAACTCTGTCTCTGTCTGTTTGATACGTTTTCAGGGCTAAACATCTAATCGGGTCTTGATGAAATTTGACACAAGAAGATACCATTTGCCATTGGGAAGGACATAGAATACTTTTTCTGTATAAATAATAAATTTTGTTACGGAATTCTGAAAACTAACTAATCAGTGATAGTACAAGTAAGTACTGTAATACTCTGCATGTGAGCGGGCTAGTGACTCAGTGGTTAAGGCCTTGGTTTTAAAAGGTCTGGGTTCAAACCCCGTCGGGAGCATAAGTTTTTAAATGTTGGTTTTGACGATATGAGGATTTCACGTTAAACTGTAGGCCCAGCCACGATCAAGGCGGAATATGAGACAAATCGAAACTCTGTTACGTAGGCGACCGGTAAATCCTTCGACATCCAACAATGTCATACGTGTATTATTTTTTATGTTGTATTGGTCACTCAGGCTTTGCTCCGCTCGCAGTCAGTTTGTGTATGTTCTGCACTAGTAATATTATAAATGCGAAAGTAACTCTGCCTTTTAGTTACACTTTGACTAAACCACGTTATAATATTGATGGAACTTGACAAGAAAATATTTTGTATCATTAGGAAGGACACATTATAACATTTTTCATCAGTAATTTTGGAAACTAACCGAATGGAGGCAAACTGACGGATAACGTGTGTAAGTTTGTAATATCTCTCAGACTGTGTTTCTTTGGCAGTGGGTTAGTGTATGATCTGTTCATAAATTTCTTTTTCACAGACAAAACATATTCTGTAGTACACATGTTGATTTGCACTGCACCATACTATTATTTACTGTCTGCCTAAAAAATTTCTGGCATCAGTATGTTTCTGACTTAACTCTCAGGTGAAAATCAGACTTATGGAGAAGATCTAGCAGAGCACAAACAGCTAAATTTATTAGAAACGAGGTATGCGTTGCGCATCCTGAAGAAAGAAGATAAGACCAAGGAAAAAAAAAAAGATTCCCTCAGTTAACCCCTCTCGCCCACATCCACCGAGGGACGACTGGGACCCTGTCATCAGGTCATTACGACCCGCACGAAATTATTATATTATCGGGAATTGAGAGAAATAATCAACAGACAAAGTTGTAGGAGCTCCTTAAAAAATATATATATTAATACATCTCGTAGTGTCTCATATTCCAAGCCTATCATGACTAAGCTACGACAATCAACCGGCTGGAACAAACCGGTTTGGTGTGGGCACCGGTGTAGGACAATCGGCCAGATCTGTTACGATTTGGTGTTGGGGCATCGGCTGTAGTGGAGACCAAGTTCAGTAATAGGAAAGCAACACAAAAATTAGTCATGGTTGACTGACTCGGGTTAAGTAGCTTGTTTATTCTGGATGCTCGCCACTCATCAAACATCGCTCCACAGAGCCACTAAGAAGATCGAACGGTCATAAGCGTCCCCTACAAATGCGTATTATTGCCAAGCTGTCATGTGTAGAACTGCGAAAAATAATTCTAAAAGCTATGGACTTGGTGGTTGGAGCTGGAAGGGACTAACTTAGCCATTGATTAGTATTGCGTGCAGTTATGTGGATTTAGTTTGCAACATGCGGATGGAGTCATTCAGACGCTATGATGCATCTAATTCTGTTCACACACCATCGGCTGCAGATTTCGAAATCGTCACCACACCGCCGATGTGGAATCGAACGCGTCAGTCGATTCTATCTGCTGATGACAGATCAGGGCTTCAGTTGAGCTGAGTTTTAGCCCGATTGCGTGTGCATATTGAAGTTCACAACTTGGGACGTCTGTTATGAAATTTGATATGGGACCTTCTTCTGCTCTACCCTCTGGCTTCCTTGGCATCCAGGTTCGCCTGACACGAAATCTGTCGTTCATGTTCGGGATATTATTCCTTCTGGTCCTTCTACAACCAGTGTCAATGATGTTTTTTTTTTTTTTTTTTTTACCGCTAAAAATTGCCAGGCTGTGTGTTTCCCAGCAGCATTTCCAGGTCCTCAGTCTGAACAGTTTTGTATTGTCATCTCCTAATCTGTAAGATAAATTTCATTGTAACGTATGTCTACTTCTTGGAGTTGTCATTTTCACAAACAGTATACTTCCCGACATATACCTCACAATTTTATCTATATGTGTGTTGTCCAATAACTGACCGATATCTAAATTCAGTGTTTCTACGTTAAGTAAGCCTTCTTTCAAAAGTATTGAGAAGGTCTAAGAAATTAAGAACATTGCTACTTACCTCTATTGGTTCATTCGATTTCGTGTTTCGTAGATAGTTTTTGCTGCTGGGTTAATGTTTATAGACAATAGATTCATTCTTTCGAATTTTATCTCTTTTAGTTTTTCGTAGCCAAAATGGTTAAAAACGATACCCTCATAATTCGTCATATCGATCCATCGGTCTATTTGTTCACACTCTACTATTCCGGCAGACTTTTCTCTAGTTATGAGGTAATCTCACTGGTAGATGTTTTCTATTGACCGAAACGTCGATCCTAAGACAAATAGACAAAAAAATAAAGGTATCTTCCATTCCGAATATGAGATAGATGAAAGAGTTTTTCTGCGTACTTACCGAACGTAATTTCGCTGGATATATACTTAAAAGTTCAGTCAATCTTGTTTTTCAACCAAGTATTTTCGGGAGATATAAGTTTCACAATTCGTTACAATTCTGCTCTGTTCCATCACCACACCTTCTAGTTTCCCTACTAGATTAATTAAAAATCAAAAAATCAAATTCAATATGGCGGCATCTAATAAGGGCTTTCAATCAGCAGCCTCAAAATTTTACTTCCTTTTGCAACATTTGAAATATGAATTCATAGGCAGATATGTTTTATTTGCTGAAAAACAGATTCGTGGACAAATATCCAAAATAAAATTTTAGTGCACATTACCATTAGCCAATCAGAGGGGTTGAATTTTTTTATCGTGTGTTGCACCGTTGATCCTGCTTTCAAAGAACGATTGTTTATACTGGGACTAATTATGTTGATGCTGAATACCTAAAGCTAAAATAAAAATGATTATAATATAATCAGTCAATAGAAGTGACTCGTAAAACGAATACGTAATAAAGATATTGTTGAGTTTTTAGACCAAACATTCATTGATCACTTGTAATACTTTGAAAATTTAACTTAAATTATTGTTTGAGTTTTATGCCGTATCGGCAATAGTTAATGATCAGAAAAATCTGTTTTTAACTCTATAATTTTCAGGTTTCCCACAAACACAACTGGGGGACAGATGTTACTGTTAAATACATACAATTACTTTTACTGTTGACTTCATTTCACATTCTCATTTCTGTCGAGGAACAAAAGAAATGCCAGTAGTAAAAACAATAATATATTTTTTGTGAGGCAATTAAGTTATGATGTACGAAGCTGTTTTGCAGTATAAAAGTTTTAGTTCTGTTTTACAATAAGATTTGAAAATTAAAAGAGAATTATTTACTATCTATCCGACTCTAAACTCAGCCATAATTTCAAAAATAATAACTGAAAACATTCAAAGTATTATCACAGTTACTGCATTTTTATTTTTCATCGCTGCTATTTTCTTTGTGGTATCACAAAAATGACAGAGAAGACCCATATGGGCTGTAAAAATGTTTGTTTTGTGTGATATAGATTCTGAACTACGGTTTCTTACCGTTAAGTAATTGCACCATTGTTTAATTTGTGACAATAAAAGTGGCAATCCCCTCCATTATATGTCATACACTAAAACGATATAACCAGCGTGGAACAAACGTTGCATAAAAACGTATGAAACAGCATTTATGTGATAATAATTACAGTTAAGGAGAAAAGTGAATTATTTTACAGATTTTTATTAACTGTTAAAGTAAAATTCTCTCATTGCCCGTTAGGTATAAGTAGGAATGTTCCTGGAACACTGTAAAGGACGAAAAAAATGTTTTCTTGGGTAGGGAAATTCTGAATAGGTAGAAAGCATATAGTAAAGATTATTTTACAGATTTTTATTAACTGTTAAAGTAAAATTTTCTCATTGCCCGTTAAGTATAAGTAGGACTGTTCCTGGAACACTGTAAAGGACGAAAAAAATGTTTTCTTGGGTAGGGAAATTCTGAATAGGTAGAAAGCATATAGTAAAGATTAGAACTGAAGTATCAAAAGCTATATAAGTGAAACAGTAGTGCCACAGTGTAGTGTATCAGAAACACTTCATTATTGTAATTAATGATAGTATTGATGCTATTAACTCTTTTCAGTTGATACAATGTTATAAAATATTACTAAAACGGAAGGGAATGGTCAACAGCAGGAAGGGAATCTGAATAAGCGAATAGGGAATGAACACAAAAGTTTTCTGTGATTGTTGGATGAAGAAGAAAATGCTTTCTGAAGTCCAAGTGCAAATACCTTGAAGTGTCCCCTATGTTGGGGAAAGCAACTTCTTGACCACACTGTGAACATTTACTTTTTGTTATTAATTTCCATGTAGTTTTCAATATTTATAAATCAGGTGGGCGCTAGAGATCCCTTTTGGAGTGTTCCCTAGTATGAGGGAAGCGACATCCTGATCTCAAGGTATGATAATTTGAACCAGATTTATTTAGTAAGTGGAATTTTTAATCAATTCAAGTGACATATTATATGACTGAATGGGACATAGTGAAAACAAGGTTCACAATCTGACTTTACAATTTACTTAAGCACTTGAAGTTTTTACTTTACAAAATTTTACAAAGATTAATTTTCTTTTCAAAACACAAGCGTACTTATACTTTCTCTGTAGAGCAAGAGTGTCTGTCTCAGTTCGTTCACCAGGGCAGAAACGGCGATGCAAAAGTTTCGGTTTCTCACTGGTGATTACCGTGCGGGCGAATCTAGCTGTCCAGTCGGTGGACTGACTGCCACTCGACCGTCCATATCCTAGGTGGAACTTGCCCTCCAGGCAGGCTACCATCAAGTCCTCACCCTTTGGCCCGTGCTGCCGCGAAGAAACTTAGTTTTCTCCCCAAGCGTCCGCCAATCTCCGTATCAGGAGGGAAGCTCTTCTCGCTGGTTGGCTCCGAAAAATGCAACATAAAGCCCTTACTTAATAATAATATCAACAATTTTCCCGATTGGCTGTACTCTCTGGTTCTGCCTCACCTTTCATTCTTGGATACAGATTTCCTTTTTATTTTATTTTTTTACTTAAAACTGTCCAGGCTTCCGCCCCCGTCCCTGAGCTGTGATGCCTGTCAGCCGACTGTTCTGTAATTTGTCACGTGCTGCAGATCCGAGTGGAGCCTCCCACCGGCCCCACACAAACACAAAAATAGCACGCACACATGTGTTTGACTCTCTGGCTCCTTTAATGGGTCATTACATCAATCGAAACAATGTTATAAAATAGGACTAATACGGAAGGGGATGGTGAACAGCAGGAAGGGAATCTAAGTAACTGAATAGGGAATGAAGACAAGTTTTCTGTGATTGTATAATGAAGAAGAAAATGCTTTCTGAACTCCAAGTGCAAATACCTGTAAAGCACACTTTGGTCAGGTATTAGTAAGACAATTCAAATCCTTCATTTGATGTGGGATATACCAAGGAAGTGAAGGAATTGAGATTCAACACCTCTGTCATAACATTCCTTAAATGTGAGGGGGGTATTATAGAACACATATTTTCGGTAGCAAATTAAGGAGTGGTATGGGGTGCAAAGAACGAACTGCTAGATTAACTTGTGGAAATTACAACAGAACTCAATATGTAATGGTACAATTAAAGAGCTTGGTCCGGAGATATTATAAGAAATCAACGTTTCATTTCTGCTCCTACTTATTTTAAATTGTGTCTTTTATGCAAGTCGTAATCTTGATCATAACATACTTCGTAGCCCCAACAATAAATGTGAAACCTGTTGTATGAGGTGATTTCCTACGTTTATATTTGTTTTATTGCCACTGTAACCTTTAAACGGCATACGGTTTGTCTTTTGTTTCAAGATTTTCGTGTCGTAATTCTGCACAACTGTTCTCTGTAGGACGACTTTTTTTCGTAAATAGTGGCTCGATCATCAGCGTGAATGTAAAAGTTTTGCCTTCACGTTACATTTCAGCCAAATAGCTTGTCTTTTATTGGAATTTCTTCCTTTTTCAAACTAAATAATGTCGCAAAAAGGCTGGAGATCTGTTTAAGATCCTTTTTTTGATTTGCTGTATTTCAGAATTATATACACAAACAATTATGAGCATGCACTTTTTCCATCGTTAGCAGTTTCATTGTAGTTTTCTCCAGCGTGTACCTTAATTCGCATTAGGTGTATCTAATTCGTAACTAACGCATTAAAAACGAAAAAAATTAATAATTCAAGAATGTAATACCTAGGTACCTTCCAGCTTTCACTCCGGTGACGTCAGCGACTGTGGAATCGGGATTTGATGCAAAATACGTTGTCATCATGAAAACATCTTTTTTTTTAGATTATTTTATAAATCCGCTTTCATTCATTATATATACTGTGAGTATTGTCGCAAGAATGCAATATTTCACCAATCATACTAATAAATTACGATAAAACATGAACACAAAAACAGAATTATAAAAACATCCAGTAACTACGCCTTCATTTACTTCATGTACTTTGATGTCACGGTTAGATTTACCGAGAATGGTGGTGAAACGGTTAGCGTTCTGGCCTCGCATTCAGGAGGACGCCGGTTCGAATCCCCGTCCGGGCATCCAGATTTGGGTTTTCCATGGTTTCCCGAATCACTCCAGAAAAATGCCGGGATGCTTCCTTCAAAATCCCATGACCAAATTCCTTCCCATTCCTTGCCCTCATCCTTTCCCGTCTCTAAAGACCTCGCTGTTAAGAGACGTTAAGCAGTTAAAAAAAAAGATTAGATTTGACCAATAGCGTTGCGTTTTGTGAGGTTACATTTCCCTTGTATTTTCACTAACTAAAAATCAATAAATGAAAAGCAAATAAACAGTAAAAAGACGCTGTAGTGGTAATTCTACAGTAATAAACCTTCAAAATATAAATACTAGACGTATATTTGAATTGCATGCATATCCCTTATTGCCCAGAATGGTCCTCAAACCAGCCGTGGTCGATTTTGGCTCGGTGACATGGCGCGTTGACGTCGTGCAAAGTCCATCTTAGTTTGCGAACATGAAGGCCATGAATGACTGCAAACTTTCTCCAAGTGGCTATACAGAACTATTTCAGCCAGTGGTTGCTTAAGTTTAACCAGAGCTCCGAGTCCATGCCATGTGAACAAATTCTATGCCATAACTGAGCCAGCACCAGTTTGCACAGTACCTTTGTGATAATCTGCATAAGGGGCTTCGTGAGGTCGCGCCACTCTCCTTACCAACTGCAACAGTTACTCATCTGATTAAGTAGCCTTTTTCATGGCACCTAGGGGCCAACCGAGATGTTCAGAGGTGCTGCAGCGGTTGTTAGCAAAGGCACTCGCTTCGTCTCCTGCTGCCATTTCCCATTAACACCAAATTTCGCTGCACTGACGTACGTCCCACACCGATTATTGCTGTTCTTTGATGCATTGCTGCCTGTCAACATTTACATATCGACACAAAAGTCGCTGATCTTGGCCATTAAGTAGACGAGGTTTGCTACTGTGTTGTCTATAGTGTGAGGTAACACCGGAAATTATATATTCGCGGCACATTCTAAACACTGTGGATCAAGGTATGTTGTAATTCATGAACAATTTCCGAAGTGGAACGACCCAAGTGACGTCTGTTAATTCATGTAGTACGACCACAATCACGTCAGAAAACCTATCACTAATGAATGCCGCGACAATGCACAGCACATTTGTGTTATTCTTCGCGTTGCTACCACTATCTGGATATTGTCGCATCCATGGGTTTTGGTACTTCAGTCAAGATGACGCGGATATCAGTATTGGCCAAAGTTTTTCTTTGTTTAGGCAATCAAATGATTTTTCAGAATCAGACAAAGGTGGCGTTGATTCTTAGACTGAATTTACTCCGTTTACTTTTGAAAATATTGTCCAAAATATATCATGCATTTTCAAAACTATTTTGTTCATCTGGTAAATCTGATTGGTTTTAAAATCAGTTGTTGAATGACTGTGTAGTATTAATTCATCATTAATCAGCACAGCAAATAAGGCTTAGACATGATACCATATACTGGTTTAAAAGAGCTTACTTTTCCACAGCATGATACAATTTGGGAAGAATCACGAGCACACAGATTCATTTGTTATACATCGGCTGTAGGAAGATGGATGTTTAACAAAGCTCGTTTATGAAAACATGGGCACACGTATAGATTATGGGTTATCAAACCATTTCATCTGCAGATGATTCACTTGGAATCAGCGTTTGCCTCCTTCACCGATAAGATTTCGAAATTGGAACATTAGCTGCAATCAGAATCAGACTACAAAGTACAATTTCATTCTTCGGTACATCTTTTATGCATTCTTATGAAGGAACTAATTACACTTATTAATTATGTCTCTATTTTATATTTCCATGTAAATAACGCATAGGACCTAGGTTGCGCATTGTAAAAAAATTTCCTCCATGACTGAGAAAGGCAATACGGTAAATTATAGACAGATTTCATGTGAATCCTCAAACGATTATCGTATTAGAAAGATTAACCCACAGTTTAGTGAATAAGAATGTGCTTTTAAGAATTATAGAAAGAGAATAACGGTCCTTAAGATTCAATCTTCTACAAATTTTAACCTGTCGTGAATTTCTACTTTACTTACTGACTATAATCTGCTGGGCGTCATTACCGCTAAAAGAATATTTGGCCTTAACTACAGATTATAAAGCTTCCAAATACATGTGACATTACATGCGTGACCGTGCAGATTAGTTGAATGAATTAGGGGTTAATATATTTTAATAAGAATGGGATAGAGATAGTTTCTAACCATTTGAATGTGTTAATAACAAAAAAATGAAACTTTTCAATAACCAAAATTATAACATACAGACATTGTTCAAAGGAAATGTTAATTTTCATAATAGCTAACTCAGTTGTGAGCGATTGAGAATTATCTGGTCGCGTGCGGGATCTAACGGGAAGACTGTTGTCTATCTTCTACACTGCCTGAATACCGATGCAGGGTGGAATAGATTTCGCTGCCTCCTCGACTAGGTCAGCTAGCCGCGTGTTGACCTTAGCCACAGCTGTTTAGGGCCGGCAGACCTGGGTGTTACGTAGAAAATATCACTTCAGAACAGATTACCCTTTTCGGCGGTGCTCTTTCGCCAGGAAAGCTCGGTCTCAAAGCTGCGAGAGTCCGTCTTGCTCCCCATTGGTCCGCACCTAATAACATTTATAACACAGGTAGGAATTTGCAATAAACTGCCTCAAGATTGGCTGACATAACCCTTCTTCATTTCAGCATGTCAAAGTACCGGAAACGGCCGGTGATTACCACAATCAGCGTTCGATCATCCCCTGGTTTTCAGTCCTTGTCGAAACCAACTCTCGTATCTTGATTTAATTTCGTAAGATGTTTTATGAGAAGTTTGTTCATTGTGTCTCTTGAATCTCTTGATACTCAGTTTCAGTCATCTTACAAACCTCAGTTTCCTTTTATTTTTCACACTCACAGGAGATCCACAGCCGTCCCATGGCAGGCACGTCCTATTTTCGTTAGATAAATACCGCCTCAACCTTAATAACACGGTTACTATAGCACTATATAACTTTCGGTTATTACAAACCTTCGATTTTTCTTTATAATTTTTTGGGGGGAGGGGGGCATTAGATGAAATAAGATAAGCTGTTGCAACGTCAATATGAAAGTATTATCACGCAACAATAGTTTAAGCAGGTTGACCTGATCTAGCGGGGGAGCTAACCCAATCGTCATCCGCACCTCTGCCTCGGCATTATACTACTCATTAAGCAGTATATACATGTCCTGTGTGGCAAAAATCAAGTCATGTTCAGACAGTGGACGTTGCGCTGCACGGAACATGCTGGCTCATCACAGGTTGCCTCAGACTATCACCTGTGGGGAAAGTGGAGATATTAGCTGGCAACGCCTGTGGAGACACACGCCGGGAGTTTGCCTTTAGCGCGGCAAGGCTTAGAGTGAACGAAGACGCCCGACACACTTTACATGGATATACACCAGCGCCATCGAGACTAAAGTCCCGATCAAGCTTCCTATTGACCTGAAAGCCACTAAATGGAGCACCAAGCAATGAAAGGAAATTGGTTTGGAAGAAGAGAGTGCAACATGATATCGAGTGGATCAAGCCAAAAGAGGGTCTAACATGGAAGTCAATAAATAGTTTCGAGTTGGAGTTGGCAGTGCCAAAGATACTCTTGCTTCATGGGGATACCTGGGAGAACAGCCAAACACCGCGCGTTCGTGCGGGAGAGAGAAATTATGGTACATGAGTTGTCACGTCCACAAATCGGAATGAATTTATCCCATTTTAACCTCCTATCAGCTACTGACAAAGCAATCACATTGACGGAAAAACTACCTCATATATGATGCTGTTATCGACAGGAGAAGTTAATCAGCCAGTGATAAAGATAGGCGTCGTTCGGTAGATGAAATTTGTTCCTTAGGCATTGTGAAATCAGGAACATCACGAACAGCTTTAGTTATTTCACACTGCTATTTTAAGTCTTCCGAAAAGATTTGAGCTATCCAGTTTTTATAAGGACTCGCGTCTCATTTACTAACTTTACGCGGACAAAAACTTCTCGGGTTTCAAGCCGCGTCAGAATTGAGCCGTCTGGCGACGTTTCGGAAGCTTGCACTGCTTCCATTGTCAAGCCCCCGCTTAACATTACTGAAGTCTGCCGCACGGTAGTCTATTATATAGCGCCAGCAGCCGGGAACGGAGGGGAAAGCGCGTGGAGGGGCGATATAGTTGTTAGGCCCTGCTCGCTTGGTGACGTCACGATCGGGTCACTCGTATGCCCTAATATGGCTCGATTCCGTCTCGTTTGTAATAATTCAAATGCTGGCTTCCAAGCTTGGCTTAAATTGAGGCCTTGATCACGATTAATAACATTGTTGCTAAGCCTAATCTCAATAGCCTCCTTCACAACTTCCCACTGGGAAGGAGGCTATTGAGATTAGGCTTAGCAACAATGTTATTAATCGTGATCAAGGCCTCAATTTAAGCCAAGCTTGGAAGCCAGCATTTGGATTATTACAAACGAGACGGAATCGAGCCATATTAGGGCATACGAGTGACCCGATCGTGACGTCACCAAGCGAGCAGGGCCTAACTATATCGCCCCTCCACGCGCTTTCCCCTCCGTTCCCGGCTGCTGGCGCTATATAATAGACCACCGTGCGGCAGACTTCAGTAATGTTAAGCGGGGGCTTGACAATGGAAGCAGTGCAAGCTTCCGAAACGTCGCCAGACGGCTCAATTCTGACGCGGCTTGAAACCCGAGAAGTTTTTATCAAGCATTGCCGCCGCGAAAACGTACATAATTATCTTTACGCGGACAGGTTGCCGAACTGCTTATGCGCATGTGTCTTAACTGGCCACTCTGTTTGCTGTCACAGAAAACGTTTGATACCTATAACGCAAATTGTATGCTCTAGAGGACAAATTTCAGCCATCTGGAGCTGACGTACTTTATTTTCATGAAGATAATGTAATTAGTGGAAAGTATTACACTAACATTCACATATACTCCTTGCCGCTAATTTAAATCTTAAACACACTCATCGCACGTTACTTGCTACAGACCGATATAGAATATGCTGTCATGGCGTTTACTACATAACTTTTTAGACTTTAAAATTCTTCGAGTCATTGTGATGACGGTTTAGGCACCGCATAGCTTTCTCTTGATTCACAAAAACCATTAGCTCCAATAGGTAACAGGCCAATATTCTACGTACAAAGATTTTCCTCGATACCACTACCACATAGTAGCGAAAAAAGCACAAGAGGTTTCGTTCAAATGTTCCCTGCATTAGGGCTTCGGTGAATTTATTTCATACTGTGGTTTTAGGCGGAAAGTGATTATTACCACAGCAACCGCCTTGCCGATCTCGGTAGAGAATTCAAATATTGGGAAGATTTCAACACCTCGGAGCAAATAAAATTCTGATTCTCTCCGCTACTGATATTCTAACTACAGGACTAGTAACGATACTTTCGGGGCCCCAGGTGCAAATAGATTGATGGGGTATAAAGCAGCTGCGAAAGGACATTCAGAATAATCAAAGTCCCTGACTTAAATAATACCTGACAACATTCCCATCAAGAATAATTTAGAAATATGAGATCTGTTAACAACTTAATCACTAACAGATATGTGTGGAAATTAACTGTAAATGCTTCCATAGATAGCAGCATTTTCTGAAAGTCGTTTTATGACTTCCTCTATAATGGTAATTTTCCTCGATACCACTACCACATAGTAGCGGAAAAGCACAAGAGATTTCGTTCCAATGTTTCATGCATTAGGGCTTCGGTGAATTTATTTCATATTTTGTGCACATGAGATTTTGAGGCGGAAAGTGATTATTACCACAGCAACCACCTTGCCGATCTCGGTAGAGAATTCAAATATTGGGAAGATTTCAACACCTCGGAGCAAATAAAATTCTGATTCTCTCCGCTACTGATATTCTAACTACAGGACTAGTAACGATACTTTCGGGGCCCCAGGTGGAAATAGATTGATGGGGTATAAAGCAGCTGCGAAAGGACATTCAGAATAATCAAAGTCCCTGACTTAAATAATACCTGACAACATTCCCATCAAGAACAATTTAGAAATATGAGATCTGTTAACAACTTAATCACTAACAGATATGTGTGGAAATTAACTGTAAATGCTTCCATAGATAGCAGCATTTTCTGAAAGTCGTTTTATGACTTCCTCTATAATGGTAACACAAGCTGATATTTGATGGTTGCATCTTCCCAGCACAAAGAGAATCACCGTTAGTTGCAAGTTAAATAAAGACTATGTCAGGAATATTATGTTGTCTATGTTCTCCGTATATTGTAATCTTTCTCTTGTAGCTAATTATTTTTCATGGATATTTGTGAAAGAGAAGTCGTAGCTCGTTACCGTGGTCTGTAAGTAACTATTCGTGATCAAAGCTGGTGCGCAAAGTAGGAGACAACTAAATACATGATACCGTATATCTCAATAACGTGCTAAAGTCCGAGGAGCCTTAGCAGCTGAAGTGATAGTTTTCAGTTATTTTTTCAGTTTTGCTTATTTGTTCATAGAAGAGGGAGTATTTCACAGTAGTTAACACTTTATGTCGGATGCAATTAGAAAATGGACAGATGATTCTCATAGGTTGACCTTAGACCGTGTCTAACGACAGTGGCCATGGAAGGTGGGGAGGGGGAAGAAACAGAGGGGGGGGGAACAGAGGTGGGGGAATATGAAACGCACTAATATAAAGGAGGTGTCTATGAACATGACAACTGTAGTTTCAGTTTGAATGGTCATCATGAAAGCTATTGTGGTTTTCGTCTTGATTTTTGCCATGGTGCTGATGTTGCAAGCGAATGCCAAAAAAGAAGGTAGGTTCATCAATTTTTTTTTTACCTAAACGGCTTGTTGCAGAATTCAAACGAACGTACATATTGTTTTTCTCTCCTTCACAACACATGGGTACCTACTGAATGCAGTCTCGATGCATATTAAGCAAAGTAATTACAGTCTGATACAGTCTCATTTTGGATATCGACAATCTTATCAGTTTGCGTCAACAACATGCTATGATATGTTGCGCGTATAACACGCGCATTGGACGCTTTATGGATGTGTAAAATCTTACGAGTTCGTATGACCGACATGTTAATGTTAACAGTATATCGGTAGCTATAAGTATGACGTTTTGCGCTTGGACAGCAGTAAAAGTATAAATTATACCTGCATCATATATATAAAAGTCAATGTTTGTTTGTTGGTTTGTTCGACTTATATGTGTTCCTACGCCATTGATCCGATTGCGGTGAAACTCTGGTAAGTTATTGTGTGCGTACCTGAGAATTTCTGGCCAAAAAAATAAAAAAAACCACCTCCCTCCCCATCCCCATCCCAAATCCAACCCTCAATTTTTTCAAATGTTCTTTCTACATACACATGGTTTTTATTCGATTTTGATAGTACTTTGCACACTTATGCTTCAAAACACGGCGGTCTGGTAACTGAGCGGTTAATGTGCTTACTTACGAAAATTTCTCTCCGTTCACAGGTTCCGGAATAAGCAGAAATTTTTAGGAGCTATATTTGATTATACAAGCTTCGAGGTTCTGATTCCACATTAAACTGTAGCCACTGAGGAAAGGAATTGGCCTTCCTGCTCTTGACTTAGTAGCTTGGTACATCTCCTTCGGGAAGATACAACACCCTTAGGGTTGTGAATTAAGTTATATTTTTAGTTTTTCAAGTGAAAACTTTTTATGCACTTTGGACGATTTTGGGATGGGTTACTAATACAAAATTACTGTTTGTATTCGCAAAATTACTGTTTATTAGCTTATATTATCGACATTTTGGATTGGAAAATTTGAAAAAAAAAAAAAAAAAAAAAAACCTTAAATTTTGCAATTCTAACCTAAACATGCAAGTTGACTTTTATTTCAAATTTAGGGCTTATTAGCAGATACTATCTTAATTTCAGGTTGAAAACATGTATATTGAAATCGCAAAATGATTGATTTTAATTTAAAAATTATGAAATTTTAATTTTTAAAATTTCAATTAATTTGAAAATCCAAAAAAACACTGTCATTTAACAGTCTTAAGTTTCCACTTTTGGCAGCAGTCCCCAGTGACTGTCATTCCCCTCCCCCCTCCCCCCTCCCCCTTCCTCCTGGCCACCCTGCAATCAGTGGCACTAGTGGTCTGATTCAATTCTCGTTCTGTTCCTGTCTTTATTTTCTATAATCTGCGTAATAAATTATAATCTTTACTTCGTCCACAATTTCTACCTGCAACTACGTACGCCATTAATAAATTAACTAATCCCACGAGGTAAAATATGACCTACAATCATGTTTCCTTTTTCTGTGACGTTTTCTACAAATTTCTTTCTTCGACCATTGGTGCCATTTTGTTCATATCCTACTTTATGTTTCAAATCAATCAACTGTTAAAGGATTCAATTCTCCGTCTTAATTTTTTACTGACATAAATCTCTGAGCTCCATACAGACAGTTTGTAATTTCTTCATGAGTTCTAGATTGATATTTGAAACTTTCTCTTTTCAATATTGCCTTTTAACTACTACTGCTCTGCTTTAAACATAATTCCTGCTTCAGCCATCAGCTCTCATTTTAGATGGTAAGAGGAGGCTTTCAGTTATGTATGATTCTATTCTTGTATTTATAATAACGATATATCATTTCCGCTAAATTTCATGACTTGCTTAAGTTTATATTTATTCCGAATTAATCCACCAGTATTAGTTAAAATCATTCATATTACGTTGTTATTTGTTGTATTTTTTTTTCAATTAGGCACATATGTCAGTTTCGCCATTTGTTCGAAACCAATATTTTATTGTATCAATAGTAGTTCAGTGTGTATCCTAGTACGCCCACTATGAGTACTTGCAAGTTTGAAACTACTTATTCAAGAGGTCGTAACTGAACAAGCTACCTAATTAAAATAGATACGCATCGTTTGTTGCATAACTGCATTGTGTAAGCAAATTATACTTGTTAGATATGTAAAATAACCATATTCTGAAGTCATATTGTATTATATGCAAACCATTGAGATGATTTATCGGTATGTTATATTGCCTAATGATTGCTGTAATTTGATTGAAATATAGAAACACGCTCCAAGGAATATTGATGTACCGTACTTTGACAATCCTGCTATTATACGTGTAATACGTAAGTGGGGAAGTGTTAAATTATTTCCTTACCATCGATGTAAGAGGATAATCGTTTTATAATTGCAGCTTCATGATATGACTGATAGCTTGTTGTAGACACATTACCTAAGTTGTTCATTCATGAAGGCATTATTTTATTTCAGATTACGGGCAAACCATATTACGAGATTGCGAATGCGATAGCGGTTTGAACAAGACTTGTATAAAGTATTGCTTATTAGACATCCTTGAATCGGAAATGGAATCTACGGTATTGCGTGATCCAACGACCGATTAAAGCGAGCGGATAACGTCCGCCGAAAGTGATAGGTAAGTTACCTTCGATTTTTCCAACAATTTCAAAAAGGTCGATACAGAATTTTGTGGAAGTACCTGTAGAAGATATTACATATTATTCTATTGAGCGGTGGTATCGTAAAATATAATAATATTACAGGAAACTAATATTACTTTTAGACATAGGAGATAGCAAGTTGTTGGTTTTATATTACAGAAGTAAGTGTGATTTTTGTTTTAAAATCTTTTATTGCATTTCCGAGTTTCTTTTTGATACATTCTTCTTCTGTTCTCAGGTATTAGTCGACTAACTATTCCGTCTTCATTATTAATCTCATCATCTTATTCATCGTGCCATCTTTCTGGCACATTTTCAGCTGTTCTTCCAATTATTGTCTATATTATAGATTTTTTTCATTTATGGCACAAATTTTAGGCCTTTTCGTATACCATCATTTCTTATTTGTCTAGATTAGTGTACCCTTTGAGTTTTTGGAGGAACTTGTTATCGGCTTCTTTATTTTCTTGAGGAGGAATCTAGTTCTTCAACCATACAACAGAACAGGCGATATCGTTGTTGCTCGAAATTGTATTTTACTGTAACTAGATTTATTTTTATTGTGGTATGAATAGTGGCACATAAGTACTGAAATCTATGTATTTGTTAGATATGAATGATGTTCCTCAAATTTACGTTGCATTCCATATAGTTAAAGTATGAAATCTATTCTTATGTTTTATTTGTGCTCCTTTCAGTACAATAACTTTTGTCTTCATGCCAATACCGTTCATTTTCTGGGCTATTCTGAAATACATAACTGGAATTTTATATTTTTCGCGTCATGTAACTACCACCAAGAAACACATGTTCGCATCAACTACAACGTTGTACAGGCAATATTTTATTTATTTGTTTCTTAAAATTATAAATCATAATTTTAAAAAGGTTATACAACGGTTAGAATATCATATTTTTCTGGCGATTTTCATCTTTCGTTGCAATATCGTCATCGATCAAAAGTAGATTTGAAAACCAAAAAAGACATCAAAGCAAAATATGGGACACAAATATCACACCATCTTTGAGCTCAACTACTGGTCTTAATCGTACTACATCGAAAGACGAACCACTATCGAAAATAAAACATTATTTTGGTAATAGTTGGATTTTCCTTTATTGAATAATGATTTGGAGATATATGTTTTATTAATGTGTTTTTTTTTTTATGTCCTTAGGTTAATGTGGCAGAATGAATTACATCCATGGCCACTGCCTTGCTGACGGCGTGCTACATCCACTGCATTGCTTGTTTGTAGCTTTCTGTTGTTCACGAAGGGAATAAAGTTTTCAGGCGGAGCCCAACGACTTCCTTAATCCCTCAATGTGACGATCACGTTTATTCCATTGGTAAACATAATAACATTCCATTGGTTTCTTAGGTCAAACTGCTATAACACCAATTTACGGAGCCAGAAACTGTAGTATTTTTACCCTCCAATACGGTCACCAAAGACCACAGGCGGTCAGTGTGAATCATGAGAGGGGAAGAAAAATGGTGAGGAGGACTGAGTTCCAGCCCGAAATCAAACCGGGCCTGTTGGGCCCAACGTCCCTAATCAATTGGTAGACTGTCATGCTTAGCATTCTGTTACGAAGTACGTATCTTTGAATATTCCGTATGATAGATATACAGGGCGTTCGCCGGGAAACGCAACCCACTGTTAGCGCTACAAGGAAGAAACTGCTCCTGGCGAGCGAGCGCTCAGCTTCCGGCATTGTTCGACCGTCGGCCGCGGACTATTTCATAATAATTACGCTTCATAAACTTCATAAACTTGTATGTGCTAAGCATTTAAATGTGACGTAATTCATTAGCTTACCTTATAAAAGATGCTGGAAGTGTTGACACTCTTGTGTATTGCACATTTCACATCTTCTGAACATATTTTGAGACACACGCTGCCCTAACTGACTTAATGATTTTTTGGGTGACTGTTCTAGTCGAAAAGCGTCACTGCACTTTTGAAGCAGCGGAGGTGTTAAACAGTGCGGTGATTCACGGTGCCGTGTGGCGGGAGCTGCTGGCTCCACTGCCCGAGCAAGTTGCCGACGGCAACAGACTGGGAGGGTAGCGTTTTCCGGCGAACGCCCTGTATTATTAGTTAGGAGATCGTCCCAACATTCGCCTAGATTATTGCCGGAAACCGGCAAGAAAACTGCAATCGGTATGGCTGGTCCGCGGGTCCTACCTAGGCTGATGCCCGGTCCCGTTGAACGTCCCTGATATAGTGTGCGGCGCTTCGACGTACTAAGCCACACGGGTGTGTCGAACCTATTAGATTCTGCTTACTCTGACCATCATTTAAAACATTTATCGAAAAATAAAAAGCAAATGCAACATAGTACTCATAGCCGCCGAAAAAAAAAAAAAAAAAAAAAAATAACCTGCTTTAGTTTTTAGGAATAGATCGCGACTCAGTGTAAAAACGGCATTACATACCAAAACTAGCATCAGTATTTCTGTTGAACAACAGCAAATTTGGTTTCAATCTAAGACGATTACATCAGTGGCAGACCGTGACTGCGATGATAATTCAATATTCTGAATTTAAGAGAAAGCAGTGTTAGACCAGTAACAAAAGTTTACCTAATATTTGCGCTAGAATAAATACGTCTACCATGTGAAGAACAAAAACAGTGCGAAATGAGTCAACGATTGAGAACATTAAAAATACATTAGAACGAAGTTTCTCTCTGGGTTGACAATTTATGAACTGCTTTCGGGTAACTAGCCGAGTTAAGGAAGAGTTATCACACTATATTTCGGCGATCACAATCACTGTGGCCATGTTCTGCTGAAGTGCCGTGTGCTCGGCGGTCGAGTGCGTGCGATGTCGTTGAGCGCGTCAGCCAATCACGAACGCGCTAGTTACCCGAGAGCATTTCATAAAAATATTAAAAAAGAAATTTTACAGCAGTCTGAATATTTTCAAGTCAGTTATTGACCTTTTTCAAGCTAAGCCACTTACCTGAAATCGAAAATTACAATGAACTATAACTGTTATTCTACTTAACTGCTGTTCGCATCTTTCATTTTTACATCGCCTCAGAACATTCACTTTACTTTTGTAAACGTTCTGAAACATTTCATACAAACACTAACATATTGTTTGCAACGAGGATATGGATGACGTCAAACTTTGTGGAAAATCATATATAGTAGCCATAATTTGCGATCCATATTACACGGGAATAACGATAACAAACAAAAGATTTGCTTTTTGCATAAGCGAATACTGTACCTAATATCAGAACTTCACTAATTTCTAAAGACATCTTGATGTAGATGTGGATTGACTGTTGTAAAACATTTGGAAAATTTATTTTAGAGCATTACATCCCAGGCATTATATTTATGAACCTTAAAAAATAACGTAGAGTTCAAAATTGGTGCAGATGTTATTTAGTATCCAAGAAAAAAACCCTGAAAAGTCTCCATCTCTGAGGTGTCCGCGCCATAGTTTTTTCCGGGTCAAAAGAACGTAAGTAGGGCTTAAATGTCATAAGCAGTATAAACATCTCATAGCTCATAAAATATCAGCCATAGTATCATTTCATTGCACTATAAGTAACTAAGAGAGGCTAATCATAAAGTAGTAGTTTTGGGTGAAATTAATATACAAAAAACATTTTTTCAAGTGACGGGTACATTACATGACTTATTTTATGACTAACACAGATTTTCTGGAAAACTATGGAAGTTATCGAGTGGCGACCTGTTATCAGAGTTGTAGAACACAGCTTCAGCCTTAAAATGGTATACCACTCATGTTTTTGTAACAAACGGTTGGCTAGATACGCACCGGAACATTTAAAAACAGTTCGCAGCGAGTCGCCGAAGCGATCACTTCCTCGTTGGATCAGTGAACGTGTCGTGTGTTTCCTGTTTAGAGTGAATTTGGTGTGGAAAGTTTTTGCGTAACCAGTGAAAAGAAACCAGCTTGAAGACAGGGTAGCCCATACAGTGCATCCTCATCACCTACCGGAGGGCACCCTCCCTACGGCGTGGAAATGATTGGCGGCCAGTATGGGGAAGGCGGTGGAGCGACTCCGCCCCTGACGACCGCAGACGTGTGAACTGGAGTAGCTGCAGTCGGAGCGGCAGTGGTACAAGCAGTAAGTACTGTTAGTGCAAATGATGTGGAGAACGAAAGCATGGAATATAATTTGGAAAATGCCGAAAAGGAAGGCACTAATTTTAGAAAGCGGCCGATAGAACCAAGTGTAGAACTTGTAGCAGACAAGAGGAAAATTGTCAGTTCGGACCTCAGTTATGAATCCGCCTCAACAAGAAATAACACAACCGGCCTCGGTAGCGTAGGGGCTAGAGCACTAGCTCCACGTGCCGAAGATCGCCGGTTCGAATCCGGCCGCGGGCATGGATGTTTAAGTGTTGTGTGTCTGTGTGAATGTCCTGTCCGTCCTGTGGTGTCTATACATAGGAACAACAGCAGCAGAGTGTAAGGCATAGTAGTAATCAGGCACTATCTGATAACAATAACAGTAGACCTCATCGTTTTTATAGGCAGTGGGAAAATGTCCCATTTATTCTTTTTATCGAGAGTAAGAATAATAGTATTGGTAAGCTCCACCCAATGTCTGTGGGAAAGTTGCTTCATTTATCAATCCCGGAAATAAAAGGGAAAATTTTGAATATTAGCTACTCGGGTAGAAACAGATTAAGGATTGAAGTAGGTAATGCAAATATTGCTAATAACATAATAAAATCATCAGGAAAAATCGGTAAGGACTTAGAAATATATATCCCTAACCACCTAATATACAAACAGGGGGTAATAAGAGGAGTAAATCAAAGTATTATAATGGAAGAACTGGTAGCAGAAGTTCAATCGCCGGTCAAGGTTATTAATGCCCGGAGAATGAACAAAACAGTGGTACAAAATAAAGAAAAACGGATAATTAACCTACAAACGTGTGTACTAACTTTCGATAGCCAAACTATCCCAAGGTATGTGAATATCCACGGGGCGAGATGTGAAGTGACACCCTTCTTCCCGTCGGTTAAAATATGCTATAACTGCTATAGGTATGGACATGTTAGTAAACAATGTCAGGGGCAAACACGTTGCATTAAGTGCGGTGGGACACACCCGGATACACAGTGCATAACTCAAGACATTAGGTGTTTTTACTGTGGGGGAGCACACTATGTCACGGACCGAACATGCACGGAATACAATAGACGTAAAAATATTCAAGAAGTTGCTACTAGAAATAACATTTCCCTAAAGGAAGCGGAAGCTACCTTAAACAACAGAACATATGCACAAGCAGCCTCAACATACGAGAGAGAAAAGGCGATATTTCGGCCCACTGTAGTACCAGATGCGAGAAGTTACATCGACTTCCCGCAGATAAAGCTGAGTAGTGCGACAACAGCACCAACAGCACAAGAGATGGGAAATGGAATAATTAGGATAGCAACTGGGCCAACTCAATACCTCAGTGGAGATCTTATACAGGTTCAGGAAGATTTAGGAGAGGATCCGACTGAGTCCCAGCTGATACCAGACAAAAGAAAACAACAATCTGATTTAACAGGTTTTACACTGGGTACAGCACAACTAAACAACAACGGAGATTTGGCCGGGAGTAGATCGACGTTCAAGGAAACCCAACAGCGCGGTAACGCACAGAATTATCGACATCTTTGGCTCTACCCAACACAAGTGCCAGTTACACCCATAGCCCAAAACCCATATCCTCCAAGGATGCAGGGGATAACGAATTACCCCAATACTACAAACGGGAAAAGCAGGCTAATTGAAGAAATTTTTAATCTAATCATGATGGTAACGAGACATATAAAAGACAGTGGATTAGAGACACTGCAACTGGATGAAATTAGGAAATCTATTGAATTAATAGTACAACCAAATTATCCATAATACCAACTATGCAGAGGACAGGAGATATAAGACAACTACATGTGATTCAGTGGAACGCCCGAAGTGTTAAGGCCAAATGGTATGACCTCACCAATTTAATGAGTGAATGTAAAGCAAATATCGCTATAGTTTCAGAATCATGGTAGACATAAGATACTAGGATAAGAGACAGACAATACAAAATTTATAGAAAAGATAGGGAGGACGGATATGGTGGAGTAGCAGTCATCATAGCAAAGAATATAGTAGCGGTGCCCAAAACACTGCAGTGCAGCAACGACAACATAGAAATCATATCGGTGGATGTGCTGAATCTGCATCAGATCAGGAATGTAACAGCTATTTATGTGCCCCCCCATGTTGGAACTCATGAAACTGAATGGAGCCAAATTTTCTCCCAACTCCCGGATAAAAGTATTGTAGCAGGAGACTTCAATGCGCACAGTAAGATGTGGTACGATGAAGTAACGGATCATAGAGGCGAAGAGTTAGCTAAAGCAATATGTCAATCGGATTTAGTGGTACTAAACACGAAAACCAATACCCGCATAGGAACACCATCCCAAAGACCCTCCTCGCCGGATATATTATTGGTATCGTCAAGAATGGCAATGAAATGCTCGTGGGTAGCAATGAATGACACACTGGGTAGTGACCACAGAGTCATCAAAATCTCCATAGAGTCGCAGCCCAACATTACGGCTCAAAATAGGGTAGACAGTCTCGAACATACGATAAACTACAGACATAATGACTGGCACAAGTATCAGCAAGAAGTTAGCAAAAGATTGCTCAAATATCCTGGCATAACAGATCCGCAGGAAAACTATAACTGGTTTACAGAAACCATCAATGTTGTTATTGGTGTTTTAGGGCGCGTCGACATCGGGGTCATTAGCGCCCTAACAATAGGAAACCATCAAAGCAGCGGCGAAAATTAGCGCGCCTGTTATGAAACGCGGTGGTGGCGGTACACATAAAAGGAAGCCATGGTGGACTCCAGAATGTTCGAAAGCGGTAGCAAGAAGAAGATTAGCCCTTAAAACATATCGTATGAATATGACGTACCAAAACTTTATCAATCTTCGGAAGATAACAGCACAAGCGAGCAAGACCATTAAGAAAGCGAAGAAAGATGGGTGGGAAAAGTTCTGCTCGGAATTAACCGGAGACATCTCAACACAAGAGCTATGGAAAAAGGTTAGATGGTACAAAGAACCAAAGCAAAGTGCTGAGAGCATAAGAGTAAATGAAGAAACAGCTGAACAATTTATGGATAAAATAGCTCCCGCTACGGTAGAGGACGCACCGCTGGTAGTGGCAGATAGCAGCGAACCTTTAATACATAATAACAGCAACCTAGATAGACCCTTTACTCTGACAGAGATGGAAAACAGCCTAAAAGAGAAAGATACAGCTCCAGGGATAGATCAAATATCATACTCAATGTTGTATAATCTACCCCATAGTGGCAAAGAACTGTTACTGACAATACTAAACAATTTATTCAGGCAAAGCGAAGTACCACATCAATGGAGGAGAATTAAAATCACTCCGGTACCCAAAAACGGAAAGGATCCTAATTTATATACATCGTACAGACCCATATCACTGATATCATGTGTTTGCAAATTGATGAATCTGATGATAAAACAGCGAATGGAATGGTATGTAGAACACCGTGAACTCCTAGCAAATCGTGTGATGGGGTTCAGAAAGGGATATAGTACTATAGATGCAATAGCAACATTAATAACAGATATACAAATAAGTAACAGTTACAACTCGTACCTTATAGCTGCTTTCCTGGACATACAAAATGCATACGGACAGGTCGACATTACGGAACTGGTAAAGGTGATGCTGAAATGCGATATCCCAAAAACAATAGTACAATGGTGTACGAATTATCTTTCACTAAGGATCCTGGAGCTTAGGATGTACAGGGGAGAGGTAATAGTTAGACATGTCTTCTCTGGTTTACCGCAAGGAGACCCCCTTAGCCCACTATTGTTTATTATTTATATGCACAATGTTTTCAGCAAGCTGAGTAGATCGATTTTGTACATACAGTACGTTGATGATGTGGTGGTATACGTAAGAAATAGATAGAAAGAAAAGGCAACACGAGAATTACAAAATGGCCTAAACAGTATGACAAATGCTCTGCAAGAAAAGAAGATGTAACTGTCACCTGAAAACAGTAAGCTAATGGTATTTACAAGACACAGAGACACAGAGGATGTTAGGATAATACTCAACGGTAAAGCTCTTACCGTAATACACCAAGTGAAATTTTTAGGGATGTGGGTAGATATGAGATTAACATGGAAGAAGCACGTAATGGAGTTACACGGCCAAGCCATGAAACGAATAAACATCCTGAAAGGGATAGCTAGTAATCATTGGGGAGCCGATCCAACAGTGTTACTGCGCCTGTACAGACAACTAATACGTAGTAAAATGGATTATGGGTGCATGCTATATGATGCAGCTACTACATCAACCCTAGCCAAACTAGACCGCCTACAATCATTGGAATTACGCATAAGTGGAGGATTTCTACGTACAACCCCCATTAACGTACTTCAGATGGAAACAGGTACACCACCGCTCTCACTCCGACGAAGTATGCTTTCCAGACGTTTTATCTTGAAAGTCAGAGCTATGATCAACCACCCATTGAATTGGAAGCTAGGGGCTTTTAGCCAAATTATGTATAGGAAATACTGGAGGAAAAAGGCAACCCCAATTACAGTTAAAAATTACAATGAAATGAAAGAATGGCTAATAAAACAACATAAAATGAATCCAGCGTTTATAGGGGATACGTGGTCCCAAATAATCGAGGTCCAAACACATGAAAGGATAGGCAAGCTAGGAGCCAAGAAAACAGATAATATTACGATAGATCTTTGTAAGACGACGTTACAAATCCTGAATGAGAAATGGAAGACATGGAGTAAAATTTATACGGATGGCTCCAAAATCACAGGCTCAAATACGAGCGCAGCGTTTTACGAAGAAAAATCAGATGTTGGAAAAGCAGTTAAGCTACCGGTGGATATGTCAGTGTTCTCAGCGGAGCTATATGCAATACTAGAAGCCATCAAATATGCACTGGAAACAGGGGAAGAAAAAATTTTAATCTGCTCCGATTCACTAAGTTCACTATTATGTTTAAAAAATGGGCCAAAAGGGAAAACAAAGAACCATCTAGTATATGACATCATAAATGAGCTAAGCAGAGCACAACAGTTAAAGAAGAAAATAGAATTTCAGTGGGTACCGGGACATGTAGGAGTAGTGGGGAATGAAAAAGCTGACCACCTTGCAAGGGGAGCAAAGGAACATGAAAATAGCGATGGCAGGGTACCATATAGAGACTTACTAAGTAAAATCAGAAATCTACAGATGAAGGAGTGGGAAGAAGTAGGGGAGGTCCAATTCAGAACCAAAGGTGCCTGGTACCATGCAATACAACACAGCATACCGAAACAGCCATGGTTTAGTGTAAAGGCAAGTAGAAAAGAAATAACAATGATAAACAGGCTGCGATCAGGCCACGTTATGCTAAACTCCAAAAAATTTATACTAGGTTTGACAACATCACCGAACTGCGAGCATTGTGGGGCATATGAAGACATAGTGCATCTTGTGGTGGAATGCTGCAAATACAGCGAACACAGGAAATCAATCTTACAGAAAGATGGAGGCAATAAGATAACAGACTATGAGATCCTACGACAATTTCTAGAGACTCCTACGGTAGATAAGATAAAACAACTATGTAAATATATATATCTAAATGTAATAGGAAAATATGATGTATTATAAAGGAACGTAGTATATTTCATATCAAATGGACTAATTTTGTATGTTTGTGGGGATATGGGTATGTAAATATATGTATGGGTATAGATATGCAAGTGTTCGTGTATGCGTCCATGTAAGAGTGTATATATGTAGATATGAGAGCTACTTTGTACAAGAGAACACAAATTATTCTTTAAGGAATTTTTGTTGTGAGCAGGAATATTAATAATTCGTGTTAAAATAAATAAGGTATCTCTTATATTATTTCTCGATTTGAACTATTTTTATGAGGAAACTATCAAGTTTTCCAAATCCAGTACAGGATTTGGAAAATGTTTGTGTGGAGAAATAATGTAGTATAAACAAATGTACAATTCTGAATATCAATTATGTGTTTGTAGGAAATATATAAGGACTTAGATAGACAAATTAATTACTAAAGATAGAAAGCGGGCGAAAAAAATATTTTTTTTTGGATGCCCCTGTTTCTACGATGTAATGGGTATCACGTATATGCATAATATAAAATGTATAGGAAATATATAAAGGTTTGGTTCCTTCCAACACTAAATAATGATATATGGATTATATGTTATTATTAAAGATAGAAGGATAAAATAAGAGAAGTATGTAAAAGTTTTTATTGCTTATTGTGTCTTAAAATGATGGCCAAACAAGTGTTGATTTTTATGCAAAATGTTTTAATGTCAACTGAGCAAGAATGTATTTTTGTAATTTGGTCAAAAATGTAACATTGTTAGCTGGTCAATATTGGCGAAAGCCAAGGACCAAATAAAATTAAAAAAAAAAAAAACATTTAAAAACAACTTTCTGAGTTCTGCATAAAGCGCAGTTCCACTCCCCTCCTCCGTCTGTCCCATTCGAACAGTGCGCTGAGATTTTGTGCTCTTGTATTTGCGAAATTATAAATTAGTGTGCACATTTATGAAACAACATTTTTTGTTATTGAACTCGTTGATTGAAATTTAAAGTTATGCTTCATCAACATCCTCGCCATCTAAACCAGGGTTTCTCAAAGTGGGGTACGCGAGTTGATCCGTAGGGGGTTCGCGACAAACAATGCGTTATGGCGGCTGACTGGCTGTTTCGAGTTTCCAACACGCACAAAGATGTAACTGAGACTGAACATGATCAAAATTATCCTAAAATTGATTCAACCTACTGGAAGAAACAAGCCCGTGAATCACATTAATCAATAATATTGTGCTCTTTGTCACTGTATTACTTTTATATTTTTATTTTTTGAAGAAAAATAAAATCCCTTTTTTTTAAATTTTATTTTATTTTTATGAAGGGGGTTCGCCATTGTCTAGGACAATTTGTAGGGGGCAAGTGGAGCTAAAAGTTTGACAAACGCTCAAACCATTATATGTGACATAAACACACGCAGATAACACCCTAGCGAACACTACCGCCCGGAAAGCACACATTCACACCGATTTCCACAAATGCTCTCAGGACCATTCAGCAAGATGACCAATGTGGGTCATCTTGAACAATTTTAATTATTTACGTATGGTTTAATTTACTTGAAATCAGTGCTAGGAAGAATATTGCTAGTATTGGGTTTTTCGTGCTTACAGCGGCTAAACGAGGATGTAGCGTACCAGTGGCAGCCCGACCACAGAGTGCAGGGAGCAGAACGAAAGCCAGCCACTTGTCTGTCAGGGACGGGGCTCTAATCCATGTAGCAGTAGCTAGGCTGGGGATATCGGAGGGAAAGTGTTTCTTGTGCTCGACAAGTCGCCGACTACCAGGATGACAAGCACAACTCTCCTCACCAAACTCGTCCACCAACTATCAACAAAAGATGGTTCGCCTCCTCCCTCGAGGCAGCCCCGGAGGAAGAAGGTCAACGGCATGTCACCCAAAGAAGACACAACAGTTGCCAACCGACAAGACACACTAACAGAAAAGAAACGTCCAATTGAAGATACTTGGAGTATACGTCTTAGGACAAAGACAAAGACTCCTGAACTGCTAAAAGCGACTAATATTATTGGTGCGGATGATGAATGAGGGAACGTGTTTGACTGACCATTGACATTTCACTGCCCTACGACTTCCTGAGGCTCGCGTCACGAATGTTTCCGAAATACAGCGGTTTCTCACTAGACGCCAGAATAGTTATTAAGAAAAAGGACACCTTGCGGCATAAAATCTCCGCGTAATACTAATTTTCTGGATATTTTTGTCGCAGAGGCGTGACAACGGTGTGAGAGGACGCAGAAGCCGTACTCGGAGAATGATTGAAGGCAGCCCGTACTAGGCCTGGAGTTTCTACTCAGGACTAGTCATCCAGGGAGAGAGGTTACAGTCACTCTGTACCGGGCCTCGAGTGTGTGAAGGCTCCAGTACACTCCATACTCTTCTTTCCAAAGGGAAGAGCAATAGTCGATCTTGCCGAATTCTTTCCCGTTCCTTGTTCCCAGTCCCATCCCACCTCAAATGACCTCGACGTTGTTGCGAAGGATGCTTGTTGGGTGGAAGGAAAGGGGGAAAATCTTTTTACTTCTTTTTTTATGATTCAAAGAAAACCCTAGGCTATTAATTTATTGGGTACTATCACTGGCGTACAGGTGAGGCTTATTTAAGTAACACATTCAATTATTAAAAAAGAACTAAGCAAAGCCTCGTCTTACAACTGACAACATATTAATACTCAAACAAAGCATTAAACCACCACCACATTTATAATTGATCGAGAAGCAAATTCCCAACATTAATAAGTAAACAAGAAAGCTTCACACTTGGTTTTAAATGAAAGTTTCCTTCATAAAAATCGTGAATAGTAAATCAAATGCAATATTAACATGAACTGCATCCGATTTCAAATGCCGGGCGCCGGGATAATTTAAATTATCCAGCAAGTGATTATGGGAAAGCTCCTGAAAAACTGTCCCAGCTAGCTCAATATTTGGGGGAGCGAGAAGTCTTAATCTTTCAAAGGTCGTTACAGGGTTGCCCAATGACTGAATGAAAGTACCACACTGCACTGTTCGTAGAATGATTACCATGAAGGTGGTATGTTTCCCTCGACGGCGGAATTATTATAGCCCCTTGGCTATAGTGGATAGTCCACCACGTCCTTCAGTCAGCGTACTGAATAAGTGCACAGTGACCTCACTGTACAGGACGCTCGTGTCGACCTTCAGGTTCGATGCCAAGGCAGGGCGATCTCTCTTGGAAGATCCGCTCCTTCCAGTCTGAAGAATCGGCGTCGAGTGCTCTTCCATGACCGCGGGAAAAGCTTTCTCCTGTCGCTCGTGGTTCACATAGGGGAAAATTCACTGGCATTACAAAATGCAGAGGATAGTCTCCCGTTGATTGGCTCTGCTGTTTTAGGCTCCTCCTACCGGCTGTGACGATAGGGAAACTTTGGCTTTTTGAGATTCGTACGAACTCGGCCAGACTCGGCCCTCCTCGCCAAATGTGACCTCCAAAGTGACCGCTCGGGGACCTGGGGTTGGGGAACGAGCGTTCACCATGCTGGGTATTTTCCCGGAGCTAATGGATCATACGCTTGACCAAATCCGTTAGAAAGGGTAGCTGCCTATCCATTGTCCCTGGCAGCCGCCGGCCTGGCGGGACTCCATGGCGTGGCTAGCTGGGAGGTCCAGCCACTCCGATAATTCCTTTCATTATTCCTTTTTATATATATTAAATATAAAAATGTACAGAATGGCACATTTTGGTCATTATGTTACAACGTCGACGTTGCTTAAGTCAATGGCGACTTAAGTGTTGGAGGAGTGAGCTGTCATTGCAACATTATCACCGACTCGGAAGCAGTCCATACAGTTCACGGAAAAGCTAATGTTTGTTTAAAAACCGCGAGCTATTTAATAATTTTTATATTGAAAAAAAAGGATATTTTTTTGTGAACTTTCAATCGCCATATTTGGTGGGTAATGTAAAAATACCCTGACACCATATATGTCATAGTAAAGTAATTGTTTTTGAAATTGCATCCAATCAATGGAAACGTAAAGATCGTTCTCTCTTGTTTAAAAAGAAAATCATTTCGATGTAATTAGGAATTTTTGTCATCTGATGTAAAGTTTCATTATGTTTAATTTGTTTCACTAATGTTCATTATTTCCTAAGATGTTTCCATTTGTTTGTTGGAAAATGTAAGACGAAGTAAAGCTTTATATTTGATCTTTATATCCTTATTATTCATAATAAAAAAATTTGCCTCTGTCTGTAAGACTTAAGAGAACTCAATAAATGGAAATTAGGGCAAATTTGCATTGATAGAGAGGACAATATCGTTTTCTGCAGCCTCAAATTAAGATGATCCGCAGCAGGAAGAAGTAGGCTAGCCACTATCAATAGTGCTGCATTTTGAATTCCAGCCCCATTTCCTTGGGTCTAAAGAATTGCCTAATCATTCCTCAGTATGTAAGTATACTCGCTGCTCGCACGACGCAGATGTTGGCGAAAGGGGCACAAGTTGCAAGAACGTAGTGACTGGTTGAGTTGCGATCTACGGTTGGTATTTTATTCCTAAAAGAAAGGGGAAAAAAAAAAAGAATTATTGCGGTACTGTGAGATTGGTTTATTGATATGTAATCTAGCACTTTGTTCATATATTTTACAAATTTATACTGATTGAATGTGTCCAGTTTAGTATGTGTAGGATCTACTAAATTGATTGTGATATTTAACGTTTTTATTCAGGGAAAAATATATGTCACATTCTGTTAACCGTCATATTCTGACGTATTTACGACGATTATAAATTGTTTGCTTTGTTAGAAGTAGTATCAAAAGTCTGTAAATTGTTAATAGTTACTTTTCAAATTAATTTTATTTTGCTCAGAATATAGTTAACAAAGATTTAATTGTTTTTATTAAAAACGTACTGACCAGTCAGTTTTTTTCTTAAATCTTCTTGAGCGTTTATTAGCACTTTAGTGTGTGTCTCAGATTTTTTTCTGTTTGTAAATTGAGTGCAGTACGTCGGAATATTGCTAAGAGATAGCTGCAAAAGGATTTGAAAGTAAAAAAATTTTGATTTAAGCTTGTGAAATTTAAATACGTGGGTGACGACCAATAAACCTGTTTTTTTGTTTTTTTTTTAAATTAATGTGTCTTTTCCGAGAAATATTACTGACTATTGAACTGCTTTAATGTTTATAATTAGTTATAATGCAGTTTTAATTTTATGGTACGTTCCTTGTACCTCCTTATTTTTATTTCTTGTTTATGTTATGCTTGCTTTTGTCAGTAACTCGCTTAATTTTTTATTTTAGGAAGGGTTGAAGGATAAAGTCAGTACTTCTACAGACATTTGTTTGCATGGATGATTTTCCCTCCTAACTTGCAGCAGTCAGAAATATAGCAAGAAATCCACTGGGTTATGACTATCACAAGTGAGTTAAACGACTGGTGTGATGATGATGACGACTGTCACAAGAAAAACAGCACCAATTTGCGCCATGTATAAATGTCAGTAAAGTGCTGTTAAATGAGACTTATATATGAACAATCTTCACGCCTATGTCTGGCCGGGGCTGATAGCTCTAAGTGTTACTATAACCAAATAATCACGTAGTGCTAGACTAGCTGATAATTCTGCCGGTCAGGTAATGGGAACCTACAGCATAGCGTGGAATCTTAACCACTGAGCTTGCTAGAGGAGAATATCAGTTTTGTTGTTGTTATGGCTTTGCGCCTCGTTGAAGTCGAAGTTATTAGGGGCGAGAAAGGACTAGTAACAGGGAACGGGTTGAAATTCGGCCAAGGCATTTTGTAGGAACCATCCTTTCGTTTATGATTTGGGAAAACCTAAATCTGAATGGGTGGACAGGGACTCGAACCCGTGACGTCCCGAATGCGAGAACAGGGCTTTAGCCCGCACTCGCCACGCTTGTTAATATCAGTTTTAGTTCTGAATAATTCAATGCCTTTGGTAAGTACCCCGGTGAACTTTTCATCTGCCAAAAGAAACTCATCTTCAAATGAGTGCTAATTTTCTGACACTTTTATCTTAATTTCTGTCCTAGGTCATGTCGCACCTGAATGAAACCTAGCTACATTATTCCGGGGAGGATTTGGGTGCACGGCAGTGCACCCGCCAAGTCGAATCAACGGCGGCACTGCCTACTCTTTTCTCGAAGCGATTCGGCCCATTTTAGAACCTCAATTTCTTACGTCGTATATATGCTACATGTCTCAAATTTCTGTTATGTATAGATATCAGCAATCTTAGCAAACGTACTTAGTTTTATTATGTTACTGTTCTTAGATCGTATGTTATTCGGATGCAAACTTCAGAGATTTTGTCAATCACTCACTCACTGACTGACTGACTGATGATCCACAAAATTCAAAGGCACTTCCCGTAGCCGTAGAAAGCTGAATTTTGGTACACAGATAAACATTTACCCACATATTATAAGAAAAGTCTGAAACTCGTAAATTTTCATATACCTGCCCCCTAACCCACCCCTAAAGTGAAATCGCTTTCTACCCTAATTACGTTATAAAGCTCAAATTTTCACTGTAGAGTGAGCTTAATATGTTTAACTAAGGTATTTAATTATAATTCTTTCCTTTTCGTACTTTTGAAGTTATTGAAATTCAAAATTTTATTTCGGCACAACACCCCGACATCAAAATTCCACTGTACTTCCAGTAATCCTAGCATCAAGTAATTTGGTACACATATATGGTTTCATCCCTAAATCATAATAAAAATCTGAGAATGGGGTTTTTACCCGTATTTATCTATACTGTATATAAAAAGATGAATATTTGTTTGTTTGTTCTTCATACAAATCCTCAGTTTTCATCCGATCTCGATGAAACTTTGCACACTTTTCCTTTGAAACATGGAGAAAAATACTGTCTATATTTGGTTGAACAATTTCTCGTCATATTGTCACGTAAATTTGAAAAATTACCGAAACAAACATAGACCGACGTTTAGGATGTGGAAGACTTTGTAGTTCCATAAACAATAGTGGGCTGATGGCCCGTTGGTTAACGCGCTTGCCTACTAATGTTTGTATCGCCGGATCAAATCTCAATGGAGGCGAAGATATAAAAAAAAAAAAAAAAATTTGATCGTAAGAGTCACGCCTGGACCGTCAGTTATTTGGATTGAATGTTAAACTGTAGATATCACAAATTTAGGGGTCCAATGCGAGCGTAAGTAGTCTTGCAATGCTGTAGGTGTACACTATTTTACGTTATAGTGACCGCTCAGGGGTGATTCGCAGTTAGTGTGTGTGTGATCTGCAGTAATAATACTATAAATGCGGAAGTAAGTCTCTATCTTTTTGTTATGTTTTGACGACTAAATGCCTATACCGGTATTGACGGAATTTGACATGAAAATCTGTAAGGAGGGTACAGGACAGTTTTTTCGGTATGATTAACAGTTGTAGTCACGAAATATTGAGAACTTATGGAATGGTGACAGAGACACGGATGTGTGTGTTAGTCTGTAATGTTAGGTCGGTTGCTGAAGGTGTGCTTCTCGCGCATTATCTTAGTGAATAATTTGTTAATAAATTTCGTTTAGAGAAAAAAACTTATTATTTAGTATAGTTATAGTTTTTCTGTCCTATTACTTTGTGTCTGCTTAAATGTTTCTGACACCAGTTTATTTTGTCTTCTTTTTTGACATGCCTTGCGGGCGTAAACTGGCCTAAGTTGTAGCTCTAGCAGAGCACGAGCAGCTAAAGTTATTAGAACCCAAGAATCGGATGCTCATGCTGAAGAAGGAAGAAAAGACCAATCTGATATAAAGCTGCCCTTAGTTAACACCCCCACCCCCCCGCCCCTGATCACAACACATTCGTTTGTTTTTATGTTTTTAAATATGTTGGAAATTGATTCTCTTCAAGAGACAGGTTCGACGGTAGAATGATATAGTGATGGCTGTCCTGTCATATTATGCCAACTCGGTGTTGTTTGGGACCAATCCTTCGTTACCAAAAACTTTCTATATTCAGTTCTGGCAAAGAAATTCTTAATTCACGCGTACGAAGTCGCGGGTATCAGCTAGTTTAATTATAATCCCAAACATGAAAAATTCTGAGCCATGTTTTAGTTAACGTACACAAACTTATAAATACGTAAGGCCAAGATTTCCATCGCTCTTTTTCGAATTTGACAAGTACCTATATATATTATGCCCTCAATTTAAGTTCAAATTATGACATGAATAATGGCCAAGTCATCAGATTTTTTATCCTAAATAAACGATCTATAATACCGAGAGAAACCATTCTGTTTCATAAAGTGAAGTGAATACACACTAAAAAGTGTACACTTGGCTCAGAGGAAGATCTCATAACTTTTTGTCACTGCACGAACACGAGACTTGGCCTATTTTTACAAGAATTGTTTTTGTGGGATTCAACCTTTTTAGAATTCTCATCAAATCCCATGCAATAATTGTTTTGTGAATCACACTAAATAAAACAATTATGCATACGAAAATACGCTTTTTCCTTTATTTCTCTAATTACCGAAGCCGAATGAAACATATGTGTGACACTGTGGCGCGCTATATTGAGAGCCCACGAAGTTTTCAACTTAATCGCAGTCAACGAAGCCTATTTTGTTTCTCGAAGTCGAAGTGTTTATTGCCAATTATATAGTACAAGTTACACTCTACCGAGACAGGAAGAGGGAAAATTTGACCTCATACCTAACATTCATCTACATCTACATCTACATATATACTCTGCAATTCACAAAATTGTGGGTGGCAGAGGGTGCTCAGCACCAAATCTAATCTCTTTGCTGTGCATTCCAATCCCTAATGGTACGAGGGAAAAAAGAATTCATATAAGAATCAGTCCGGCACCTTATTTCTCTAATTTTATCTTTCCTGTCCTTCCGACTCAAATAGGTTGGTGGAAGAAGTATTTCACTACACTCATGAGTGAAAGTTGGAGTACGCATGTTTTCCAATAAGTTTAAACGAAACGTGTGTCGTCTATCTACCAGAGACTCCCAACCTAATCTACTAATCAGTTCTGTGACGCTTTCATAAGGACTGTAGCATTCGGGAGGACGGGGCTCAAATCCCGTCCGGCCATCCTGACTGGGGTTTTCCCTGGTTTTCCTCAGTCACTCTAGGGATGGTACTCTACAAGGCAACGGCCAACTTCCATCCCCCTCCCTACCCTTTGGATTTAAGTAGGCTGAAAAGAGTCCACGGGACTCTCCAACAGCCCGCCTCCCAGGCTTTACCTGGGAGGAATGAAATGTTAGAAAAAGAAAACTGACATGATGACATCGTATCACAGATTCACCCTCATAACTGGCATTAAGAGGATGTTAGTTCACTTCCCTCTTCAGTTATGTTTACTGCGGTTTTACAGTGTTTTTTTTCAGTCACTCCAGGTGAGTGAGAGATCGTTCTTTTCAAATGTCACCGCCGGATTCCTCCCGTCGGGTTAGATTGGCTGCAAAGGACCTACTATACCCTATAGCAGTAAAAACAAAGCCACGAAAGTCTGTTGTTACTGATTTTCCCTAAGCTACCTGTTGTATACCTTTCGAGGATTCCACTAATTGTAAAATCAGTATCAAAATTTACTATGGAACTCCAAAAAGCTTACGACAAAGTATTCCAAAATAAGATGATACAGAGAATTGTCACATGAACAGTCTTACCACTCGGATACACCAAATAATTAATCTAAAATTTCCTGACAAAAAGTAATTTCTCGTGAGTGTAGGTCAAAGGTCAAATGAACGAGAGCATTCCACAAGGCTCATTACTCGCCCCTGTTCTGTACCAACCACGGTATATGTGCATCTGACGTAATTTGCTGATGATACTTCCTATTATTTTATATTATTAACTATAAATAATAAAGATTATGAAGTTGATTAGCATATCAACTTAAGGTATATAAAGAAATAAAGAAATTAAAGCTAGATTGTTTCATTAATCATTGCATCTAAGATCCACATCAAGATTCAGTAAAGAAATTAAACTACACAATTTAATAAAACTCTAAAAGACATTTCTGTATCTTAACCTTTCACAGATAACACACAAACTGCCTGCAAGAAGAACAGAAAATGTCAATTTATCGTTCTGACCTCGAAACAAGTTACCAATACAAAAGAACCCATCACATAAGCTATTAACATGTGTAGTTTTGTTTAGAGTTTGCCGTGATGAGTGGGCAGACAGACCCGGAAGCTGTGCGATCAGCTTCAGAAAAAGTTTAAGGTTCTGGCTTCATGTTTGGGAGGACGCCGGTTGCATTCCCGTCCGGCATCCAGATTTACTTTTTCCAAGGTTTTTCCCTAATCAATCCATGCAAATGTCAGGATGGTTCCTCCAGAAAGCTAAAACCCATTATCTACCGTTCCTTGTCTGCGAGTCCTTTCCTGTCTCTAACGATCCCAAAGTCGATGAGGCGTAAAGAAATAAGCAAAAAAAAAAAAAAAAAAAAGCACAACAGACTTTGCTGTTCTTGCAGGTTGTTCGACTATAACTGGTTTTTAATAACTTCAAAACTTCATTGTTACACAATGAGTTAAATTAATCTACAATGACGTACGAAATGATAAAAAGACAAACAGTAAACAAAGTAGTGAAAAGATTATCTGAATCATTTCACTAATGACTCCCATACATTTCGTGGATTATAAGACAGATAGCTGAATACAGAAACAAATATCCCAAATCGGTGGCTCAGATACAACTCCCTATTATCAATTATCCACACACGAATTGATTCAACAGAAAACAATCCCTGCACCTAAAAAGGATTTTTATAGGGAGGCTAAAAATTTCCCTTTATAGTCGCAAAGGACAAAATTGTACATGGACTTAAACATTAGCAGCAACACCACAAAAGTCTTAGCCAGCAACACAAGAACTTCACAGAAGGAGAAAAAAAAATTAATGGCAGTCATTGGTAACTGCTGACAGAAGTGAGAACTTAAAACCAGGGAATAACTGGGTTTCTTATTTTAAAATTAATTGTAGAGTCAAGAATTAAAATTTCATAATTTGTAAATTATAATCAATCATTTTTCCATTTAAATATACATGTTTTCAACCTGAAATTTAGATAGTATACGCTAATGAACAATAAACTTGAAATAAATATCAATTTGCAAGTTTTGGTCAAAATTCCAAAATTAATGTTTTTTTTCAAATTTTCTATCCAAAATTACTTTAATACAAAATAGTAAACAATAATTTTCATTAATAACCGTATCATCAAAATTCAACCAATAAAATATAAAACTATCATGAAATTATAAAGAATTTTTAAAAGTATTGTTGAAAAACTAGAAATCTGTTTTACATCGCTAGTAACATAATTACTAAGCCGTTATAGAATGCACCTTGCATGATATAGTGCAGAGGCTAAATATCAAATAAATAAACAAAGTAGACCTCTGTCAGAGGGGAAGGTCAGTTTTAAGGCTAGAAAAAATTACAGCCAAGACCGGGTTTAGAACCGCGGAGCTTACGTTCCCCAGTTACGGGCCCTAACCAACTTTTTTTTTTTTTTCGAAAAAAGCTATTTATTTAAAATTCATGGCAAATACACACTATTTTGAATACAATATAACAAACGATACCAAAAAAATTTGTAAAACTAATACCATCACAATACACAATTAACAAAACACACTTGTGCACAAAACGTCACATTTTCCATCATAGTCAGAAACAAATCAGCAAAACAACAAATCGTGGAACATTTGATTGAAAAAAAAAAAAAAAAAAAAAAAAAAAATGGATGACTCAGAAAACTATTTCTTGTGTTATGCAGCATGGCTTTGTGGTAGTCTCTTCAGCCCAGCTCCCTGGCCGTGGTTCTTTCCGTTTTATATTCTCTGACTGGACGGATGAAAGGAATGTCACGGAAATCCTGTTGTTTCTTCCTTTGTTTGATTAATTTCTTGACTGCCAGATGGAGCGCACATCTGATATACGTTGCAACTAATTTTTGGCGCCAGAGGCAGTCAAAACAATTTCTGGCATTGTTGTCGTAAGGTTTTATTCAGAGACAATATTACAATCACGTGCCTCCCTTGTGACTGGTGAATATTCTCCCTATTTATTTAAGGTAAGTTTTCTGTCATTATGATGTCTAACATCCTCGCATAGCATTTTTTGTAATTTTGAAATTTTACTGTTTCATAATAGGTGACGTTCATATAGCCAATATAATCTTCAAAATTTATTTTTCCATTTTGTATTATATAGAGAATGGTGTTTCCTATTAACCATAGGATGGTATTTTGTTTTGTGGTGGGAAATCTAATTTTTTCTGGTTTGAGAATTTCATTCACCGTGATTGCAAGCGGTGATGTCCTATCTAAAAGAGCAATTCTTCTTCTTGCCCAGATCCAAATCCGTTGGTTCTGTCCGCACGTTATCCTATGTTCTAGCGTGTCTGTGTTTCCACAAAGTGGGCATCTGTCTGTTGTAGATAGGTGAATTTCATACAATTTTTTGTTTGTGGGGATATTTTCATTGACTACATCATACCATACTGAGCGTATCTTGGATGTTAGGGTCCTGTTCGCAATATTGAGCCATATGTTGTTCCAATCATAATTTGGATATTTATATTCTATTTTATTTCTGTGCCGTACGGTGTTTATAAGTCTGTATATTTCTTTGGCTGTCTTATTATGCAGAGTACATCCTTTGGCTTTGACATATGTTTCTTCAAGGTGATATTGTCGCATATGCGGTAGGGTGTGGGTGATAGTCGTCAAGTGAAAAGGGATTTCACGATGAATGGGTCTGGTAGTGTTGACCAGATTGTTGGTTAGGCCCGTAGGATTGCTAGTTATCATAGTTGACAATCTTTTAAGAAATAGGGAAATACATCTTTCTTTTATGTTTACCATCCCTATTCCCCCTTTCTTTGAGGGCAAAATCAATGTTTTAAAAGCAACTTTGAAAATTTTCCCTCTGCTTAAAAACCACCCTAATGCTTTTTGAATCCTGTCAGCGATGGGATCAGGAATCGGCAGTACCTGAGCCACGTACACCATTTTGCTCAGGATTGAAATTTGAGCTATTTTAACACGCTGAGCCACCAAACCCGCCAATGCAATACGTTATACTTATTACTTATACATATTAGATGTGGGAAAGGACTGGGGTCATGGAACGGGAAGGAGTTCGGCCAAGGTATTTTGAAAGAAGCATCCTTGCATACACTTGAGGTGATTTGGGGAAACCATGGAAAACCCAAATCTGGATGCCCGGCCGGTGATTCGAACCGCCGTCCTCCCGAATGTGAGGCCACAGCGTCAACCACTCACCCACCACGCTTGGTGATATACTGTTGACATTAGCATATAGGTGACACGAACTCATAAAATTTTACCCATCCAAAAATCGCACTAAAAAAACTCCCAAGTGCCTATAGAAGATTTCACTTCAAAAATATATCCTTTGTACATAGTCATTAAAAGCTCCATATAGTACGATAACAAAACCGAAAAATTTGATGAATTCTGCGCTCATCCCTACAACATTAATGAACGGATGTGATCGAAATTGCATATAATACACTGCTGTTTGTGAAGTAATGGTCTGACCATTCCAAAAAACAGTGAAATCATAACAAGTGACTAAGGTTGCCGAGAGATAAGGTGCATGTAGATCAAAAAGCTCCATTTTTAATGTGACGGGACAGTATAATGTTATATTAAGCTCATTCGGCGCAGAGCCGTCAAACGAAGATGAAAGGTGCAAGTAAGGCTCGTGACGTCAAATGGCGTAATGTCAGCATTTAAGTGGATTCTAACTTGGCAGAATGACTGACACTCGGTAAGGGGTTTGTAATACCACGCCATTGCTGCTCGTACAAGGCACGCTGCTACGACACTAAAGCAGGTGTGGAACCATTGGGTAGAAAAGGGTCGTACACACAGCGGCGAACGCGTATTGAACCAAACGATGTGACTACAGCGTGAGATGACCTCCCATCTTATCCGCATGGCCGTAACCGACATAGCAGCTTCGTCTACAGAGCTGGCTCAACGTTGGAGCACTGCAGCGGTTGTGAACATATTTGTCTCAGTTCGACGCAGCCTGGTGAGGGCTGAACTGGTTGCACAAATCCCATTACGTCGGCTTCTATCAGAAACCACAACTCATCAGACTGCAAAATCCATATGAATGCCGCCACAGCAGTTCCGCTTCATCTGGTCTTACAGTTATGGCTACGCACGTGTTAGACGCTACCTTGATGAACAGACTACACTGTCGATCACCATAGCCGGCAAACGCCACGTGTGATAGTTTGGGGCGACATTGGCTATAATTTACGATCTCGCCTCCTGAGTAGTGAGGGCACTGGAGAGGCATTTATTTTACTTCATTTAGTTATTTTTTTAGGCAAAATCCCAGCTTTGACCATTATATAACAGCCTTTAGGGAAACCATTAAGTATTCTTATTTGGTCGTGTGGGGATCATCTTCACGACCAGCTGCGTTAGAAGCTGGACGATGTTCCCCAGCCGGTTGTCTCGTGGTTACGTCTCTCTGAAAACATGGTTGCAGTATCGGTACTGCGGGTGACCCACTGCTCCAGTCACCAAATATGATAGTGTGTTAAAGCTCGTTTGTAGTCGCTGTCTCGGCTGCAATCCGTTACACCCACTGACTTGGTGGGTTGTCCGGTCCTCTGTTTCGTTACTTCTTCTTGCTGTTCGGCTACGGCCAGGTTGGTGCTGTCTGCCTGCGTTGGTTTGTAGTCTCCTTCTGACGGGGCAGCCTCAGTAGCAGGAAGCGTGGTCAGCGCCGCAGTTGACACACGTCGTCGTGTCCTCCCGTGGGCGTACGCAGATCAGGGAGCTATAGCTTTCCCCGCATCGGATACACCGCACTTGATTGCGACAATCAAATGCTCTGTGCTGAAACCCCTGGCATCGAAAGCACTGCTGGATGGCTGGCATCCTCCTGTTCTCGGAGTCCCGAACAGGGCTATGAGGTCACAGGGTAACATCCGAGAGCAGCCACAAGCGAATGCGTGTCTAAGCGCTCGATCAGCGAGTCATATATCGTGCTGAGAACGCAACCAGCTGGTCAGCGCAGAGGAGTGCATAAACTATATTAAAGCCTTTAAATGGACCGTTTAGCAGTAACACCACTACAGATTCTATCTACAAACAAGAACTTGCCAAAGCAACATTTATAAAAGTATATAGTGTATATATAAGTTCTTTACTAGTGCTCACATGAACTATAGTCCGATGCATAAAATGTGGTCTGACATTGCAATAACACAAATAATAGATAATAGTTGCAGTCTCGAGCTGCTTCTGAAGTAAAACATTGTTATCTCTTAAAATATGTAAAAATGTTAACAGCTAGTAATGAGTAAAAGTTGTAAATTATGTAGTCAATAATCTTAAAATTGGAATTTGTTCAAATATTGAAAATAACAAATACCGGCAGTAGATGTTAAACTAATCTAGTTCACCTGTGAAAACGAACAACCTACTAGCCGGATATTAAAGACTCCTTACTTCTACAATTACATATATATCATTGAAAATTAGTTCTCACAACCAGTGTTGGAGGTGGCCAGTCTCCCGACGGGCTGCCTTCTCGGTCACTTTGGCTGCCAGAGAGACTGAGAACGAGCGCTATTCCGGGAGATTTGGGATTCGGATTACCGCACCGATACCAATGCTGGAAAATGCTTTCCTAGATGGTAGAGTAGTAGATAGTAATAATAGTTTAATAATAGTAGCAGTGGTAGACGCACAAAGTGACATGGTGAAATATTAAAAATTCTAACCATAAAGTGGACAGGAAACTGTAGACACCATACAAAACTAGAAAGCTGTAATAAATCAATTATGACAAAATGCAGCAAGTTTAGAAGGTTATAATATATGTCAACAGCAAAAAAAATCGTATGTATCATGACAACAAGAAAAGAATGTACAGATATTGCCAAAACCATACATAACAAAAATTGAAATTATTCATTGTGGAATTATCTGTTGAAATATCAAATGTTAAGGCCTATTTTAGTTTCTAGATACTAGGCTGTAAAAATGTGTGCTAAATAAAAAAAAATAAAAAAAAAGTCCCGAACATGGCGGTTCTTCTCTTGGCAGACAATTATGAGGGACTAGGCTGGTGGAGACCGGGACTGCTCATGGGCCAGGCCGCTGCATTCTTGGACGTCCTTTCTGTCCCTGCTGATTTCTTACTGAGCTGTCTGTGTTTGACCGTTTGTTGCTGGAAGCACGGTGGTGGTTTCGTGCTCCTTTCTTTACTCGATATTGCGGTGTTCTAGGAACGTCTTTGGGGTCTGTAGGTCCACTGGACTCATGTATGTCACTATCAGTTTAGTTGGTGTTGGCAGCGTGGGCGCAGGTGTGACCTCCTGTCTATGACGTTCCGATGGTGTGTCTTGCTGAAACGGTGAAGAGAACTGGAGCACACGGCCCAGGTTTGCTTGTTTGGCGGCTGCCTGGACATCGTTCCTGGATGACCGGATTACCTCAGAACTTGGCTTGGTGGGTCTCTCTACCTTCTCCAGACACCAGGAAGGTTTTATATCCCGAGGCACCGCACATCATTCAGACATCACGTTTCAGCAGGGCAATGCCCAGCGACATGTGGCAAGGAATGTGCAAACCTTTTTCTGATAACGACGGGTAGCATTGCATGTATGCGATGTGGTCGGTTGCAACTTGTAAGTTTTTGGTCTCCAGCAGTCCCTGCATGCCTTTAAACTGCGTGGCACTGTGTCGTTAGCAAGATATCCAGGCTCGATTTGTTTTCATTCTATGGCGTCTAGAGGCTCAGATTGCAACAAGTGACGGCTTCAAACCATATCGAATTTTCACGATGCAATTGCATGTACAGTTCCGTAATTCTAGCCACTAGTGTAAAGTGGCTAAAGTGAGGAATAAATTTTCTTGTAATCATATATCTGCTTCTTGGTGTTAGATCTTTTACAAAAATTAGTGTGAATATACAGATCCCCAGACATATAACTCAAAATCTTAGTTACTTGTAGAGTATATTCCTTGTAAAGTCAGTGACAGATCCAGTTTCTGTGTTACGTCTAGTCGTCTTTCGAGAATATTGAGAAGAGCTTAGAAATTATGAAAATTTCTATTTACCTATTTAAACCAATTATAATCATTTGGTACTTCTGAAATAGTGTCTTTAGGATATAATTTTGTTCTGTGTTGATATCAGTGAGTCCATTTAATCGGATTAAATTTTTTTATGGTTTTGTATCCAAAAAGATGGAAAACAGAACACTTATAACTTCGCCATGTCCATCCATTGGTCTGTTTGTGCACACTGTCGTGCTCCGGCCACTTTTAACCGATTATGCTGAAACTTCTCAGGAACATATATTGACGAATAGATCCTAAGACAAGTAGACAAAAGAAAAAATACGGTACCCCATATTTCAAAGAAGAGATAGACTAAACGATTTTTCTGCGTACATAAATGAGAGATTTTTTATTTCTACTTATGATTTCACGCCTCGTCGAAGATGAGGTCATTAGAGGCGCGGAATGACCGAGGACATGGAATGGGGAGAATGCAGGTTTCGGTCCCCGTGCGACCATCTAAATCTGAGTTTTCCATGGTTCCCTAAAATCACTCCATGCGAATGGCGGGAAGCTTTTTTTAAATGCCATGCCCGAATCCCTTCCCGTTCCCTGTCTCAATCCCATCCCACCCTCGATGTCGACGAGGCGTAAAGCCATAAGTTAATTTCAATCCCTCAAATGAAGTTTAGTGACTCTTAAAACGATTATGGAATAAATAACATTGAATTTTTACAACAAACTTATGTTGATCTGTTGTAACAGTACTAAAGTTAAATTAAATCAATATTAGATTTTTCCGTCCTGTCTGCAATCATTAATGACTAGTAAAATACAAAATATGCTTTTCCATTGTTCCTAAAAATACAAGTAGGTTACAGATATAGTTTTCAAACACCTGTTACTACCTGTTATTATTGACTTATACTAAGGAACACATTCATATCATCCTGTCGAGGAACAAAAGAAATTCCAGCAGTTAAAACAAGAATTTCTTTTGTGGAGCAATTAAGTTATAATGTACGAAGAAGTTCTGTTGTGTAAAAGTTTTAGTTTTGTTTTACAATAAAAGATGAAAATTTATGGACAACTGAGCGTTGCAGCATTTATATTGTCTATTCGTCTCTAAACTCAACCAAAATTTTAAATACAATAACTCAAAACATACAAAATATTATCACAGTTACTGCATTTTTAGTTTTCATCACTGTTATTGTCTTTACGGTATGAAAACAATGGTTGTAGAGGCCAAAATGGACTGTAAAAGTGTTTGTCTTGTGTGATGTAAGTTCGTAGAAGTGGTATCTTACCGTTAAGTAGTCGTAATTTGTGACATTAAAAATTATAATCAAATGTCATATTTTAATACAAAAATTTTGTGCTGTGCAGGTATTTAAAAAATTTACGGTGTTGGAATATAACTAGCACGAAATCCTTTAATCAAAAATCTACTATATCATTTCCTAAGCTCACTCACTCATTCACCTAGTTAACTATTGGCTGAAGAAGGATTTCACGTGTCAGCCTTCGTTCGAAAATTAACGGAATTAATAGAAATTCAATGTTCTGTCCACAATTTAAGCACTTATCAACTACTAACAAATTAATTGCCATAATACATTCATTAAGTTTGCATATCGTAGCATTTCATACTTAAAAACATGTAACTGATTTTCAGTAACATGTTGTTAATTAAAGCAACTTAAAAAACTTTAAATTACTCATGGTCTCTGCTACAACCACGAATGCCAATTGTCATTCCGGCCAAGGCTAAATTTCAGTTTAATTAAAACTTTCGCTAACGTTGCTGCTTGACAAAAGTTTATAATTTACGATTTATTTGCTTCTGACATATTTTACTAATCACTTTAGTTAATGGACTTTGTTCATTTTCGCTGTACGTTTGTTATTAACTTATTTAAAGTGGACTTCGGGGCTAATATGTTACCGTATCGAGTATTCTGGCAGTTCATTTATTTGGATTTGCTCAACTGTTTAATAATCTGGAATCTGTACTAAGTTCTATGACCAAAGATTACATAATCAATATTTGCCGAGCCTCAATAAAAAAAAAAAACGTGGTGTTTGAAGCAAGCAGAAATTATTCAGATTTTGCGGAGTGAACTTTTTGGGTCATACAGAAGTCATGTTTGAACTTCAACAAGATCCAGCCTACGACCTTTGAAACGTTTATATGATAGCGCGATCATCCCTGTCCGTGTTCAATTTGTGTATTAATTCTTCTGATTTCTTCAAACTCAAGAGGTTTAATTCATGCTAAGAGTGAAACACAGGTGAAGTTCGCATGTGGTTATATTAGATCAACCTGTCGTAATATTTGACCCTAAAAACTGGATTATTCTAGATCCGTGACGAAACTCAAAAAACAGTCACGAGCTTACAATAGCTACTTGTAACTAAGGAAAAATCATTTACGTGAATGCCAAAGTACTGTATTACACTTAATGAGATATCGGAATTATTTCACAGCTTTTCTCATTGCTGCTTCAGAAAATCTAAGCTCCCAAAAGGAAGAGACTGGAACATTAGAGGAGTTGGAAAATGGTTTGTTTGTTTGTTTTATGTTTTGTTTTTTTTTTTTTGCTAGAGGATTCTTAAAAGGGAGAAAGCATATAGTTTCAGTAAATGAAATATCAAAAGCGATAGAAGTGAAAACGGCATTGGCATTGGCCCGGTGTAGTGTGTTAGTACCATTGTTGTTCATTTTTATAATTAAAGACAAAAATGAGGTTGTTTTCAAACGATATAATGTTTTAAAATAGTTTCCATAAGCCCTTAAACCCACCTTCACCTATGCTATTTTTTATGGTCTTACGCCTGGTCGACGTCGAAGTCATTAGAGGCGGGAAAGGACTGAAGAGAACGAATCTGAAGGAATCAGCCATGGCCTTTTGTGGGAACCATCCCAGCATTCGCTCATAGTGATGTGGGGAAACTATGGAAACCCAAAATCTGGTTGGTCGGGTCGGGATTCGAACCCGCGTCTTCCCGAATTCGATGCCAGAACATTACCTCTCATCCACCACGCTTGGTTTCATCTATGGCCTAGCTTGCTGCGTAGTGCAAAGTAGTTCGATTTCCACGTTGAACTCTAGGTCCCATTTAGTTGTGACGCCGATACGTATACATCCAAAGAAAATTCAAATCAAACGAAGGCTTTACCTGGTCCTAGTTGGCACAAACCAACATGCATACATGTATACTAGGTATGCATGAGATTTTGAACACTTGCCTAGGGGTCTAGGAAGATTTCATCATCTCAGAGCAAATAAAACTCCGAAGCTCTCCACCGCTGACAGTCTAATTGAATAACTAATACTGATACGTTCGGTGGCTTCAGGTGTAAATGGGATAATAGGGTTGAAAGCTGGGAATGGACGTACGGAATTGTCAGAATCACTGGCTTCAATTCCAACACCATTCTCGTCAAAATTGATTTAGAAAGTTTAGCCCAATTAGAAACGCAATCGTTATTAGATATACATGGACATAACCATCTTCATTTAACACTGTATCTTAGAATGCATTGATAGTAACATTTTCTGCAAGGTGTTCTATGTCTCTCTCTCCATAACTGTTGCACATGCTGCTATTTCATCGTCACATCTTCCCTGCACATAGAGAATTACCATTACTTGCATATTAAATAAAGGTCATGTTGTTTACGTTGTATCTATTTTTTTCTTAAATATATACCGAAGATAAATCGTTATTCAGAGCAGCGTGAAACTTAATCTTAAATCGCTCAATACTGAGGTCAAAAATGGTGAACAACACGACGGACAACTGTATCACGGAGCTTTAGAAACTGAACTGCTCATTTTCATTTAATTCATCAGTGTTATGTGTTCTCAGAAGGAAGTGTTTTAGAGTAGTGAGCACTTTATGTCGAATGCCACTCCTTTAGTGGGTTATAAAATGGGCATGCTGTTCCCATAAGTCATCCTTAGACTGAGGCTGGCGGCAGAGATCATGGTGGGGACAGGTTAACAGTGGTGGAGGATTGTGAACAATACTTGTATATAAGAGCTGTCTCTGAACGTGATAAACGAAGTTTGAAATTATTACAGTGGCCATCATGAAAGCTGATTTGGTTTTCGGCTTAATTTTTTGCCGTGGTTCTAATATTACAAGCGAACGCCGAAAAGGAAGGTAGGTTCAATTCGTCACTGTTATTTTTCATTAATTTTCGCTAAACGTTTTGTTGCAAACCTCAAACCAACATACATTATGTTTTACTGTCTCGTTCGTCACACGCGGGTGCAGAACACATATTAATCAAGCATATTACGGAAAATAATTAAAGTGTGATAAAGTCTCTATGTCACTTTCGACGAAATTATTTTTACCTATCTCTCCAAAATTATCACGTATTTGCACTGTGTGGATTATTTATTTTCATTTGTTTCTACCATTTAAATAGTCGTACACATAAAGGACTCGAAAATAGAACTGTCCCTATAGTAATTCATCATATAACTGATTTGTCTGGTGCCGAATTTCAACTAGACAAAGTAAGCGCATCTTGCAGCAAATATGAAATTATCAAATGAATAAATTTACATTTAAAATAATAGGGTATCTAATTCTAATTTATATTTCAAATTTCATTCAAACTTCTTTCTGAAGGTATCGTAGGCTTACTATGAAACTATTGTACAAACCACTACTTACCCATTAGGCACTTGTTGGAAAATACGTCGCTGTATCTAACGTTATTGAATTGGACATTGTCATAGGGAGTACTGTAATATATTATAAAGGGAACAATATTTGTCTTCAGGAGCCTGTTGAACAAGAATAACTTTATATTCAGCCAATTGAATCTGAAACACATACTATCAATCGGTGAATAATGATCTTTCCTCCAATCTGACAATCCTATAAGCTTTCGCTACAGGAAGCACTTTTCATTCTGAGGTAGAATGTTGTTTCACTACAATAACTGGCCAACAGAAAATATGAACTGACAACTAAGTTCTTTGATTGAATGCTACTGTCTATTCTTCGTATAGAAGAAGTTAGAAATCTGTATGTAGTTTAAGCCTTCATAACGATTAGAGAATCTATTTTATACTTTTTAGTCCATTATAATTTATTTTATTCTTATTAAAAAAAACTTCAACATTGTAAAAAATCAAAGGTTAAATTGCAGAGGGCATTTCACAAGGCTCGCCCCTGTACTGTACCAACCACGGTACATGTACATCTGGCGTAGTTGGCTGATGATACTTCCTATTATATAATTAACGATAATAATAAAGATTATTATGTTGATTTTCATATCAGTTTATTGTAGATAAAGAAACTAAAGCTAAACTTTTTCATTAATCACTTCATCCAAGATCCAAACCGAGACTCAGTAAAGCAATTAATCTACACAATTTAATAAAACGCTTAAAGTCATTTCTGTATATTACCCTTTCACAGATAAAACACAAACTAAAGAGTAACAAAAAATGTTATAATTCATCGTTCTGGTCCCGAAACAAGTAACTTGCCAATACAAAAGAATCCATCACATAAGCTGTTAACATATGTAGTTTTTTTTTTTTTTTTTTTTTATTTTTGTTTTAACGTCTTGGGCTGTGCGGTCAGCTCCACAACCAGTTTAAGGTCCTGGCTTCATATTTGGGAGGACGTGTGTTGGATTCCCCGTCTGCTATCCATATTTAGGTTTTACAAGGTTTCCCCTAAACAATGCATGCAAATATCAGGATGGTTCCTTAAAAAGCTATGGCCGATTTCGTACCGTTCCTTGTACGCTAATATTTTCCCGTCTCTAATGATCCTGAAGTCGACGAGGCCTTAAGATTTAAGCAAAAGCAAAAAAAGCAAAACACACATAGTTTTTCTCGCAGGCATTTTGTCTTAGGCTTGTTATAATTAAAGTTACAACTTTACTTCTACTACTTTCGATTCTACTGTAATTTTTAGTTAAGCAGGGTCATTAAGACAAATAATAAACAATCTAGTGAAAAGATTATCTGAATTATTTAACTAATGTCTCCATACTTTTCGGGGATTTTGAGACTGATTGCAAAGCGCAGAAACATATTTCCCAAAGTGGAGGCTTAGTTACAACACCACTCAATTATCCACACACGAATTGATCCAACAAAAAAGAATTTCTGCACCTAAAAAGGGATTTTTATAAGAAGGCAAACTATTTCCCTTTATAGTCGCAAAGCGAAAAAATAGTACATGGACTAAAACTTTAGCAGGAACACACAAATGTTGCATCCAGCAGCACAAGAACACCACAGAAGGAAAAAATAAAAAGTCAATTGGCAGTCATTGCGGACTGCGGACAGAAGTGAGAACTTAAAACTACAAATAACAGGTTTTTTATTTACAAATTAATTGTAGAAACAATAAATAAAATTTCATTATTTTTCAATGAAAATCAATCATTTTGTCATTTCAATATATGTGTTTTTCAACCTGAAATTTGGATAGTATATGCTAATAAACTACAAATTTGAAGTAAAAATCAATTTGCCAATTTAGGTATAAATTCCAAAAAGGCTTTTTTACAAAATTTTCTATCCAAAATTTCGATAATAGAAGCCGATAAACAGTAATATTTCTTTAGTAACCATAACTTCAAAATTCAACACATAAATATAAAAATATAATAAAATTATATAGAATTTTTAAAATCCACGGCAAAAATATTATCAAACAACTAAAAATCTGCTTTACCACGCTAGTAATATAATTCGTAACCGTTGTGAAATACACCTTGCATGATATTGTGCAGTGGCTAAATATCAAGTAAATAAACAAAGCAGACTTCTGTCAGAGGGGAAGGTCAGTTTAAAGGCTCGTCAAAATTACAGACGAGACCGGGATTCGAACCGAAAACCTTCAGATCCTCGGTTACGAGCCTTAACCAAACGAGCCACAAAACCGACGTCCAAGCGCAACGCGTTATACTTATAGCCAGAGAAATAATGTTAACATTAGCATGTCGGTGACGAGAACTCATTATATTTTACCCATCCAAAAATCGCATAAAGAAGTTATTGCAGAAAACTAAAAATCTAACTTCTCCACATCTCGAGGGCTGGTCGAACCGTCACAAAGGAGATGTACGAAGCTATTGTGTCAGAGGTAAGAAGGCCAATTCATTTCCTCAGGGGCCTACAATTTAACATGTAATGAGAACTACGGAACGTCCAAGCATAGCGCATATAATCAAATGCAACTACTGAAAACTCTTGTTCACCACGGGATTTGAAACCGCGACCGGAGAGAAAAACTTTCGGTAGTAAGCGCCTTAACCACTGATATACCAGGCCCCTTTTTCGAATTGCTAAGTGCTATAAGTGCTATCAAAATCTGATAAAAACTGTGGGTTTATATGAAGAACATTTGAAAAAATTATGGGGTTAGTAGTAGAAGAATGGGTGATTTCCCCTCCCCAGGCACGCACACAATAACTCACCAAAGTTTCAACATAATTTGATGAATGGTATAGGAATTCATATCAGACGAACAAACCAACATTCAAGCATTCATTTTTATATATTAGATACAATTATAATCTATACTTTCATTGCAGTCCAAGTGCAACAGCTCATAATTCAGAGAAAGTCATCTTCAGATACAGTGTTAAAATTAGCATGTTGGTGACGCGAACCAAAGATTTTACCCACCCAAAAAGCGCCCAACGCGCAAATCTTACGCGAAACACGTCATAGTATGTCGGTGACGCGAACTAAAGATTTTCCCCATCCAAAATCGCCCAAGTGCCTATAGAAGATTTCACTTCGAAAATATATCCATTGAACATTGTCATTAATATCTCCGGATAGTACTAAGATAAAATTGTAAAATTTGCAGTATTCTGTGCATATCACTAAAACATTAATCACCGATGTGATTAAAATTGCATATAGTACACTGCTGTTGCTGAAGGAATGGTCTGACCCATTCCAAAAAGGAGGGTGAACAGTGAAATCATAACACGTGAATAAGGTTGCAGAGAGAGGACGTGCATATAGATCAAAAAGTTTCCTTTTTAATACGTCCGGACAGGTCAATGGATGCTAAGCTCAGTCGATGCAGTGCCGTCAAACAAAGAAGAAAGGTACAAGCTAGTGACCGTACGCCTCGTTCACGTCAAAGGGTGTAATGTCAGTGAATTATAACTTGGCAGAATAACTGGCACATTGAACGGGTGACACTGCAACTCATAAAAGGCACGCTGCTACTGTAGTGACGTAGCTGCCACCCTCTGGTGACCCTCGAGGTCACTCTATCCAGCCGAGCGGTTATACACTCCTGGAAATTGAAATAAGAACACATTGACGCCGGTGTGTAAGACCCACCATACTTGCTCCGGACACTACGAGAGGGCTGTACAAGCAATGATCAAACGCACGGCACAGCGGACACACCAGGAACAGCAGTGTTGGCCGTCGAAGGGCGCTAGCTGTGCAGCGGTTGGGCACCACCGTAGTCAGTGTCAGCCAGTTTGCCGTGGCATACGGAGCTCCATATCAGTCTTTAACACTGGTAGCATGCCGCGACAGCGTGTACGTGAACCGTATGTGCAGTTGACGGACTTTGAGCGAGGGCGTATAGTGGGCATGCGGGAGGCCGGGTGGACGTACCACTGAATTGCTCAACATGTGGGGCGCGAGGTCTCCACAGTACATCGATGTTGTCGCCAGTGGTCGGCGGAAGGTGCACGTGCCTGTCGACTTGGGTCCGGATAGCAGCGACGCACGGACGCACGCCAAGACCGTCGCATCCTACGCAGTGCCTTAAGGGACCGCACCGCCACTTCCAGGCAAATTATGGACACTGTTGCTCCTGGGGTATCAGAGAGGACCATTCGCAACCGTCTCCATGAAGCTGGGCTACGGTCCTGCGCACCGTTTGGTCGTCTTCCACTCACGCCCCAACATCGTGCAGCCCGCCTCCAGTGGTGTCGCGACAGGCGTGTATGGAGGGACGAATGGAGACGTGTCGTCTTCAGTGATGAGAGTCGCTTCTGCCTTGGTGCCAATGATGGTCGTATGCGTGTTTGGCGCCGTGCAGGTGAGTGCCACAATCAGGACTGCATACGACCGAGGCACACAGGGCCAACACCCGGCATCATGGTGTGGGGAGCGATCTCCTACACTGGCCATTCACCTCTGGTGATCGTCGAGGGGACACTGAACAGTGCACGGTACATTCAAACCATCATCGAACCCATCGTTCTACCATTCCTAGCCCGGCAAGGGAACATGCTGTTCCAACAGGACAATGCACGTCCACATGTATCCCGTGCCACCCAACGTGCTTTAGAAGGTGTAAGTCAACTACCCTGGCCTGCGAGATCTCCGGATCTGTCCCCCATTGAGCATGTTTGGGACTGGATGAAACGTCGTCTCACGCGGTCTGCACGTCCAGCACGAACGCTGGTCCAGCTGAGGCGCCAGGTGGAAATGGCTTGGCATGCCGTTCCACAGGACTACATCCAGCACCTCTACGATCGTCTCCATGGGAGAATTGCAGCCTGCATTGCTGCGAAAGGAGGATATACACGGTACTAGTGCCGACATTGTGCATGCTCTGTTGCCTGTGTCTATGTGCCTATGGTTCTGTCTGTGTGATCATGTGTTGTATCTGACCCCAGGAATGTGTATATTAAGTTTCCCATTCCTGGGACAATGAATTCAAGGTGTTCTTATTTCAATTTCCAGGAGTGTATAAGGATAGGTTGCCATACGGGATGCATGGATAAGCGTCGAGCATACAAGTCGACGATCATTCAGAGACTTGTGATAGGATTATTACTTGGAAGATGAGGGCTAATAATTGCAGAAAATTAACATATTTATTTACATTAGGTTTCTGAAGGGATTTATCCGAATAACTGTAAACATATCTACACACACAGAAATAACCATAAATAACATCTCATGTTAAACTATTACTATCTGAAACTGATAATGCTGGTGCAGTGGCGTCTTGCTAAACACCACAAATCTTATGGGAACGAGAAGAACGAGCTTTGCAACATGGTTAGGTAAACCCAAAATGACAGTACTGTTGCAATACATTGAAACTTCTGCAGCAGTGACTAACTAAACAGATCCGTTTCCGTATCAAATTCTGTCTCAATGTAGCCTACCTGCTGGTTTGTTGTCGAACTCCTCCTGTAGCTGCAATGGCTCCGTTCCGAGGTGGAGTCCGGTAGCTTCTCGCGTCGACTCCCAACTGGTTCATTGCTTCTTAATGCAATCCGACAATCAGACCCCGAGCTAGCCGTGCTGAGGGTTATCTTAGGATAACCCCCACCCCGCTGCAGCTGCCTGAAGATGGCAAAGCCTATCATCACTGTACCTCATGCGGTCGTAGTTCCAGCTTGCGTTCTCATTTCGACTATAGGTAACTGCCAAATCGCTGATTCGTGGTCTACTTTGGCGTTCGTGGATATAGTAATGGTGCTTAATTTTGCTCGCCGCCTGTCCTCGATTCTAAACCAAAGAAATATGTCAATTTCACTAGGGATACCTGTTGTTTCACTACACTACGGCACGAATGCAGGTGTGGAACAATTATGTAGAAAAGGGTCGTGCACAGCGACGAACGTGTACTGGACAACACGATGTGACCACAGTGTCGGATGAATTCCCATCTTATCCTGGCTGTAACCGACAGAACAGCTTCGTCCACAGTATCGGCTCGACGTTGGGGCACTGCAGCGGGTGTGGACATATTTGCCTCTACGGTTCGACGCCGCTCAAGTGAGGGTTGGACTGGTAGTACAAATGCCATTGCGTCAGCTTCTACTGATCAGAAACCACCAACTGCTCCAGGGCTTAAGATCTGGTTTACGGGCATACCCTACCTCGTGGTCATTAGGGCCTCGCTATCCAGCACTGCCTCCACCGCAAGGACGAGTTCTTCTGAACTACCCGCCATTACAGCGAGGATGGTGAACAACTCGCATTTCGTCACCCTTAAAGGGTGCCCGCGGGGCGGTACGTGAAACCAGCGCCCACCACGACCAGCCCGAAGACCCTTCCAAAACCTGGCCATATTACTTAAGCATCTCTGCTATTCCCACGTACGCCCGCTCCCGCAGGGGTAAGGCGGAATCCGCAGCAAACCAAGCAACAATGTGGGATTACCATTTTCGCACGCCTCCTGGCAACTTGCCGGCCCAGCGAAATGCCGCCCGCCGGCTAAAGAGCCATGCACTACGGGGCAAGCTCCTAGTGTGTGTTCCCCCGCACACCATGGGCACGGATCCCCACACACTCGTCCAAGCTTCGCAGAGTTCCGTCGTAATGCACGAGCCCACTGCAGAGGCCCGGAGGTCCCAACAGCGTTCTCAAGGTGTCGCTGCCCCACCTGGACGAACCCATGCGCTACCATTCCTCCCCCCCCCCCATCTATATAGGAGACCCATTATGGCAGCAAGCCCATGCTGGCAAGGCTACCCTCGCCACCTGATGATCAACGGTCGAGGTCACTTACGTGATACCTCTACTCCACCTTCTTTTGCTGAAGCATGCATCAATTACCGGTTCTAATCGGGATTGAGTAGCAACTTTTCCAGCTTTACGGGTAAAAGCCGTGGAGTCTGAACCGGGGTGGGAGGGGGGAGGGGAGCGTGCATCAGTCCCGACACGCCAGGTCATTACGCAACGGCCGCTCCTTCATACACCTCCCCGCCTTTTACCCGTTCAGGGGGCCCCACAGTGGCGTAGCTAGGTCTACAAGGGCACCGGTGCAAAAAATTTATTTTGGGCCCTCAGGCCAGATGAGCGACCTTTTTTTATTGTGTTGCTGGTAGGGGCCCCCTGAGCTGAGGATGGGGGCCCTTACGTTGTGCTTAGGGCCCCCTGAGCAGTGGTTGGGGGCCCCCTGAGCCGTGAGGGCCCTTAGTGAGAGGCTTCCTGTGTCTCAGGGGCCCCCATAGACGACTGTAGAGCAAAAAAAAGGTCGCCAGTTTGCCCACGAAGTCTCGTGGGCCCTCTCAACCGCGCTTGTGGGCCCCCTGAGCGTAGGGGCCACGGTGCACTGCACCGCCTAGCCCCATAGCCCCATAGTAGCTACGCCCCTGGGGCCCCAATCCCTTCCTCATGTTGAGAAGGTTCCCCTTCTTCCGTGGATGAGTCACGGTCGAGGAGGCTTTCGCCGAATCTCTACTCCACTTCTATTTGAACGATGCCACATCCGCTACCCGATTCTAGACGGGATTGTGTAGGTAAGCTCAAACTTTACAGGCGTGCTCGTGCAGTCTGCGGACTTAGGTGACACCCAACCTAGTTCACATGACCCGTCCTCCAACACCAAGCTTGTATTAACTTAGGTTACAAGGCAGTCTGTTGGGCTCAGGACCCTGGGTACGCCAATCCCGTATCTGGCGGCCATCTCGATGGAAATCGAGTATATGACCCTGCAGACTCCTCAGACTGTAATGGCCATGTGAAAATCGCCACTGGCGTGTTAGGTTTTTTCGGACGAGTTCCGCTTATCAGGTCTCACAGTGTTATAAATGAATGTAATTTTTCTCGGCGTTGTTTATTTATAAACACGTTTCTCGGGAAACAAACCGAGTAATATTGTTATTAATGCACAATATTTCGGCGACTTTACCTCTGTCGCCATCTTCAGGTGCAGTTGCAAGTCTTGAAGTCTGCCTTCAAGTCAGTTTTGAGCGTGTTGTTTATAAACAGGCATTGCAACGACATACGTTGTTATATTGCCTAGCAGCATCTCAGATATCATTAGGACGCCCGCGGAACACAAAAAACAGAGCGTTGGTGACGAGCAGCCTCAATAACAGGAAAAAAGGTATTACAGTGACTTCCTCGCACGTGTTAGATGCTACCTTGATGCTCGGAATCGAGCATACTACATTGTCGATCGCAATAGCGGACAAACGCCACGTGTGATAGTTTGGGGCGACAAAGGCTACAATATACGATCTCGCCTCCTGGGTAGTGAGGGCAACTGTACAGCAACCGACATCAGGAAGATTTTATAGGCCGAGTCACCGCCCATCATTCAGACAGCATGTTTCAGCAATACAATGCCCAGCGATATGTGGTAACCAATGTGCAAGGCTTCTTCGGAGAACGAGGGGTGGCATTTCTCGTTGGCCTGAAATGTCTGGGATATGGTCGGTTGCAACTCGTTCGTTCTGGCTCTAGAAAAGTTACTGCCTGCAAACTGCGTGGCACTGCGCCCTCAGCAGCATATCCAGGCTCTCTTTGATTTCATTCTACGACGTCTCGAGGCTGTGATTGCAGCAAGCGACGGCATCAGACCATACTAAATCTTCACAATGTAATTGCATGTACAGTTCCGCAATTCTAACCACTAGTGTATTGTTATGTCGCTAATGTGTGGAATAAATTTCGTTGTAATCTTATATATCTCCTGCTAGGTGTTAGATCTTTGACAAATATTAGTGTATACAGACGGATTTCCAGACATATTCCTCACAATCTTAGTTACTTAAACGAGTGTATTCCTTGCACAGACAATGACTGTGATCCACTGACACAAAAATTTGAGTTTCAGTCTTTCGAGAATGTTGAGAACGACTTATAAACTATGAAAATTTCTGTTTACCTCTTTAAACTATTTTAATCAATTGGCTCATCTGAAATTGTGTTTTTAGAATAGAGTTATGTTGTGTGATTGACATTAGTAAGTCCGTTTAATCGGATTAAACCTTTTTTTAGGGTTTTATAATCAAAATGGTGAAAAACGGAATGCTCATAATTTCGCCATATTCGTCCATTGGTCTGTTTATGCAGTGTTCAGGCCACTTTTAACCGATTATGCTGAAATTTCTCAATAAGATCTATTAACGAATACATCCTAAGACAAGTAGACAAAAGAAAAGGTAGTAAAAATACGGTACCACATATTTCAAAGAAGAGATAGATGATACGAGTTGGAGTTTATTAGAGGCGTGGGAGGACTGAGGACAAGGAATGGGGAGTACGCAGGTTCCAATCCCCGTGCGACCATCTAGATTTGAGTTTTCCTTGTTTCTTCAAATCACTCCAGGCGAATGACGGGATGGTTCCTTCAAAAGACCATGGAAGAATTCCTGCCATTCAGTACTTTACCGCTTCTGATGAGCACGCTATCGAGTAGGCGTATAGCCAGACGAAAATAAAAGTTCAATCCGTCAAATGAATTTTAGTGACTCTTAAAAACGAATACGGAATAGAAACTTATGTTGATCTTTTGTAATTGTATTAAAATTATCTTAAATCAATGTTAGATTTTTCTGTCCTACTTGCAATCATTAATGACTAGTAAAATACAGATCAGTTTTTATCTCAGTAATTAATTTCATTGCTCCAGCATTTACAAGTTGGCTTCAGATGTGAATGTCAAACACTTATTACTACCTGTTATTATTGACCAAAACTAAGGAACACATTCATATTTTCATTTCTGTCATGGAACAAAAGAAATTCCAGCAGTTAAAACAAGAATTTATTTTTGTGAAGCAGTTAAGTTATGATGTACAAAGAGGTTTAGTAGTGTAGAAGTTTTAGTTGTGTTTTACAATAAAATATGAAAATTTAAGGACAACTGGGAGCTGCAGAATTTCTATTGTTTGTCTGTCTTTATGATCAACCACAATTTTTACTATAATATCTCAAAACATTCAAAATATTATCACATGTGCTGCATTTTTAGTTTTCATCACTGCTCTTTTCTTTATGGTATAAGAAACAATGGCAGTGGAGGCCAAAATGGGTAGTAAAAATATTTGCCTTATGTGATGTAATTCCAGAGCTCCACCAGCTTTATTGGTGTCTTTTTAAAAATCTGGTAAAAAGGACTTGTGGGGTCTGTGACATACGCAAACACTACAATCAGCTATTACCAACTGAAACCTGACTCATCTCACCATGCTACCTTATTCCAGTCAACCGATATGGTGACGATCCCAGCGGAAGCTCTGCAGCCGACGGCGTTTTGTTAACGGGAGCACTCCCCTTGCCCTTCTGCTGCGATATCCCATCAATCTGCCATATCCCATCAATGGAAAATTTCGCTTCACTGTACGCACACATCTGTCGCTGTCCCAATTTGGGTGTTGCTGTTCCTTGGTACGGTGTTGCCTGTAACCACTCACACATCGACGCAGATATAGCTGGAATCGGTCATTTAGTAGACGTGGTTTTCCACGGCTAATTAAAACTTATACACACCTATAGCACGTTATCTGTTCCCAGACTGATATGGAATATGCTACTATATAGTTATTTTTGCAGATATTTTTACGCTTGATAATTCTTCCTCTCACGGAAACGTAATGTCTTTGACCGTTAGACAGCCCACGTCTTTTCTTGATTCAACAAAATCATTATTACGCAACTCACACAGGTAGTAGGCCAATGTTTAATATACAAAATCCCCCTATATAACGTCACCAAACAATATCGAAAACAGTAACACATTTCGTTCAGTCGTTTTCGGGATTAGCGCTTCAGTGAAATTTGCTTATACTAAGTAAAGCAGCTTGGTAGATCAGTGGTTAAGGCGTCTGACTGGATATCGAGAGATCCCATGTTCGAATCCCTGTTGGCGTAGTTTTCATAAGTCCTTAATTCCACCTTATCCCATGCTTTTTTTTATGGTTCTACGCTTCGTCGACGTTGAAGTCATCAGAGGCGGCAAAGGACTGGAGCAAGGAATGTGAAGGCTATATGAGGGAACCATCCTAGCATTCGCTCAGAGTGATTTCGGGTAACTATGGAAATCCCAAATCTGGATAGTCGGGCCGGAACTCAAACCCACGTCTTCCCGAATTCGATGCCAAAACGTTAACGCTCACCCAACACGATCGGTTTCATCTGAGGCCCAACGTGCTGCGTAATGCAAAGTGCACCAGAACGCTTCCGTACAATGATTTCACGTTGAACTCTAGGTCCCTTCTAGTTGTGACACCGATGAGTACACATCCAAAGAAAATTCAAGTAAAACTAAGGCTTAACGTGGTCCTAGTTGGTCCAAACGAACATACATACATTTATACTATGTATGCATGAGATTTAGAGCATTTGCCTGGTGTATCACGGAAGAGAATCCCTATACTAGGACGGAGCCTGGTGGGTGAACGGTTAACGTTCTGACCTCGCATTCGGGAGGAGGCGGGTTCGAATCCCCGACCGGGCATCCAGATTTGGGTTTTCCATGGTTTCCCCCAGTCACTCCAGGCAAATGCCGGAATGCTTACTTCAAAAGGCCATGGCCGAATTTCTTCCCATTCCTTGCCCCCATCCTTTCCCGCCTCTAAAGAACTCGCTGTTAAGAGACGTTAAGCAGGTTTTTTTTATTTTATTTTTTTATTTAAAAAAAAAAACGCAAGCTGCTGTTTCCAAGTCGCATCGTTCCTGCACAAAGAGAATCACCATTACTTGCATATTAAATACAGGAATGTCAGGTTGCTTATCTACCACGTATGTGGTGAACTTTTCCCTATATCTATTTTTTTAATTAAATATTTACCGAAGAAAAGTCGTTGTTCAGAGCAGAGTAATCTTAAATCCCTCAATACTGTGTCGAAAATGGTGACCAACGTTGGACAACTATATTCAAGTTAAAGCATTTTTTGACAATTTGTTGAAATATACAGAGCTTTAGAAACTGAACTGCTCATTTTCATTTGATTCATCAGTGTTATGTGTTCTCGGAAGAAAGAGGAAATGTTTTAGAGTATAAACAAATTTCACTGAAGCGCTAATCCCGAAAACGTCTGAACGAAATGTCTTACTGTTTTCGATATTGTTTGGTGACGTTATATAGGGGGATTTTGTATATTAAACATTGGCCTACTACCTGTGTGAGTTGCGTAATAATGATTTTGTTGAATCAAGAAAAGACGTGGGCTGTCTAACGGTCAAAGACATTACGTTTCCGTAAGAGGAAGAATTATCGAGCGTAAAAATATCTGCAAAAAAACTATATAGTAGCATATTCCATATCAGTCTTGGAACGCCTTTAGGGGCATATAAAATTGGCATATTGTTCCCATAAGTCATCCTTAGACCGAGGCTTGAGGCAGAGATCGTGGTGGGGAAAGGTCAACAGTGGTGGGGGAATGGAACAATACTTGTATATAAGAGCTGCCTCTGAAGGTGGTAACCGTAGTTTGCATTACAATGGCCATCATGAAATTTGTTTTCGTCTTGATTTTTGCCGTGGTTCTAATCTTACAAGCGAACGCCGAAAATGAAGGTAGGATCAAGTCATAACTATTATTTTGCCTTTATTTTCACTAAACGGTTTGTAGATAACCTCAAACCAACATACATAATGTTTTAGTGTCGCGTTCGTAACACCTGCGTACAGAATACATACGTATTACGCAAAATTATTAAAGTGTGACATAGTCTCAAGGTCACTTTCAGCGAAATGATTTTTACCTAACTGTCCAAAACTATCGTGAATGTGCACCGTGTGGCTTATGAATTTTCATTGTTTGCGCAATGTAAATAGTCGTAAATAATTCATCATATTAGTCTGGTGCCGAGTTTCTCTATACAATGTAAGCTATTGCATAGTCCGCATCTTGCAGAAAATATGAAATTATCAAATGAAAACAATTTACATTTAAAATAATGGGGTGTCTAATCCTAATTTATATTTCAATTTTCATTCAAACGTCTTTCTGAAGGTGTCGTTATGAAACAATTTTACAAACCACCACTAGATTCATCCACAAGGCACTAAATAAATGTGTAGCTTGTAAGTGATATGTATATTTTAAGGGGTTTACACCAACCAGCGAGGTTTAATCTGTTCTTTGTAAAATGAACTATATGTATTTATGATAGCAATAGTTTTAATTATTTCCTTTGACGAATCTGGCTTTTTATTGGGGGGGGGGGGTGGGAAATTGCTCATTCTTCACATTTTTCTCACAAGGGGGGAGGGAGCAGTAATGGTACGTGAGGATTGAAAATGTTTCTATGTACAAAGATAACTATAGTTTGTTCTATGAAGTCGTGAACTGACAGTTGAACGAAGTTTGTTCGTTGTAGACTTGTAAGTTATGACCTCGGTCAGAATCGAGAGAATGCTTCTCTTCCACGGACTCTGCAACCTACAGGTGAAATGTGTTACAGTATAATTTTGATTGGTAACTCCAGTGAGGGAATGTTTTACCTGGAAAGTGGAAAAATAAATCTAGTGTTTTACCTTAACTGTGGATGTACTACTATTAACTTATTTCGCGAAGGTGACAATGATGCGTGGATAAATATATTAGGATTGTTTTCCATTTCCGTGAAAACACGCTGGAAGAGAAGTGAAAAGTTTGTTTACTGGTATATTACAGACTTGAGCTGAAGCAGATCAAAGACAATAGCGCGACAGAGAGTCTATCTATACCAAGTATTAACAGAGTTCTGGGCCAAGACGACAAGAAGGAAGTGCTGACAATAAGGGCATCGCAGACCAGCGATAGCAACTATCCAGTAGAAGATACACACTGCAAGGAACAACACTATTCGACGAACAGCGACGTAAACGAACAGCGCATGTTTCGAGAAGCAGCCGGTGAAAGAAGACAACGAAAAATTTTGAACTATAACACATGTATTAATATAGCATTTCAATATAAATTTTTCCTGAATAATTTCCTAATTTCATTTTCTTTGAAATTTCTGTTAGAAAGCCTAATTTTCCCACTCTGTCATCGGTGATGACAAAATACTTCTTGTCAGCACAGGCAAGGAAACATTTGACAAATAGTAAAATTTAACGATTTGCTTTTGAGTAGTTTTGAGCTTCTGCATGCCCAGAAGTTTTGTTTAGTCAGTATCTCACGCTTGTTTACTTTCAAGTTTTGGTGCATTTGAGCCGGAATATTTTTACTCAACTGGTTTTCTTCGGAGTGAGTGATAATGAATGGTGACTCGAAAGGGATTGATATATCTATGAGCAATTTATTCAACCTGATTCACTCGCAAAAAGAGGAGTTACTTACTAAATTAGAAGAAAGTTTCTTTGCACTTCAGGGAGAACTAAAGGAAGACAGTCTTGCCCTTCATACTAAAATAGGAGAAAGTTATTCAGCCTTTTAGACAGAATTTAAGGCTGAAATTCAATCACTAAAAGAAGACAATCTCGCCCTTGATACCAAAAAGGAGAAAGATACTCAGCCCTTCAGGCAGAATTTAAGGCTGACATTCACTCACTAAACTAAGACAATCTTGCCTTCAGGTAGAGGTTGGGGCGGTAAATAGTAAATTTATATATTCTTTAAATCTGACAATTGATTTTAAATTTGCAAAGATCTAGAATCGACTGTAAAAGCTGCAGTACGAGGTAGTCAGTAATGGATCTCACTTGGTTCAGATTAGGGATGATTTAGGGCATTATCAGAAACTTCGTACCCTACAGAAGGGGTGAGTTTCTTCTCAAGATTAGCAGTACCAGCCAGATTTAAGAAAGGGGAAAGAATAAGTTGAGGGAGTGCTGAAAGAAACAATCTTATGTAAAATAATGACAGCAATAGACGAGGAAAGGAAGACAGTTGGTTGACCCGTTAAGGGGAAGGCAATTACTACTGTTAAGAGGAATAAAATAAAAACAGTCAAACATGTTTTGCAAGTGGAAATGGAACCTTATGTATGTTCTAGTACTCAATGTGGATTTCTTGATGAACAGGGATTGGCTCACATTGGTGGGAGTGAAGTTGGGCATGGAATCCGAGTACGCCAGAACATACAAGCCATGCCAGACAAATGAACATGCACCTGAAGAAGAGGGAAGTATGCATAGGAAAAGAAATTGGTGTAATAGGAGTAGTTTCATGGGGAGTTGCCAAGTCAATTCCGAAGTTGTTGTTCGGGGAGCGCCTGAAACAGTCACTCTATTCCGAAAGAAACATGGTATGTAAGGACATGCTATACCCAGTTTTCCTTGTGAGAAAACGTATTTCGCGACAGCGAGAATTTTTTTAGTCCGTATCACTTAAAATCAAATCCAAAAGATAAAGCCCAAAATCTTTCTACCTGTCTTTCCCTCACCTTACACAATCTCCAAGGTGATTCATACGTAACTTTACACTAAAATACCAGGTGAATATCCTACCCCCAGCTTTGAGTGCAGATGTCTACCTGCAGGAGTGTGAGTGTGATGTCCCACAATAAGCTGCTGCGTAGAGCAAATACAAACGCGTTGTATCCGGAAAACCAGGGCGCAAAATATCGGTCTTCTTAGGCCACGCAAAATACCGGTCTTCTTGGTCCACGGTGGGGGCACAAGCCGCCTCGGCAATCACTTTTGGATTTCCATGTATCAGTGACACCAAGAGAATGACATACGACAACTGGTTGTCGTGACCTAACTTAGTATTACAAACCCACAGTGCACCTAAGGTGAGTTGAAATAACCCAACCTGAATTTAGTCTAACCTACTTTAACAAACACTTTAACATTCTGCATTAACCTGACTTTAACATAAGTTGTGCCTACCTACTGATGGTTGTAGTTGCTATGGTGATTTTGGCGTTTGTACACATTCTGTCAACACCTTTGATCGATAATATTGGGCTGTATGAAGCAAACATCTATTGGTATTGTACTCTACACACCTTCATGATGGTAAGGTGATGTGTGTGTGGTGGAAGTTCTGCAGGTTAATCTGTAGATTGTTATGATAGCAGAAACATACACTTTCAGTCGTTTTGCCCAAATGGTATACATTTCTGTAATCCTCAGCGGTAATGCAATATGACTGGTACTGTGGTACAGGAACATGCAATTGCTATATCAACCATATTCATTCAGGGTGGAAAGTGCCATAATTTTAACCATTTTTTGCTATATTTGACCAGTATTAATGAATTTTTATTTATTTTAACACGATTTAAATGAAATTCATCGAAAGTGGCACATACTAACTTATATCTAACACCACTTATGTTTCATCTGGTGTTGAGTCCATAATGTTGAGGCCTTGTGGAGGGTCGTGCTGTTAATATACTGTTTAAATAAAACTTGCGATGTCGTCATCGTCTGCATGCTCTGTTTAGTTCAGCTTCAATACTTTAACGTGACTTTCGACAGATATATCTGATGTACTACTCCAGTTTTCCGATGTCATATAGGGCCGTGAACAGAATGAGTTTGATTTATGCTGATACACCGCATCATGCCATGCGTTTTTCTATTTTGGTGGTGGTATTCAATACACACCGTATGGTATGATGCACACCTTCTAACCATGTAAACCGATGACATCTTTCGTATAGTGAAATTACATAACTGTGGTGATTTTTTACCTGTGTTCATGATCTTTGGCCGATTTTAATAAAATAACTGGAATTTATTGTATTTTCATGCTACTTGCTGAAACTTTACAATTTTTTCACAAATTTCTCATCACCTTTCCCCCTGTACATGCTTGATACACGAGTCTATTTCTCCGACTATTATCTGTATGTTTCTGCCTATATCCATGACTGCAAAAATCTGTTGTGTCTGTGTGTGTGTGAGAGAGAGCCATCGTCTTTAAACGCAGACTGCATTCCATGTAACTGCGTTAACGTCAGTTTCTGTGTGCATATACATTTTTTCACCACGTTTAGTACTAACACTATGCGCTATGTATAGTTATCACCCTGTGTACTTCCTCTGACATGTCTATCATGATGGTAACGTTATGTGTGCTTAGACTCTGTATATTATTGTTGTTCATACAATTTACGTCTTTTGTGGAGGAAATTTACAGAGTACCCCATGTACACATATGAATGCTTCATCCGATGTACTGTACTTCCGCTGACCCGTCAATCGTGATGGTTACGTGAAGTGTGTGTTGACTTTGCAGAACTCTATCAAGATTCGTTATTTAGCAGAAAATATTTATTACTGGAAAAAATTATCACGTTTAAGTTTATCCTGAGAGTGCCATTACAGCAGACAATTCTTTTTTTGTCCATATAGCACGCATTTCTGTATTCCACGCACATTATATCAACGATATTGTCATACACGCTGGTGTAATTTTTATGTCAACCATTGACTTCAATAATGGACGAAATTTACATTTTTACCGATTTTTGTTATATATGACCAGATCTCGTGATTTTGTACATTTTCTGACTGTTTTTATTGATATTCATAGAAATAGCCGCATACGTACTTATATCAAACAAATTTATGTCTTTTCGAGTGTTGGCGTCTATTACGATTCGGTCTTAAGACTATTATGTAATTGATGAAGCATCATTCCACTACAAGAACTCATAAAAAATAACTCGATAAAGGACTTTATTAATGGAATGTGGGTAAAATAAAACAAATTGAATAATTTACTATGTGTGTTTTATTCACACTGTTCACATCTATGTAGTATCCGGGATTATAATTTTTGAATACTACATTGTTAACAACAGGTAATACAAATAAATTTTTATATACAATAAGTTCATATGTTAGTAGATTATAATCCAGTGACGAACTGGAGGTCAATTGAGCCACATAAACATCCCTAATATGCAATATCAACCAGTTTTTACACTGTGGCCATATGATAGTCTCGTAGCACTTTACTAGATAAAATGTCCACAAATTTTGTGTAGTATCTTGCTACTAGGTATCCTCTCCTCTTCTTGACGGCCAAGGAGCTGGACACTGCAGGCTGCTCGTCGATGAGGTTCTTCCAAGTCGAATCGCTGAAGAAGAAGCCGCCGGTGATCGGCATTTGGGAAAAACATACAGTTTTCGTCCTGGAAGTCGTACAGAAGGAGACGGTGTGCTCACCAAGTGGAATGTTTTTCTGGGAGCTGCCTGTGTTGAACAAATCGGACACTATATCCAATACTTCAATCAGCACTCTCCATTCTTCATACGTTATTATAACTTTGCTACTGTGCCCCACTTTTTCGAAAACCACTACTGGCTCAAATTCATGCTTGGAAACCTATCATCAAACGCTTAGAATCACCAGCGTTGAGCTGATACACAGACGAGAACAACAGTACCGGACTGGCCATCTCTGTACACTGGCACTAGCAGTCCGTTTGGGCAGTAATCAGGTCTAGTCTGTGGTGGTGGGGATCCTGTCCTTAGGTAAGGCTGTTACGACCGAGAAACTCTGACACCAGAACATACATACCACACGCCATTACATTTTATTTGAAAGTACTGAGAAGTAAAAAAAAATGGATGGCCGTAATCAGCAATACTCATTTCCACATCTTAAAAAGCAACAAGGCATTAGACTTCATATATAACGATGAAATACGACATTCCATATATGTAAATATCAGCCAGGACTTCTCTACTCCGTTTTATACGACTGTTTGAAGCGCATTTTAAACCTCCTATACTCTTTGAATCTGTACGGATTCATAGAGTTAAAGAATTTTATATAATTATCTCGTAGACCGAATCTTTGTAGGTGCAAGCAAACATTATGAAACGGCTCAATCCAAGGGAATCGTGAAAACCAGCAGAACCGATATTGATATGTGGAACCAGCATATCACACCGAATTACATTCAGTCTATATCTCGCCTACGCACCAGATGTAATTCAGTCACATAGAGACACAAGAACAACCCCGACATCACAGCGAAAACAATGATATTAGGAAAAAAATCCTCTGAAAAATACATCGTTTACATTCAGATAAAAGATAGAACGTACGGAACGTCACTTTCGTAGCTTAAGTTGTGAAATTTGCAACTACCGAGGTATTCAAACATTATACATTTGGTAATATCAAACCGATAGCAGACAGGCTGTGCATGTGAGTTATGCGATCCACCAGTGGCTTAGTAAACATACCAATATTTGCAAATTGTATGTATGGAATATTGCAATTTATGATAATGCATCATGGAAGAAGGAAATTAGACAATGCGGCAAGAAGTTTTTGTGGTTGCCCCCGTGGTTTATTAACACACACATTTCGGTTTTCCTCAAATCACTCCAGGCGAATGCATGAATGTTCGGAGTGCGTGGAAAATCGGAACTTTGAACTTTTGAATGCGAACAATTATATTCGAGAAAATTATCTCTACTGGCTGCGAATAAAAACTCATCACTTGCTACCAGTACTAACGTACTAAACGTGTTTTTCGTTGTCGGAGTGTTCGCAGTGACTCTTGGCGATAAACTGCTATTTGTATGTCTAAAGTACAACAGATACTAATGAACAGCCGGACAGGGAATCGAACCCGCCATCTCCAGCATGACAGTCCTGAACGTTAAAAAATACCTCTGAAATGAGGTTGAATATAATGCACTTTGATAATGAAGATCATACAGATCTGCAGTTAAGCCATCAACCTAAGCTAAAAAGTTATATTTAATTGGATAAAAGCACATATGGTCCAGCCAGGAAAGAAGAAGCAGGCTGTCTAGCAAAGAGTGCTATGAGAAGTGGCGATTAAGAGACAATGTGACCAGGTCTAGATATCATGAACTACCTCAAAAAAACTGCCGGGAAATATTGGATAGAGAATTGTCGGAAACATCACAACTTTGTGATGTTAATCAGATGTTCGTATGTGACGGTTACAAGACCTAGCAATAGAACAATAGATGGGGCATCTGCTGCTTCGCACCTGTGGGAAAGGCAGATGACCGTTAGAGGGAGCAGTTGGCCTAACAATTGAACAATAGAAGGAGGCAGCTTTTGCTTGCACCTGGTGAGGCGGGTGAGGTGACGGTTAGAGGGAGCATTTGGCCTAGCAATAGAACAATGGAAAGGGTTGCTGCTGCTTCGCACCTGGTGAGGCGGGTGTTGTGACGGTTAGAGGGAGAATTTAGCATAACAATTGAACAATAGAATGGTCAGCTGCTGCTTCGTACCTGTGGAAACGATAGATGACGGTTAGAGGGGTCTGTTGGCCTAGCAATTGTACAATACAAGGGGTAGCTGCTGCTTCGAACCTGTGGGAAAGGCAGATGACGGTTAGAGGGGTCAGTTGGCCTAGCAATAGAACAATACAAGGAGGCAGCCCTGGTGAGGCGGGTGAGGTGACGGTTGGAGGAGCAGTTGGATTAACAATTGAACAATGGAAAGGGTAGCTGCTGCTTCGCACCGTGAGGCGGGTGATGTGATGGTTAGAGGGAGAATTTAGCATAACAATTGAACAATAGAAGGGTCAGCAGCTACTTCGTAACTGTGAAAACGATAGATGATGTTTAGAGGGGTCAGTTGGTCTAGCAATAGAACAATACTAGGTGTAGCTGCTGCTTCAAACCTGTGGGAAAGGCAGATGACGGTTAGAGGGGAGCAGACGGATTACAATAGAACGGTAGGTTCCGCAGAGGGACATCGTGGATTCATACATGACCGTCATATACGTTAGCAGCCGAACCGTATAAAGCCATTGTGCCTTAATGACCCCACAAAAGGCTGCCGTTGTGGAGTGGATTGAGGCGAGCATATAAATTAAATCGCTTATTTCTATAGACGCGTAGCTACCAAATGCTATTCATAAAGGTCTACAAACATCTGCAATACATTTAGTTGAACACATACATGCAATAGTGATGTATAACCATAATAGCGGAAGAACACTCACTCGCCAGAAGCAGGTTTTTGATTCGTGAATACGAGGCTGCTGGAATAACAATTGAAGCTGTGAGCATTAGTGTGAAAGGTTGAGATTATTTATACTCGTATAATTTACTATGAAGACTGAATATTAAAACGTCCCGCTCAAACTTTGAGGGCAAAGGCTACAGAACCCGAGCCTAATAGACAGCAAGACAAAGCATGCCTCACGGTAAATATTTTTTGGTCAGCTACCAGAATTAACAGTTTTTTATAAAAAATATTGTACGATATTTGGGACGGCCATATTTTTAGAATCAACGTGATATAATTTTTAATTCTGTACAATGATCGCTTGAGCATAAATTGCCCGTTTTAATTCACGTTAAATAAATATTTAGAGACGAGTTTCACAACGCGTTTAAAGACATTTATTCATACCTTATGAAGGAATCATGATTGGAATTTGGTTTAAATCCTATTTTATTAAGCGCTCAATGTAGAGCATATTTTATTTCCGTCCGTATATTGAGTCGAATGAGGAAAGGCATCTGTCAAACAATGAGTTTTTTTTCCTTTCTGTTGATGAAACGAAGCAGCTTTTGCTCCACACCTTGCGGGTTGGTGACGGAATAGAAAAGTGGCCAAATTAGTGACGCTTGAGTGCACCCAAAGAGAGAGATGAAACTGGGGTTAGGGAGAACATGTGTTCACACAAGTGGCCTGACAAATGAGCAATAGTAGGGGAGGAGAACAATAGGACCCAGAGGGGCAGCTGGTGCGACACACCTGGTTGGATAGGCAGGTGTTCACACAAGTGGCCAGACAAAAGAGCAATAGTAGGTGTGGAGAACAACGGACCCAGAGGGCAGCTGGTGCTAGGGTGGGGAAAGGAGGTGAAACTGAGGTTATTGAAGGGGAGTGAGGGGAGAGGGGAGGGGAGAGGGTATGGGAGGGGTGAGGAGGGGATGGGAGGGGAGGGGAGGGGGGATGATTGACAGAACCATAGAAGGTTACAATGTATCTAATTAGAACAATAGGCGGCGGCATTCTTTGTGGCAGCGCTCCTCCAAATCCACACTACTTTCCACCATCTTTATTTTTAACGGCTTTCTGAGTAGTGAGATTTTAAATACTTCAATTCTCCTTATTTCCGGTATTCTTTACTAACATATAGCGCAGTGCTCCGTAGATACAGTTTTACAAATTTCTTCCTGAGCCCTAGATCGAAATTTTAAACTAAAAGATATCTCTTTCTCAAGATTGTGTTTTAACTACCTTAAACATCATTCCTCCTACGGTCATTAGTTCTCATTTTAGCTCCTAGGTAGTAGCTTTCACTTGCGTTTGATCCTATTTTTGTGTTTATGATTTCTGCTGCATTTCATTTGCTTTGGTTTATATTTAGTTCACATTAACCCATCAGTATTCATTAATATCATTCATATTACGTTGTTATTTGCTGTCTTTTTTTTTTTTAATTAGGGCACGTATGTCAATTTTGTCAGTTTTCCAAACAAATATTTTTTTGTATTAATATGAGATCAAGAAGGATCCTGGTACGCTCACTACGATTGCTGGCAGGTTTGAAACTACCTGAACCTTCCTAATTAGACTCTATACGAATCATTTGTACGTAGCATAACTGAATTGTGTTAGCACAATATACTTTTTAGGTATCAGAAGTAACACTTCTCTGAAGTTATTCTTGTATTACAAGCAGACAACCGCAACATTTGGTTTTACTGAAATGGTTTCATGATGTGACTGATAGGATGCTATAGACACAGCGAAGACCTACGTTGTTCATCCATGAAGGCCTTCGTTTCTTTCAGGGCACGGAATATCCGAAAGAATAAGTTGTTATTGCGGTGACCGTGTGGTTCCGATGTGTGAAAATTATTGCGCCCGTTTATGGGAACAACCATTTGCACGGACGGGACTTCGTTCGAAATCAGTACTAGGTAAGTTACCTTGAAATTCTGCAGCAATTTGTAAATGGTCGATATAAAATTTCGTCGAAGCAGCTGTAGAAAGTGTTTTCCATTGTTCTCTCTAACAGCAGCATTATAAACTGTAATAATGTTGGAGGAAACTACAATTAGTTTTATTCAGTATGTGGATGATAGCATGTTGATGACCAGCGAAGAGCTACATTGTTAATGAATGAAGACATTCGTTTCTTTCAGGGCATGGAATATCAGAAAGAATAAGTTGTGATTGCACTGACCGTGTGGCTCCGATATGTGAAAATTATTGCGCCCGTTTACAGGAAGAAGAATTTGCACGGATGGGAATTCGTTCGAAATAAGTACTAGGTAAGTTACCTTCAAATTTAGCAGCAATTTGTAAATGTTCGATACACAATTTTCTAGAAGCAGCTGTAGAATGTGTTTCCCATTATTCAAAATTATTTGAGAGTCGTAGAAATTTATGTGTTTCCCAGACCACGCTCACATTGTTCTTGCATTTATATTACCGAAGTTTGGGGGATTTTTAGTTCTTAATATTTTGTTTCTCTTCATCAGTACTGTGTACTATATTCTTCTTCGTTTACTGCTCTCAGATATTAGACAAATACCTGCTCCGGCTTCATTCTTCATCTTCTATTTTATAAATTTCCAAATGTTCTTCCGACTATTGCTGATAGTGTTGGATTTTGTCATTAATGGCACAAATTTTCATGCCTTTTCTTGTATCATTATTTCTTATTTTGTGTAGTTTAGTGCATCCTTTGATTTTTTTTGGGAAACATCACTTCGGCTTCTTTTCTCTTGATTTACCAGTGTGCAATGGAATTCACTTTTACACAACAATCCCACAGAACATATATATTGACATCAGTGAAATTTGTTAGCTATGTAATGATGTTCGTCATAATTTACGTAGCATCCTAGGTAGTTAAATTAGAAAACCAGTTCGTGTTTTTGTTTTGTTGTTGTTTTTATCGAGCTCCTTTCGATAGGATAACTATTGTCTTCTCGTCCGTTTCTTTCTATTTTGGTGCACTGAATTTCTATAATTTTATGTTCTTGGTACCGTGCATCTAGCACCAAGAACCATATCTTCGCATCAACTACCACGTCTTTGTAGACAATATTTTCTTTATTTGTTTCAAAAAATTATAAAGCACATTTTAAAAACAGTAATAAGACATTTAGAATATCATATTTTTTTATGGCGCGTTTCGCCTTTTGTCATAACATCATCGTCGATCGTAAGTAAAAATGAAAATCCACATAGACCTCAACAGAAAATATGTAACACACATTTTACACGGTCTATGAGGTCCAATACCGGTCCTTATTCGTGTGACAATAATGGTAGGAACGTCACCGAATATAAAACATTATTTCAGCAATATTGCATTTCCCTTTTTTAAATATTGATTTATTATTTGTAATGCTGTCTTGTTCTAATATGTTTTTCTTCAGTTTCTTAGGTGGACGGGGATGAATGAATTACATTCATGGCCGCTGCCTTGCTGGTGACGTGTTATGTCCACTGCTCTGTCAATATGTAGCTTTTCTTTGTTCGTGAAGAGAATAAAATTTTCAGGCAGAGTTCAGTGACATCCTTAATTTCTTAATACGACGATCGTGTTTCTTCCGTAGTTATATGCCATTGGTTTTGGGAAACAAACTGATAAACGAATGTTGTTTGTGCTGTAACTCTACCAATGGCCTTGAACCAGAAAATACAGGTTGGTTTTTTTTCCTCCAATTTTGCCACCAACGACCAAGTGGGCACTGGCCACCTTAGGCTGTAGCACTGAGATGCATTGTGCGATCCACACTGAACTACACGGTGGATCAAACTGCAGCATTATAGTAAGCTGTTAGGCTCAACTTACATTGACCATCGTTTGAAAGATTCATCTGAAAATAAAAATAATATGTATTTATGTAAGAACGAAGTCTTTCTCGGCGTTGAGAATGTATAAACTGCTCTCGGGTGACTAGCCGAGTCAAGAGTGCGTTGTTACACGATATTTCGGCGACTAGAATCATTGCCGCCATCTTCTGGTGAAGACCACTAGAAGATGGCGGCAATGATTCTAGTCGCCGAAATATCGTGTAACAACGCACTCTTGACTCGGCTAGTCACCCGAGAGCAGTTTATACAATATGTATTTAGCCAATGTCTTAAACACTACTAGGGCTTTCAGGAATAGATCGCAACTATACTATCCCTTTAAGGCTAGTTGTAAATAGGCTATGTCGTTATGGAGTTTTCAGCGAAATGTAGCTGGGAAATCAGGATTCCAGGTCCAAAATACTCAATAAAAGAACGGAAAAAAGTGTTTGGTATAGGAGATTAATTATTTAAGTATTTGATTAATTATTGAATTTATTTATTTTCTTTTTATGATGGGATACCTTCGCATTTTTATAAAGATAAATATAACGTTTGAGGTTTCACAATTTGTCATTTATTGATCATTACAATAACCAAATGAGGCGTCAGAACAACACACAAAATACATTTATTACTTTTCAAAGGAAATACATGAAAAAAAATTTATTTAATTCTAACATAAGATATATACAAGCCCTGGTATGCTAAGAAATTGTCTTGTTCCATCATAGTCACAAGAAAACAAAATATCAATTGCTGGCGGCCACTTAGCAAAGCTCAGATTTAATTTTTTTTACAGTAACAGGGAGAGAGCCGCCGAGTAATACACTTTACTCTACAGGTCTTCCTGACAGAACATTTCAGGCTTCATTGAAATGAAGCAATGCATTGGAGTAATTGAAAGTTTATAATCTATCGTTTCTGGTGTCTTGAAAACTGCACTGCTGCTTAGGTGGCGTTCAGAATTTCCACTTCCTCACAATATCACGTCGCTGTATGGACATAACACTTCGCTGCACTTATAACTTTCACCTTAGCACAGTGAACGGTGACGCACTGTATCCGTCGACTGAGGCACGCAAACTCACAGTGTCCACGAGTGCTTCCACTAGTTCCTGATACAGGCCGTCCGCAAGAGCACTCGCAGAGCATAGGTCTCTCCTCCACGGCAACAACCCGTCTCCTCTCTTCCCCTCCATCTAACCTGGAGACCATCAGACATATTAGGAACGGATTTCGATCTCCTTCGTATATGTTGAAGGTTACACAGCGTATATGTCTGTGGTATAGTCATTTCTCAAAATGAACCCTAGTTTTTGAGATATTCACATGCAAACAAATAAACAAAAAATTCTAAATGTCGGGTATATAGTAAATTATTGCCCGTTGTTATTAACATGTAGCGTGGTCTATGCGGTAGGGTGTTAGTTTCATAATTTTCTGACCCAACTTCATATCCCACCTCAATCAAATATCCTTATTTATTTTTATCTTCAAAAATTGTCAAGCTTGACTTACTTGTTTTGTTAAAACTTCATTTACACACTTTTATTGTGCGAAATAAAATTTAAAACAAATCACATTGTTTATAACAGATACACAAAACATAATTTCGGACCATATATCAACAATGGCTTCCTAATATGACTCGCCCATACACAATGAAATTAAGACAGGAGGCGAATCTGCTACTAAACTGGAATCTAACACAAGCTTTTTGCAATGTTTATTAACATTTGTCACTTGTTCTTCCATTTCCTTGTTGAGCTCCATATTTCGGATTGGAGTACTGTTTTATTTTTAACCATTTACACGCAACCGTTCTTGGAACAAATCGAGTGTAGAAGAAATAAAGAAAAAACTATTTTCCCAATGCTACGTATTTCGTTTAAAATACTTCTTGATGATATACAACTAAACAAACGACGAAGATGAAATGAATAACATGATACTAACTATTTCAATTGTAAACGCACCGTAACAACTTATTAACAAAAAGTGAAAAAATAATGTAAGAATGGAGACTCTCCTGACGTATGATTGCAATGAAGTTTTCAAGGGTGTGCGGCCGATTTGTGTTGTGAAAAGACAATCCGTCGGTAGACCCGTGAATTCATTACGAAAAAAATAATTTCAGGAAAAAAATGAAGCTAAATTGTAGGTTATATGATTTGTGTTAAATATTATTTCACTCAATAAAAGTACGTAAGTTTTATCAAAATAAAAAGTCAAACTTGACAATTTATCAATATAAAAATAAGTAAAACTATTTGATACCGCGGGGATTTAAAATCGGGTAAGAAAATTATGAAGCTAACACCCAACCGCATAGAGCACGATGCCATTTGTTAACATGGGGCAATAATTTACTATATTCCCGATATTTAGATTTTTTTTTTTATTTGCATCTCAAAAACTAGGGCGCACTTTGAGAAACGACTATACCACAGACATATACGCCGTGTACCCTTCAACATATATGAAGGAGATCGAAATCCGTTCTTAACAAGTCTGATGGTTCCCAAGTAAGTCCACCCACTAAAACCAGAAACTGATAACTAGAGATGCCACGAATAGTAATTTTGCCGAATACCGAATATTAGGCCACGCTCTCGGCCGAAGCGACGAATGTTCGGCAAAAATGTGTACTGTCACAACTATGAAGCCATTCGCTGGTCACATACTGGTACTAATATCGCAAAAGAACTCACTGCCATTGCAGAAACATGGAATATTCCTCATAGCAAGATCCATTTACTTGCCCATGACAGTGGAACCAACATGATAAAAGGTGTACTAGACGCAGAATATGATTCTGCCAAGTGCTTTATTCATTGCCTGCAACGAGCTGTTGAGGAATCACTAAAATCTCAAACGGATATAACGCAGATGGTAGCTGCTGCAAGACGAATTGCTGCCCACTTTAACCACTCTGGTATTGCACAAGAAAAGTTGAATTTCATTCGACAAGAACTTGACTTGCCAAACCGCCAACTAGTACAAGATGTAAACACTCGATGGAATTCCACATATTATTTAATGGAGAGATTATTATAACAAAAGAGAGCTGTTTTTTTGTACATAACTGATCACGAGTGTTTAATCAATTTAACATCTTCTCAGTGGCATTTAATGGAACAATATATCAAGCTCCTGAAGCCGTTCGAGGAGATTACGAGAATAACCAGCTCAGGTATTTCCTGCATCTCTGAAGCGAGTCCACATATAGTCACATTGTTGAAATACCTGGGGTAGGAAGAAACTGCATATGGAACACCAAATTTATTGAGAATGAGAACTTCACTACAAGCTGAGCTTGAAACACGGTTCAACTATGATGAAAATGGTATCTGGTTGCGACTTTTCTTGACCCGCGTTTCAAAACCAGTTTTCTAGGATTGCTTCAAACGCAAAGAGCAAAACAAAAAATTCTTTCAGAAGCTCTGAAAATTAATTGCAAATATTCTAGTAGTTGCTGTAATGATTCTCCTCCGCGTAGTAAGATAAGACATATTAATGAAAATGATGAAACCACTGAAATACATGAAAGCTTCTGGAACTGTTTTGAGGAAGTTGCTACGAAAAATATGAAAAATGTTGATGATGTGTTATTGTAAATGAGATTGATTTTTATGTGAAAACTGTTTGCCTACAATTGGACGGCAGACCCTTCCAAGTGGTGGTCAACAAGCGCTGAACAGTATCCAAGACTGACAGAATTCGCTCCTCTGACCCCCTCCTCCCCCCCCCCCCCCACTTAGCCAGAAGTAACGTTTACTTCTACACCAATCCCCCTCTCTCCTACGTGGCACGTAGCTTTTTTTTCCTATTGATTCCAGAAGACATTTTGTAATGTTTTCTGTTGTCATACTATCGTAACTTACATACGGAGATAAATGACGGAAACAAGTTTTCATAAACTGTTGTGTGTTCTGTACCTGATTTTAACTGTTACAGTTAAAATGAATGAAAAGCTACGTGGCTTCGTTCCGAGCCACCCTCCTCCCCCCTCCCCCCACGCAACCCAGCGTAGCCTTTCAACCAAACCCCCCCCCCCCCCGTACACACCTAGACCAAACAACGTAGTTTATGGACGCTACCTTACCGGTTGCTATTCACATCCTTCCGGTTTTATGTAATCTCAGAATAATCACTTTGCTTTGAAGAAGGCGACAAAATAATGTTTTGGAGACATTTAATGTAGGTACTAACACACAATCTGCAATGAAGATAAGAAGGACTTAAAACATGTGAGAAGGCTTGTAAATAGTCTCAACTTAGGATCCATAATACAGGGCGTTCGCCAGGAAACGCTACCCTCCCAGTCTGTTGCCGTCGGCAACTTGCTGGGATAGTGGAGCCAGCAACTCCCGCCACACGGCGCCGTGAATCACCGCACTGTTTAACAACTCCGCTGCCCCAACAGTGTTGTGAATAAACGTTTCTTTGCGGTTTTGCTGGTTTGGAGCTTCATACTCTTACTAATCTGTACCGTGTTTGAGTGTGAGTAAAATTATGGTACGTTACAGTTTGCAACAAAGAATATTTCTCTACGATACATATGTGAAGAAGAAGTCGTTTAAAAAGTGTCGCAGTAAATTTCGTCGCGAATATCCTGGCGCTTTACTGCCAGCTAAATCAACAATTCTGCGTCTGGTTAAAAAAGTAAGAGAAACGGGTTCATTTTTTAAAAAAAAGAGACTGTCGGTCAACCGTATTCTCACAGTGGAGAAAATTGACGATATCGCTTTTCGACTAGAACAGTCACCCAAAAAATCTTTAAGTCAGTTAGGGCAGCAGACAGGCGTATCTAAGACGTCAGCTTGGAAAGTAACAAAGCTAGTTCACTTAAAGCCGTACAAAACAATTGTGGTGCATAAAATTACAGAAATAGACCAGGGGCCTAGGATTAGATTTTGCAACTGGTACGTGCAGGGTGTCCACGATGGCACTGTTGATCCGCAACTGACGTCACATTTAAATGCTTAGCACATACAAGTTTATGAAGCGTAATTAGTCCGCGGCCGACGGTCGAACAATGCCGGAAGCTGACCGCTCGCTCGCCGGGAGCAGTTTCTTCCTTGTAGCGCTAACAGTGGGTAGCGTTTCCCGGCGAACGCCCTGTATAAGGGAATAAATGAGACTAAGAAAAGGGACTTCCGTTTGAGTGATCGAATACTGTAGAACTCATATCAGAGCGTCAATAATTTTTGTAACAGGTTTAACTGAGATAGATATATAAAACATTTTTGAAATTTATTTGAGAAAATTATTGGCGTTTAACAACTTGTAAACAAAAGCATGAAGTGAATAAGCTGCAAGTGTAGAATATACAGACAAGTAGTGAGGGAAGTTGGTGGCGAGAGAGGTTGGAGCATTCGGCCGAAGAAGTAGTCGTCGGTGTTTTGCAGGAATGCTACACGGGAAATCACTTCATCTGCAAGGCAGAACGTCGAGTCTCCCGGAATCTCATTGAAGGGCTGGAGTTTGTTTACATTTCAGTCGGCAGAAACTCGCCGCCGCTCACGGATACCAGCTTGGCTGCAGTGGAAACATCTTTCTACGAAAGGGACTTATTCCAACGACGATTTAAAGCAAGATTAGAACTCGGGACGTTCAATTGTGATCAATTCAGGCAAAACAATCTAATATGCTATATATTTGGAGCACCCATCCGTTTCAGTTAAATAAATGCTGGTACTGTCAACTAAAGGAACTAAACTTTCACAAGGGCGTGTACAGTTATCGTTTGTATACCATTCAAGCCCATAGAGCTACGTTATTTTATTAATAAATGATGGCTATACAACATAATGTGACCACTGGTATGAAATTAAAGTGCAAAATTAGGACACAAATATTTGCTGATAATAAATTAATGCGACGTGCCAAAGTTATATAAAACTAATTTCTTTAAAATTAAATTAATATTTGGGATATATGCAAACATAATCGGATATTTCTTGTTACAACTTACATATTGAATTAATTTGAAACATCGGAAAACTATCATTATGATAGAATCTTCTAATTGTCGTAGAGTATTATTAATAAGATCTCTAAATGCAACATATTTAACATAAGAATATAAAAATGGTAAAAGTAAACACCTCTTTTAAAAACATCAATAATACAAATTTTTTATTAAACAGTGCATCGCAAGCAATAGAGTCTAAAATCGATTTTATGTTCAGTACTCAGAAATAAAAAAAAAAAAAAACTCTTTTTCAGCACATATTAGAAACTATTAAAAATTTTCACCCTATAATTTTATTTCTTTCTCAATAAACACCTAGCAAGAAATTATTAATACTGAAGTGATTTTTACTATCCTTTTCCTTTTCACCGATAAAAATTAGAGGATTCAGTAAAAAAAAAAAAAAAAACTATATCCATTAGAAATAAGTAATTAGAATTTATAACCGTATTATTTTGAGTTGGATTTTGTCGAGGGAGATAATATTTTCACTGCGGTAACATTTTAAAAAAGAGAGATAACTTGACTCAAAGAAAGGCTAGTACTGTCAATTATAATAACCAGAATTTTTTTCTTTTCTCCTTTTTATTTTTGAGTTTAATTAACGAGACACTAGATATGCGTGTGACAGGACCTTTATCGCTGTCGTATGTTGATCCTGTGCTATGTTACTGCCACTCAGAGGCCTGGTTTCACCGCTGATGGGGCTGCATGCTAAATGCAGTGAAACGTACAAAAATAATTACACATTGACTCTGCATGTTAATCAGAAGATTTCCGCCATTGTAAGTTGTTATAAGGAAACATATCAGGTATTAGGTTATGCGCTATGACCATTCCAATTAAGTTTACGATAAACATTACAGAAAACAAGGGAATAATGACTGAAACAAACGTAAATTTCATTAAAAAATTCTTCAGAAACTAAAGAGAATTGTTTCATTTCCGTAAGTTTGTTTCCATTTATTTGTACCTCATTCATCTAATGAAATCTCTGTAAAATCAAGAAAATTATTTTTAATATGGTTGCGTGAGATTGATTTGTTAATGTGTGGTATTTTGTTTCGTATTTTACCTGATATGATTTTGAACGAATATGTCGGATTTTTTAAGTGTGTTAAATTGGTTTTGATATTTACATTTTAAATTTGAGGGCAAATATATGTGATATATGTGTAACTGCCACATTTGGCGTGTTTACGATGACCGGAAATTTTTTACTACGTTACAAATTGTGTCAAAGTTCTTTAGATTGTTTGTTGATGCTTTTCAATTGAATTTTGTTTTGTTCAGGATGGTTTTAAAAAGTTTTAATTGTTTTTAACAAAAACGTATTGACTGTTCAGTTGTTTGAGGTACTGGAACGTGTAATGGCATCTTACTGCGAGTCTTAAATGTTTTTTCTGTTTGTAAATTCAGCGCAGTCCGTCGGAATATCGCTAACAGGAAGCTGAACAAGTTTTGTCTTTAAGTGAAAATACACCTAAGGATATATGTTTTAAAAATATACATATTCATTTAAGCATATTGAATTTAAATACCTTTGTGACTACCAATTAGCCTGTAAATTAAAAATCAGTACATATTATTCCGTGTTATATTACATAAGGTTCTTTTTTTTTTTTTAAATGGCATTCGGCTACTGGTCCATACAGCAAGCTCAATGTGAATTGTTGCTATCAAGTATTGACACAAGGACACTACAACACGGACAAGACATTCACAGACACAACACTAAACACCCATGCCCTCGGCCGGACTCGAACCGGCGACCTTCGGTACGCGGAGCTAGCACTCTAGCCCCGACGCTACCGAGGCCGGCTACATAAGGTTCTCTTCACTTACAAACTTTACAATTACAGTACTTCTAGTTGAGTTTTAATTTTACCGAGGTTCTTTCTACTTCCTTGTTTATATTTCTGCTCGTAACTTTTCTCACCTATTTTTGTTTTTTAATTATTTTAGAAAGGTTTGAAGTATGAATCAGATCTTCTACATAAGTTGCTCGCACGGACGATTTGACCTCCTCATTTTGCAGCCGAGCATAGTTTATGTCGCAAATGCAGTAAGAAATCGAATCGGTCAAATGATGGTTGTGACGATTGTCAGTGAAAGCCACATTGCCGGTCCTGGCAGTGTAGTGGCTAGTGCGCTGGCCTCGCATTGCAAGGGCCGCCGGTTCGAGTCTGGCCTCGGGCATTAGTGGTTTTAATTAAGTGTTGTGTTCGTCTTGTGTTGTCCTTGCTATAGTGTCCACAATATCATAGTGAAATTCTGATACAGCAGTTGCAACGTAAACAAATGGGAGCTGGCCAAATGGTCGAAAATACCGAAAGCCATATTAAAAAAAAAAGCCGCACTAACTTGAGGCATATATAATTTCTGGTAGAAAGCCCTATTAAATCAGGCTTTTCAGGTAAAGGAAAGCTACAATACGGAGTGTGACAGATGCAAATGACAGTTTTAACTGTGAATTACCTTCTAAAAGGCAATGTACAGAAGGCTGTATGCACATCTACAAAGGAATGATCTACTCAGTAAAGCACAATTTGGTTTTAGGCAAGGTGTTTCGACAGAGTCAGCAGTGTTTGCTTTTTTAGACAACATATTGGAAGCAATACATAAAAAATTAAATTTTAAATTGCCTAGGTATATTCTATGATATTGCTAAGGCCTTTGACCGTTTTTATAATGGGATTCTTCAAGATAAATTAGAACACTATGGAGTTAGTGGTAAGCCAGGTCTTTGGTTTCAGTCGTACCTGGAAAATAGAAAGCAATTTGTATCATAACAGGAGAGGTTATAAATTCAGAATGGGGTATAGTTAAATGTGCACCTCAGGATTCAATTGTTGGCCCTCTGCTATTCTTAACTTATGTAAATGGTCTCCTACGTATATTATGTGATAGTGAATATGTGGTGCTCTTTGTAGCATAGCATTGAAACACCCATCAGTCCAAAACCTTGAAAACACAGCAAATGGTGCTCCAAAGAAATCAACTGATGGTTTAATACTAACAAGTTAATACTTCATATAGAAAAGACACAGTTACTTCAATTCGTTACACAAAAAAAAGAGGACATTTAGAATAGCTAATATAGAAACAAGAAAGTTGGTTATTTTGCACATTTTCAGTCCCTGCTCACATATGGCATCTCACTCTGTGGAAACTCTTCACAAAAACAAAGGATATTTAAATCACAAAAGCGTACTCTGAGAATTATTTGTGGATCTAGCCGACGAACGTCGTGCAGAAATCTATTTAGATATCTTGGTATACTTACAATGCCAATACAGTATGCATACTCCCTACTATCATTTGTAGTAGAAAACCCTGAACACTACAATCTTAATGCTGACATAGGTCTACATAACCATAATACTTGGAATAAACGTAAAATTTAAAAGGATTACAAGTCACTGGCGTCAGAAAGAACATTTACTGCAGGTTCTTTATTCGATGTTTTACCACAAGAAATAAAATGTTACATATAAATACCTAACTACTTTGAATCCAAACTGAAAGAGTATTTGCTTCAGAACCCATTTTACTCTGTGAAAGAATTTTCTTCTTGGAATTTGGTAACTAAGAATGACTGAGAAAAAACTATTTATTTGGTGTATGGAAGGTTGAGATGACAAAGTGGTCCAGAATTACTAAAATGATACTATTGAAACTGTTGACACATGCACTAAATACGCTGTATGCAAAATTTACTCATATATAGCAACTAACATAGGATAATATGTGTTTACAAATTACAGTTGAAATTTATTATACTAATAGGTTTTTAAGTATTTGACTGGTTATTAGTTGTTGGTAATATTATTTATATTGTTAATCAGGTTGTTAAGTAGCTAACTGGTTATCAATTGCTGGTAATATTATTGATGTTATTAATAAGTGTGTGCACTGTTCGACACACCCGAATCATTTTCACATGGGATCAAAGCGAACATTTGTATCTATCTACTAGATGATACCCGCGACTTCGTACGTGTGGATTAAGAATTTCGTTTCCAGAATTGGATATAGATAGCTGTTGGTAAAGTAGGATTGGTCCCAAACAACGCCGAGTCGGCATAATATTACAGGACTGGACAGCCATAACTATATCATTCTCATAAAGAGAATCAATTTCCAACATATTTAAAAACAGACGAAGGTTTGGCGATGTGTGTGTGGGGGGGGGGAGGGGGAGGGGGGAGGGTTGACTAAGGGCAGTTTTATTTCAGCTTGGTATTTCCTTCTTTCTTCAGCATGAACATCCGAATCTTAGGTTCTAATAACTATAGCTCCTCGTGCTCTGCTAGAGCTATACCATACGCCAGTTTACGCCCGGAAGGCATGTCAAAAAAAAGAGGGCAAAATAAACTGGTGCCAGAAACATTTAAGTAGACACAAAGTAATGGTAGAAAGAAAATCGACATCTATATTAAATAATATGTTTTGTTTCTAAACGAAATTTATTAACAGAGCATACACAAAATTATGCACGGGAAGCACAGCTTGAGCAACCGACGTCACATTACAGAGTAACACACACATTCGCCACTCAGTCACCATTCGATATGTTCTCAAAATTTCGTGACTGCATCTGTTATTCAAGCTGAAAAAAATGTTCTGTACCCTTCCTACAGATACGAAGTACACTTCTTTGTCAAATTCCGTCAATATCGGTATAGCCATTTAGTCGTCAAAACGGAACAAAAAGACAGATACTCACTTCCGCATTTATGGTGTTATTAGTACAGATCACACCATTGACTGCGGGAGTAACAGCCCCTGAGGGATCAATATAACATAAAAAAGGGACATATCTACAGCATTGCTAGACTACCTACGATTTATCTCTCATTACACTCTTAAATTTGTAATATCTACAGTTAAACATGCAATCAGAACAACCGACGGTTCAGGCGTGACTCATTCGATAAAAAAAATTAAAAACCTTTGCTTTCACAGGGATTTGAACCGAAGACCACGCTCCAGGCATCAGTAAGCAAGTTCATTTACCACTGAGCTACCGGACCGCTAAATGGCAAGGCAGTACCAAGACCTACACGTCTGCATATCACCGTTCAGTAATTTTTCCAGATTATATGACAACATATATTATTTATACAGAAAAAAGTATGCTATGCCCATCCTGATGCCTAATAATTTTTCGGAAACGTTTCTGTCAGTTTAATTACGTATTTCTCGGCTCCTAACTACCCGATTCGAACCGGACAACTTCGATTCGACGGGAAATTTTTCAAGCAAAGGTAGACAGTATTTTTCTCCTTGTATCAAAGCAAAATTGTGCAAAGTTTCATCGAGATCGTATGAAAACTGTGAATTTGTATTAAGAACAAACAAACACACACACATTCTTCTTTATATATATATACTAGCTCGTACCCGCGACTTCGTACGCGTGGATTAAGATTTTTTAAATATAGATAGTTGTTGGTAACGAAGGATTGGTCCCAAACAACACCGAGTCGGCATAATATGGCAGGAAAGCTATCACTATATCATTTTACCGTCGAACCTGTCTCTTGAAGAGAATCAATTTCCTACATATTTCTGTCACCATTCTATAAGGTCTCAAAATTTCGTGACTTCAACTGTTAATCATACTGCAAAAAATGTCCTGTGCCCTTCATACAGATTTTCTTGTCAAATTCCATCAGAATCGATATAGCCATTTAGTCGTCAAAACGTAACAAAAAGACAGAGACTTACTTCCGTATTTATAGTATTATTGCTGCGGTTCACACACACACACACACACACACACACACACACACACACTGACTGCTAACAACCCCTGAGGGATCATTATAACGTAAAAAAGTGTACACCTACAGCATTGCAAGACTACCTGTGATTTGCCTTGCATTTCACCCCTAACTTTATAATATCTACAGTTTAACATTCAATCCGAATAACCGACGACCCAGGGGTGACTATTACGATCAAAACCAATTTTTAAAAATCTTAGCCTCCACAGAGATTTTAACCGGAGACCACGACCCAAACATTAGTAGGCAAGCGCTTTAGCCACTGAGCTACATGACCGCTACACTGAAAAAGAGTAGAGAGACCTCCATATCCAACGCGTCTGTCTATCGCCGTTCAGTAGTATTTCGAAATTATGAGACAACATGTAATTTATACAGATAATTTTTCAACCAAATGTAGACAGTATTTTTCTCCTTGTGTCAAAGGATGAGTGTGCAAAGTTTCATCGAGATCCGAAGAAAACTGTGGATTTGTATCAAGAACAAACAAACATACATACATTCATCTTTATATATATAGATAATAATACAATATCGTTGGTATGTATCCGGGTGAACATTTTTGATGAAAAAAAAACAGCTCTCCTTCAAACGATTATTAACTAGCAGACAGTTAATTTTAATTTATGAGCTTCATGACCAAAATGAAACTTACCTGTTTTTCCCAGTACCGCGGGCTATAAATGTATCGTAACCCCAACCATCAATTTTACGTGAATCACGTTCCATGAACCAATTAGGATGACACTTCTTCCTTTATTTCTCTGCTTCCCGACGTCGAATAAAGATGAAACATACTCGTATTTTATTTAACTCCTCATACCCATGGTGCATTAGAGTTATTTGTAAGTGAATCACAGTCGACGAATGATATGTTTATTCTCGCAGTCGAAGTTTTTGCCTCTATCAATATAAAAATGTTTCCACTTTCTTGTCCATAAATAATAAAATTCAAGTTACAATTTAAACTTTTTGAATAGTTATTTTCTAATCGTGTGCAGTTTGAAAAATGACAGACGACGTGAGGTCGACACAGCTAGAAACCCGAGGAGCTACCTTATTATGATTATAGGGTTGGGTCAGAATTGCTTGTTGAGGGCTTGGAGTGTTAATATCTTGGCATAACGTTTGATAACAAACTCAACTGGGCAGAACTCATTGAGCAGGTGGTAGGAAAGAGTTACAAAATTCTTCATTTACTGGGGAGGGTGATGATAGGATGACACAGAGAAGTTACGGAATTGGGTAACAAAACTTTGGTCAAACTGTTGGCTGAATATGGTGGTGTAGTTTGGGACCCACATTTTGGCTATCAAATATAGGAGTTGGAGGGTGTGCAAAGAACAGCAGCTAGATTATTAGTGCAAATTTTCGCAGGCTTGATATGATAAAGGAGGAGGCTGAAGAGAGTGCTAGGAATGTACAGGGTATATGTTGCTGATGGATCTTGCAGGGATACTGGTCAAAGAATCAGGAATGGTGCATGAATGTGGAAAGGCAACCATAACCACAAGCTGGCGCTCGATTTCATGCATAAGAGAGTGGGAAAATGTTTTTTTATGAGTAAGGATGTCAGGGATTGGAACAAATTACCAAGTGAAGTGATAAATAATTTACCAAAAACGCTGCAGGAATTTAAAATTAATAAATCTGAAAAGTGAATTGGGTGGAATTTAACAGTACATTTATAACAGAAAATTTGAAAGAAATAATATAGAAGGGTGTAATTAGACGACTAGGGGAAATACCACCGGAGCATTAGCTCCATCGCAGTAAAATTAATAATAATCTCTAGCAAAGGTGTGCATTGTTCGTGTGAAGGAAGCAATGATTGTCCCTGTTTTGATTCCATGTAAACCTGCATGTACCGTATAAATGACAACATTAGGCTTAAAGTTGACACTATTTTAATTAGATACCAAAACAACGCTCCACAGTTTTCCGAACTCCTCATACGTATTTACTTTTCTGTAGGAATATGTTGTTCAAAGTTTATGTCAAATTCTTGTTAAATTAGTTATGCAAAACCATTTATCCATGCATGACGTGTTTTCCGTTAATTTAGTTAGGATACTCTAGTTAATCTCTCCGAGACGGGCAAAGAGTGTAACGGGATGAGTTTTGTGTGGTTAAATTTAGTTATTATTATTGATTTTAATTATGAAAACGGGGTGACTTCATAAAGCGTAGCTTTACGAGCTAATCATACTTCATAGCAATGAACATACGGCCATCAGGCAAAGGTGTATTTAACCAGCACCTTGCCCTACAACATAGGCCGTAAAATCCTAAAAATTGAACAAAACATTGCATTCTGATTTTAATGCGACTTTAAAATATTGGCCACCTCCAAATAGAAAAATGACATTATGTGAATACAACAATTATTATACAATGCTAGTAGACATGTTGGGTTATCGGTGGTACATTAATACAAAAGGATGATCACTATTCTCGCTAGCAAAAGTTTTCTTTGCCCTCGGAAATATCTTTAACTCATTTTTTTTCAAGTCGGTAGAGGATGCTCACAGCGTTGCATGGTTGAGCAGTGACTTGTGCTAAGCACTGTGTTCGACAAAAGATGAGCACTTTAACGTGTTTTAATTGCAGTAGATATCGTCAGCAGCGCAACGATTCATCCTATAGACGTCAGCCTGCGCCATCTAATGTGGGCTACAAAACGTTCAGCACTTAAAGTCTGATAGTGTAACATTCTACCAGCTCTCGATTCCCGAGCAAGCGCCGCGTTGCTTGAAACCGTAAAACCTCATCTCTGGTGTTGAACGCTTGCTTGTGCTCTCCCTCCCTCTCTCCACGTCTTCTCAAAACCACCAATCGTAGCGTTTCCCTGAACAGAATTTCAAGAACAGCAATCACGTATTCTAAAATCAAGATTTTTACTGGCCAACACTCTCGATTTCATCCTTGTCACAACAAAATTTCAGGTTTTTGTGCAGATATTGGCCAATTTTGTTCGGCTTACGTTGAGCGTTGATCGTGCATCCAATGCTCTGACGTTCCAGTCTCGTTAGCAGGAAGAGCGCGTAATTTCCTTGGGTCGAAAACAGTGTGATCCGACCGTAAATCTTTGTGAATTGGCGTGTTCGCCCCTGTGTTATTTCCTCCGAGAAAAGCTCTCCTGGGTGTGTACAGCTATCCACACGCTCTCTTCAAAACAGCTTTTCTGTGGGTGGAGATCTTCCTATTGTTCAGAGGTAGGTGGCCGCCTATGGTCTGCCCACCTTCACCAAGGGTTTAAAGAGAGCCATCTGGTAACTGCATGTCTAGACGCCCAATATCCGCGGACTCGTCGCGTTGTAATAAAACACATTGCAGTGCAATTATCACGGTGTTTTATTCATTGTATGAGTACTATAAGAGATACCATTTCTAACGGAACAGGATCTTAAAAGTTTGAGTGTTTTTTTTAGAGTAATATAACGGTTATGTGCATTCTCCTTAAGACGGGCAGGCAACTACAACTGTATTTGAGATAAAACACATTCCAGAAACACAAACGTTTTCGTGGATATACCAACAAATGTTTCTTTCTGGGTCCAATGTTTCGCCAGCTTCTTCTGCTGTTATATTTATGTGATTGTGATCTGTATGTTTCAACAAACTTCCAGTTACCATCGCTTGCTGAAGTGGCAGAGGTTTTTCTTCAGATAAAATCACGAAGTTTTCTATGTAATTACCGATCATGGTGCGTGGGAGATAATGCTTTGGCCTCGCATTCGGGAGAATGCGAGTTTGGCTCTCCATCTGGCTACAAAGATTTGGGTATTCCATGGTTTCACAATATCACACCAGGTGGATGCCGGAATGGTTCCTTCCAAAGGCCATGGTCAAATTCCTTCCCGTTCGTTGCCTCCAGTCGCTTCCCACCTCTTATGACCTCGACGTCGACAAGGCATGAAGTCAAAAGCAAAAAATCAATATCGACCAGATATTATATATGATGGTGATGGAGTCATCTTAAACAGCTTAATAGCACCATAAGGCTACTGAGTGTCTGTTTGTGGTGTAGAACAAAACGTAGTTGTTTACATAGCGAAATCGATAGATTTACCAGTTCACACGAACAACCACGGTAATCGTTACCTGTTTCTGTTCTCATAGCGTGTTCTTGCATCTAGTAGTCGACGGCGGCGAGATTGACGCAGCGGACTATTAGTGCTAACGAAGCAGCCGCGGCGCCAAGTCCGGAAAGGAGCACAGTGCGTCCTCATAACGGAAGAGTGCGCTGCGCCTGCAAATCCGGCAGCCATAACGACGTGGACGTGACGCGGCCCACCGTCCGGCCTTCCGTAGGGTCCCGTCTGCGAGAGAACGAACTGTAAGCTGATCGAGCTATACAGCAAATATTTACTTCCCCCATTGGTATATACATGATACATAGAAAATAAGACGCTTTACATATTTCTTAATGTCAAATATAACAGTAAATTAGAAAGAACTAAAGCATTATATTAATTTTATTTCATATACATCTTTTTCCATCTTTTTTCCATCTGTGACGGCTAATGACTTAAGGAATACTTGCAACAGTATATAGTAATTTCAGAACAAATCCAGTATTTCTGCATATACTCTGGATTTGCACTAGTTGATCATAGGAAATAAAGACATATTTAATCATACGCGAAAGAAAATAATTAGGAATGATTTTGTAGCTTAGATATAGGGTTCACTTTGTTTTAACTCTGCGGTAGTTATTTATCTTTAAAATAACTTTGATATTTGCTAAGAAGCTAACTAATGGATGCTTGAAGAGGTTCTGTAACAATGAGCGTGACATAACATAACATCCTCGACTGAATACCATCCCGCAGCACCTGAATTACACTTCTCTTAAGCTAAACATTGGTAACAACATCCTTCATAAAGCATGTTGAACAACGTTGCTTTCCAGTACCACAACTCCTCGATGTTCGGATATTTCGCCTGGCAACAACTGCGTTCCTGATTGATCAGGTAGAAGTGTCAGGAAAGTTGTCGAACAGTTCAGAAAGAACTGTAGGAATTCTCACGTCTACATCAATTCATACAGGACATTTACATTATCATCGTCAAATTTTCAGGGATGAATGAGATCCTGATTGATCAGGTAGAAGTGTCAGGAAAGTTGTCGAACAGTTCAGAAAGAACTGTAGGAATTCTCACGTCTACATCAATTCATACAGGACATTTACATTATCATCGTCAAATCTTTCAGGGATGATAAGAAGAGCAAATGTTACGTTTTGAAGTAAGGAACCCTGGTCCAGATATGCTTGTATTTTAAATTATAAGACAAAGGTGTTTTCGGTGGGTTGCATGTGATATAACTTGTGAATAATTAACTAGACTAACATGTAAGCGTACATCATCACGAATTGAGAATAAAATCTCTAATGCTCTGCGTAGGAGTGAGCGTTAAATGTTAGTAATGAATTGGGTATGTCTTCATTTGTAGTATCTGACATGGTCAGTCCTGATATACGAGTCTTTAGACTGCTGCCTGGTTTTACAAGAGTGCAGTACGTACATATCATTAGCCCTAGTGAAATATCATACGCAGTTGTTAAATATGCTTACTCACCAGATTCTAATTTTTATTTTAAACGTATGTGTGTTCACCACAGCTACTTTTTCAAATACGTTTAGTCATATGTTGCCTAAAAGGTGGTTAGGGGTATGTTTTTCTGTTCGTTCACGTTTATGACTAGTTTAATTTTTTGTAGGGTTACGTGAATAGGGACTGAAACGATCTCCCTACCTGTGACATTGTTAGAACGACCCAGGTCTATTAACAGTAGGTATGACAACGAAACAGTTGATATTACAACCATGTTGTTGACATCAGAGGGACGCCATTTTTAAGAACTGTTATAAATGAATCACCATCTTCTAAAAGTAATAGAGTTATATAATATTATTACACCAGAAAGCAAGGACACATGAATTCTTTTTTTTTCGTTTTCAGCTGTCTCTGGATTGGAATCCATTATTTAGAAGTATACGTTTAGCGTTCCTCTTCACTACCAAAGTATTTGAATCATCATCATGTGTATCTACTCCATATCCCCGCAGGCTTTATACGTTGGTCGGAGAGTACATAAAAATACAGAGAAATGAATGACTAACTGAACACAATTGCATCACTAACTTTCAGACAAGTGGGTTAATATCTAAGCATCCATCACTGCAAAGCGACCAGAAAGTGGATGTATAAATAATCAATCCAATCTGCTGTTGTGTATGGATATCCCATCGTGACGTATATTGGTCTCCATGCAATCCTTTATCAATGCTATTAATTCGGTAGTTGAACGGCATACAAAATCTGGACTTTGTATTTAATTTCGAACTTTGCGTACTTTTTCTGTTTGTAGCTGTGTGTAGGCTTCGTATAACATATTTATTTAAGTACATCTGTGTGACTTATTAGCTAGTGAATATTCCCGACAGATAAAAAGAGTTTCAAATATTAAACCAAGAATAAGAGAACTAATGCTAATGAAATTCCTGAAACACCTGCCTCTGCAATTGATGATTAAAATAAAAATGAGAAGCAAGAAAGAAATACTTACACATTTTTGAATTTATCGTAAAGTTTTCTTCACTGTTATATTCATGTGTGTAGTTATTTTGTCGTTAAATATAATAACATACAAGCGATACCCAACAATATAGTATAACACAATACACAGCACAATTTATAAAAATGATATTACACGAAAACTTCAAGAAACTCGATTACGTCGTAAACATAAACACATATGGCGTGGAATCGAAAGAAATCGAAATAAAACGCCATCTACTGGATGGTTACCCAACCTAGATAACACAGTGTTGTGTCAATAAATTCACACACCGCCATCTGTTAGAAATTTATGGAACTTACAAACCATTGTCCTATGATATTAAATGAAACTTTAATTCGCAATAATAAATAATGAGGTCAATAATCGCGATAAAAATTATTCTATCTTTTAAGTTGGACCAAATTACAAACAGTAAGTCAAATTTCTTCAAAATCGGTTGAGTAGTTTCGGAATTTACCTCGGACAAACAACGTGAAGTGAGATTTTTATATATACAAAATTATAAAAACCGAATTCTAACATTACAATAAGAAATAGACCCATCAACGTTATACTAACCTACAATCTGATCCACTTCAGTCATTCATCTTTGAGGACCCACATCGAGCGCTCTACCGCAAATCCCAGCCAGGAAGATGAAACTCGAATCAGCAGAAAAGTTGATGAGATGACCCTCCGTCACAAAGGATCGGAACCACCAAGATCATCGTTCCTGCCCAAGCACCGCGGCGCTACGCTAAGTGAATAACTCCAGGAAGAGGCAATTTGTGCGCTGACAGCGACAGCACCGGCCAAACTGCTCGCTACGTGCGCCAGCCCATTAGAATTTGCGGCGGTAAAAGATATACTCGAGAGCCACAGTATTAAATTCCAGTTCCTCCTGATTGGAAGCACTGATGACATTCTAACAACCACTCCACCAGAGAATGCTACCAGCCGAAGTATGGAGGTTACCTAAGATGGAAAACTCCTTCCACTCCCGGAATCCAAGCAGCATACTTGGCCGACAGTCGAGGCTGTCAACCCAGCCAAGTAGCAAGATAGCCGGACCATCAGAAATAATCCCCGTTAGAAGAAAACCACAGAGACAGCTGTCGACCAGTGCTTCAGGTGCTACGGATTCTGGCACCGGTCGAAGGACCGCCTGAAACAAGCCCGATGCGTCCGCTGCGGAGACAATCATAGCGTTTTGGTGTGCACAAGACCGCGCGATGCGACTCCAACATGCACCGACTGCTCCGTGGACCACGCGGCCAGCTACGGGGGATGCTCACCGAGGCGGAAGTTGCAAGCGGCCGTCAACAGGAGCCGCCACTACATTAACACAGCGAACATCACGATGCCACCAGGTACAACAAAGGACAAGATCAACCCCGTCCATCATCACCACCAGACCAGAGACCAGTGAAGTCGCAATCAGCCACAAGGAAACCAAATAGGAATGATAATACTCATGCTCACGCAGCTGTTATCAACGCTCATTTCTATCGGGCGATATGAAACCTGTTGGGGGTTATCAAATAAGAACGTCTTAGACGCCCACAGCCAGTATTTTTCCCCAATGAGAAAATAAAGAGAGATCCAAAAACCATCCTAAAAGCAACAAAAGTAGTAGATCCACTTCGGTGGCGGGACTACTATAAATAAATAAATTTTCGTCTTTCCCAAACTGGTTTTGAAGAAAGAGTAATGTGACCTTCAAGCGAGTGAGCCTAGAGCCTACAAGTTGTAAACACATTCCACTATGTCTGCAGCACCCTCTCTTCAAATGCAAACATTGATTCAGAAATCAAATACACAATCAATCGGGGTGGTGTATCCTTTGCTGGTCTAATATCAAGAGTCTTCGACAATCAGGACGTCAACACCGCAAGTAAGATTCATGTGTGGAATTGTGTTGTTATTCCCATCTTTCTTTACGTATTTGAAAGCTGGACATGTTACAGGTGACATCTTAAGACGCCCGCACAATATCACCAAGGATAACTGAGAACATTCCTTCAAATTACGTTGGGGGATAAATGCATCAATAACAGTATCCTTGAACAAGCCCATTCGTCTAGCATAGAATGCATTACTGTAAAACGACAGGTGCGATGGGCCGGCCACGTGATCCGAATGTCCAGTATTTGCATTACTAAATAAGTTTTCTACTTAGTGATAACAGTGGGTAAACGCTGAGCTGATGGTTAGAGGAAGCGATTTAAAGATTTTATCACGGCTAGTATGAAGCTGTGCCATATTCACCATGACAACTATGAAACCACTCCACTCGACCGCTCATCCTGGAGGTAACTCGTTCACCACGAACCATGTTATCTCAGGGAAATCACAGACGATCAGCGAATAAGAATAGGCAACGCAGGAAAGAAAATGAAGGATAAGGAAATTGGCCGTGCCTCACGCGGATGCCAGTCGTTGTTGTTGTAAATTGTGTTTTTCCCGAGTTCAGCATCAGACCCATAGATGAAGAGGCTTTCAGCTGAGAAGACCAACTTAATCGATTCAGCGAGTTTGCTGTGACTGATTTTGACAACAAGCAATTCTTCTTATATTGTGGAATCTCTATACGCGTCATATCTTTTCCACTTACAGGACCACCTACACAGCATCATTTGCGTAGCACCATCTGTCTTTAATTTAATTGCTCTTCAGTGAATCCCTATTCAAAATTTTATAGATTATTTGCTGTGGTACTATTTCCTTAAGTTCTCAAGTTGTATACAGATGCCTAATTAAACTGTTTTCAGGAGATGCTGTGGTTTTAGACGAACAGCTTAACGCTCGTAGAATAAGAATCGATGTAGCTTGTCTTCCATTTCATACTGTTTGAGATATTAAAACGATTCTCTGTCAATGCTGCTAGAAACCATACTACTCGACAGCACTTTTAGAAATTTACCGTTTAAACTATAATTGTAATCAATTTTTATGAATAATTGTCACGCGAATACAATTGAATTTTTTTATACAAAACAACAAATTCAATTGCATTGGCGTGACAATTATTCATAAAAATTGATCCTATCGCAATTGAGGAAATGGTCTACAATATTCTGATATTTATAATTGTACTGGCTATCGATCCAGCGGCACCAACAACTTCAATAAATCGTCAAAAGGTTAATGAATATACAGTCTTTTCCTGTCTTGTTGCAGGACAGATAGTTGCTATGAATCTGATATTGTTCTTAAATCTTTTCATACCGTTAAAGGTGTAACGATTCGCTAAGCTCCCCGTTACATATCACTTTTTATTGTATATAAAGTAAAGGATTAGAATATTTTTCCATTTCTTGGGATGTCCACTGTATGTTCGAAAGATGCGCATGAAATGGTAAAAGGCACGGATTTTACGCTTCAGTGAAGGGCAGCCTGGCTGGCGCCTTTTTGGCAGAGTGGTAAGAGGATTAGGGATTTCTGTCGGGCAGGCCGTAAACAGAATTCCTTCTTCCCGAAGGAGACATTGGCTCTCGAGGATTGCCGAAACTTAACGTGGCCAAGAGAAGCCACAGATCACATGACGTCAGATGGTCAGCCAATCACAGGGAATATAGTACTAAGATTCGGGGAATTTTATGTTCTATGTCGTCTTCGAGCCACAAGAGGCGGGGTTAGAGTTTACCTCCGTGGCGGCAGAGAAGGACGAGACACTTCCTTCCTCACTTCCTCCCATTCGGGAGGCCAGCCAAGATCACGTCCATTCCGGAGCCCAGACGAGTCGCTGGCGACTTGGGGTCCATGTGTGCTGGGCTGACTTGTGTCCTGGAGACCATCTGTGGCGCACTTCTAACTTGCGACTTGCCGCGTACTGCTGGCGTGGCCAGTTACGACGATCGACCAGGTGGTCATCTCCGCCCAGCGCTACCTGCCATGGAACGGTAATGTGTTTCTACGAAGCCATTCAGCCTGCAACTCCCTTTCGAAACTGTACCCTTAAGCGCATCTGAGATAAAGATCCTTGCTCTGATCTGATAAAACCACTGAGCTAGACTGTGTAACTATCGAATGACAGGTTAATCATTCGTGGCGTCCCAACCCATTAAAATTCATTACTGTTTGCTATCATCATAACTGGTAACATACTTTGCATTAGAATAATTGTGAGATTTTTAAAGTACAACTATACTTGTTTGCTTGCATTTAAAGGGCTCATTGTACGTCTGAGCGTTGCTTAGAAAATTGCACAACCTCTTGTTTATTAACGTAATGGTATATACGCTCAGATTTGTAGATGCCATTGTAAAAATCTTTATTAAAATGTCTTTTTGTGGCAGTTTTCAAATCCCAGAATCATCCAATTCTCATTTGAATAATTTACATTTTGATATTCAATTATAGTATCCTGTATAGCGTAATTAATTAAGAATTAATTAATAATCCCCCCCGGTGATACGCTACAAAGGTCAAAGTTAGATTTTCTTAACTCATTAAATTCGCCAGACCTTAAGCTTAAGGTGCCAGAATGATGTATTACCTTCACAACAACAACCTTTACATTACAGAGAACCGAGCGATTATACCACGTTGTTTAATTTTTTTCCTTTCATATATTTACATTGCCATCCTTCTGTGATTATATTGTGATGCCAAAATTCGTAGTTGTGTGCTTCCCACGAAAATGATGGCTTCAATATGTTTGCGGATTATTCATTTTATCCTCATCCATTAGCTTGTGAGGTTTCAATGGGTTCGCGATTACCGACCATGGCTAGCTCATTTGGGACGTTGAATTTTATGTCTAATTGCACTTTACTTGGCTTGCAGTGATAACAATATAATCACACGTGGAGCATGCACCTGAAAGCCATTAGAGCGTCACACTGTTCGAAATACGGCTGTTCGTTGACATTGGTTACCATTTTAGATCACGTTGGCTGCGACATGAAAACTAACTCATTTAGCGTTAGATCAGGAAAGACAATTTATCTGTAAGCTCTAAAGCGTCGCCATATCAACCTCGGAGAAATTAGAATATCTGTCTGGATTGCTGTCTGTTCTGCCTGGGATTGTAAGTCAGTTTTCCTTAATTATCTAGACTAACACTGTAAAATGTCCCAATCTGTTATACAGTTAAATTGTTACTGTCATGCTTTAATACTCTTTAAGTTCGTTGAGCGTCATCAGAAATTCCTCTGAAGTGGCTGAGCAAGCTTTTAGGGTTAAATACAAGTCAGATTTCTGTTTCAGTTAGGAATAATCAAATTCTTATGATAATTTTCCTAAAAAATCATTTTATGCTTCCCAAATCTTTTTTTCTGACTTTTAAAGACTGTGCAATGAATTTTTTAAATTTAAATCTATTTTTAGAGGTACAACAATGTTATGTGGTTATAAGGTCATGATCCTAAAAAGTTATTTTATTTACAGCAGTTTTTATTCTACTTTAAGGAAGGCTTTAAATATCCACACAACCTCTCTAATTATAATAATTCTCACGTATTGTCCCATATCCTTAATATGCGAATGAGTGAATTTATTTCATATAACTTGACTGTTCTTTGACCATTTTCACAAGCATTTGTTTCTTTGAAAAATTTGAAGCAGTTATGGGTGATGTATGTTGTATTTCTTCAGTTTTGTAGAAAAAAAAAAAAAAAAAGAAAAAAGGCATTGCTTTTAAAATTTGATATAGATAAGCAAAAACTAATCATGTTAAGATCCGTAGCAGAAGTTCAACAGTGCCAGTTTTACTAACCATTATTCGGATTATGCTTTTGCCTGCATCAGTAAACATACTAACTGACGGAATAGCGCACTAACCATTATTCGAATTATGCTTTTGCCTGCATCAGTAAACATACTAACTGACGGAATAGCACAAACAGCCAATTTTATCAAGGAATACAAAAATGGAGGTCATAATTCAATGTATCTTAATTACTTGGGTACGTGGACGAGCTGGTGTGATTACACTTGTCAAAACTTGTCACCACTTTACAATCTACACTGAAACTACAAATATGAATTGAAAAGTCTCACTGTCTTGAATTCAGAATCCGAACCAGACTCTAAAGAGACTAATTACTTTCCTTTGATCAGAAATATATAAACGAATGGAATTTGCATCATCGATACTGAAGTGTTCCTTATATTAGGAAAGCGACTTCTCGGCCTTACTGTGGCCGTTCACTACCAGTTATTAATTTCTAAATAATATTAAGCATAAAACAAATCACGTGGGCGCCAGAGATTGGAGTGTACCCTATTGTGAGGGAAGCGACAACCAGATCTCAAAGTATTATTATTGAAACATGACTTATTTAATTATTGAATTAAGCAAGCAAAATGACACATTACATGACTGGATGGGTTATATTGAAAACAGGGTTCACAATCTGACTTTACAATTTACTTATGTATTTGAATTGTTTACTTAACAAAATTTTACAAAGATTAATTTTTCTTTTTAAAACAAAAGGGTACATCACTTTCTCTGTGGAGCAAGAGATTATGTCTCGGGGCGATAACTAGGGTAAACGACGTTGATGCAAAAGTTCCTTTTTCTGAATGGTGGTTATCGTGCAGGCGAATCTAAGTTGTGCAGTCGGTGGGTGACCAGCTCTATGTAACAGCCGACTGCCTTCCTGCTGTCCCCAGTAGTCAGCTGGGAGGTCGATCTGCACCTCTCCCTCGACCGGCAACCAACAAGTTCCTTCTCTTCCGTGCTGCTGGACGAAGCGTCGCTTTCGACACCCTCTTGATGGCGTCTGCCATTGTCTGTATTTGGAGGGAAGCTCTTCTCGCTGGTTGGATCGGGACATGCAACAAAACCACCCTCTTATTGATAAAAAAAAGTACAAATTTTTCCTATTGGCTGTACTCCCTGACTTCCCCTCACCCTTCGTTCTTGGATACAGATTTATTTTTTTTTTTTTTTTTTACTGAAACAACCCAGGCTCCTCTAGAGCTGTGTCACGGGACTGTTATGCCATAAGTCAGATTTAATGGCAACACTCAGGGACTGCGTCCCCCAAACACTAGCAGAACCTCACCTTGGACCGACGCACACACGACGCACGCATGTGTTTCAATCACTGGCTCTCGCGGAACATTACAATACATACGAATTCACAAACCGCTCAGTATTTGAATAGAATTTGTGTGTACAAAATGCTGACTACACAGAAATATGTATTATTTTTTCGGGTTAATTCTTTCAGTGGATCAATAGTCTTAAAAGCTTATTGTATCCAAACAGCAGACATGCTGAGATATTTAGGCCTCGTTCGAAACCCACACGTTCCTGTGTCATCTGTAGCTTAGCCGAGCTCGCTTGCTTGTATAATCGAGCGTCAATAATCCCTACTAATTGCTACTCAATCCAACGCCGATAATCAATTCGCACTGAGCTCCGTAAACATACAATGAATTACTGCAGAAGTAACTTAAAGAGCTCCTTCAAAAACTGTTAACAGGCATTTGTATTCACTAAAAATTCTACATGTCATAGCACTGAAAAGTTACACCATGATTAGATATAACAAAAATTAACCCTTCAGTTAGTGGCTGAATAACCTGCACTTACAATTTTATGTTCCAATTTTGTGCATTATGGATATCTCAATAAACTTTTTCAACTGATAAACAACGCACAAGCTAATATGGTGATTAATTATGAAATTATCTTTTCGAAAACGAAAATATTTTCCCTACTGTTAAGAAAACTGTTACTGGAATATCGATCGTCAGTAGTCACAAAAATGAGTGATTCAGTGTTTGTTATTGAATGAACTGTGAACAGAATAATTTAGCAAATCGACTATACAATGATGTCTTTAAGTAAATGCTGAAAGAAAGACTTTAATAATAACTGAAACGTTACTTTTTAGGCCTAGGAATTTTTAGTCAATCTATAAGTAAAAACTTCTACAATTTTTATATATTTATATATATAAAGGTTAATGACAGGCCAATTCAATTGAATTTTGTTTTATTCTTTTGTCGTACACGTTTCACTCTATCTCCAGAGCACCTACAGCGACATCTGTTTGGTAATTGTACATTTAGTTAGTCACATTCTATTTAAAAACAGTATAGTTGAAATTAATTTTACTTACATGTGACTTTTTTATTTCATGCTCTCATAGTTTGGGTTTGCTTCTCCATGTATGTTTTAGCAGGAATCATTGTGAAATCCTCCTCAGATGCACAACACCACATTGCACTAGTCGAAGGAAAACAGGTAATAAATGATTACACAAACTGGAATAATCAAACACTATATGCGATATTAAAAATGAAATAAATATTCACAAAAAACAACAATTTTAAATTGCCTCCACCATCAAAGATAACACCTAGTAGACTATAAAAACCTCGGAACTCAAAATAAAACAAAACCTGATACATAAAAAAACAGATACTCTATTGACTTGTGAAAAACATCGACGGATGTTTACACATATGTTTTGAAAGCGATAATGATAGTTATTAGTGACACTGTGTAGTTTGGTCCGTGCATTGTAGTGTTGAGTATCTTAGGAAGATTCCACAATGATTCTTGCTAAAACCTACACTGACAACCTACACTGTGAGACCATAAAATAAAAAAGTCACATGTAAGTAAAAATTAATTTCAAATCAACTTTATATTGTTTTTAAGAGAAATGTAACTAATTAAATGTACAAAAAGCAAACAGATGATGCTGATAATGCTCTGGAAATATAGTGAAAAGCGTACGACAAAAAAATAAAACAAAATTCAATTGCATTGGCGTGTAATTAACCTTTATATATATAAAAAATTGATTAACTCGCAATTGAGGAAATGGTCTACAGCATCCATTTGTTAAAAACTTCGTCTCTTAACTTACTATACCGTATAACATGGAATACTATATAAAATATCTGAAAGACACATTTTGAATGATATTCCTTAAAAACGAATCACTTGTTATAGCCAAAATGTTTTGTAAACGGTAATCCTTCTGAGTTAAAATTATATGAAATCATTTGAACAATCACACAGATCATGCCAGCACAAGACAGGTGAAACGCTTCTGGTAAAAGTAAATCTATTGCAAGGAATATCTGTGAACTGCTTCATATTCCAACATCATCCAAAATATAAAAACGGCTCTAATTAAAAATACTGCTGAGATTGTTTTAACTACATATTGTCATTTAACAACGTTAAAAACATATCGCCATGTTCTTACAACTCATTGCCATCTATTAGGCATTAGAGGCAAAGTTCTTTGAAATCTCCGCCCCTGTAGTGACATAAAACGCCTAGCAGATTGGAAAGTTCTAATAGTAAATACACGACAATCAAGTTACTTTGAAGTAAGCATCTACGTAGGTTTTTAGAAAATTTTGTTATGAATCTAATGATTTCCAAATGAATATCCTATGAAAATTTTCAGAAATATCTTTACAAACAACATCAGCAATTGATAATACTGTTATGTTATATACGTACGCTATTTGCATTTCTCATTTATTGATTTTCTTTCTACATAGCTTTTTTAATATTTCTATTTCCGTGTTGGAAATAGTATGTGCAGCTCAGGAATGAAGTTCTGATGCTTTACAAAATTTCAATAATTTTACGCCTATGTAAAGAGTGATGGTGACGTTATATTCATGCAGGAGCCATTTACGTCGAATTTCTAGTCTCGCACTGTGCATCTGATCAGTCTTGCTTTAATCAAGGATAATTTTTGTGACTGATCCTTTTTTTAAAATGCATACCAAGCGCTCTCCCTCATCTTAACTGACCATTTTCCGAATAGTATGTAAGAGATTAAGGTACATTGTGGCTTTTCATTAATGAATGTTCGACGTTGTAAGTGTGACAAAATGTTCAGTACTTGCACTAATAATTTACTACTTTTAATAAATAGTTCAAATGTCGTCCGGTCGCCAGCCTGGTAAGCTGTGCTGTTTGGATAATTAAATTAATCACAGTCAAAGGGAACATGCAAGAAGCAAATTAAAACACATACACACGTGCCAGCATTCACAGTTCACGATGTTTTAGTACTCTTAAGTTAAATAATCCAAAAGCAAGCCACCAGACACTAAAACTAATCTTCGTCATCAAAGAATGCAGTTTCGAGTATAAATAAGGTTTGAAACAGTGGTAGTAGGCCTGTTATTGTTCATTAAACAATTGAAGAGGTGCAGTACCGCAGCAGTTCACCAAAATCAGTCTACAGCAAACCATATTACTTAGAACCAACATACACACAGTGTTCACAAGTCCACAAAATACTTCTGCACTGTCCACATAATATTCTGTTCATCGGAACATCGGTGATAACGCGATAGTGGGTTATTACAGCGAACACATTGAACAAACACTCGCGGCCACGACCCGTTAGACTCCGTCGTCTGTCCTCCAGCGTAACACTACGCGCTAGCAGACTGCACAACACCAAAGACATTCGCTAAAACTAAATTATTAAAAATTACTTTCACGTATTATTAAGGAACATCTATAACCCTATTAGGCACTGGGATAGTAAAAAATCTAAGACCTCCACGTCAGCTTGTTGTGAAGTAGCAAGTGTATAAAAATGGGAACATAATTAATAAGCTCCTGTTCTCATGACTGAATAAGTTGTTAATTAAGTATTCAGTCTACCTTGAAGAAATATGACGATTTTGTTGCATACAATGGTACGCTCAGTTTCGTAAACAAGAAAATTTAAGCTTGTATTTGCTGTTAAGGAGAAGAAAAAGCATTAATTTGAAAAAAAATCTATTACTTTGATTTATTGCGGAAATAGTTCACTATAGCACGTTCAGTTAACAGAGGCGCCTCAAGGTCCACTGCTGTTATCCCTACAGGCGGAGGGAAGATAGCCTCTCCTCTACACGCACATAGTTGTCAGCTCTGAGAGGCTGGAAGGGACGGAGTGGTGAGGCAAGGAGCGGGATAAAGATAATACGGAGTGAACGGTGTATGAGTAAATGTAAGCAAGGGCACGGTGTTGAAGGTATAGAATTCTCCGCTGTTAAACAAAAATGTCACATATCTTGCTGAAAACATTATAAATTGATTCGGCGTGTTCGAGAACGTGGAGAACATACGTAATTTGGGAACCACAATGGTTAGAATGGTAGAATTTCGGATGAAATAAGAACTCAATCAGCAGAGCAGTTTGTTGAGAGTATCTGATTGAAGGTATGACAGCTGTGTTACAGGTGGATTATTCTTTGTATTTCGCAGTGGCCTGCCTGAGGTGGGAGTCTGGGTTCTGGGCGGTGCGGTTGTGTCCTCCGTGTTGTTGCGGTACAGTAGTTGTTCAGAAGGCGACGGGGATTCGCCGCCCACCGCGACGCAACTTCGCTAATGGCGACAACTTGGAAGCACGGGGCTGAGGCGCCGTATCCATCACTGCTCGCCATCCTGACCAACACACTCTGCGGAATCACAAGCTGGCTGCCTGGCTGCAAACATCTTCAAACAACACCTCCGTTTATCATTCTGATATTGTGCATCACCAATACATTTTGGATTAGATTCAGTAATAATTTACAAGGTAATGTTATATTATCACAGTAAAAAACTTCTGAAATAAGTAAATTGATCACTGTCCCTAAACTACGTTTGCAGAACAACAAGCACTGGATGAATGAAACGAACCTCTTTTTGGGCTTCCATTTGGCTGACTGTTCGTAGTTTGCATTCCACGTTTAACTGTAGCTCGCAGAGGAAAGGAACTGGCCGTCCAATGGCTTAGTATGTCTCCCTTGGGAGGATCCCTTGGCCGACTGGTCGAATCTTGTAGTATGTAGATGTGTGGGGTATTCAGATGTGACAGTGGCCGATGTTGTACTACATGGCTTACACGGCGTCAAGGTTTCGGTCGACGAAGTTTTACCACCGGAAGGGAATCACCGCACTGTACAGCAGAAACATCGCAACTACTTCACATCTGCACCTGCCATCCGAGAACAAGTAATTTACACCCTGCAATATTCATTGTTATCGCGTTTGGATGAGTGAAGTATGTTCATTAACTGCATAAAAAAAAATATTTCACCAAATGAGAAGGACTGAAAAATAGTTGCAACCGGAAAGGAACTTTTCCTGTGGTGGCCATACGGATCCTGTATCTTCTGCTTGCATAATAAGCTGTCAAAGTACAAGAAAGTCAGCACTTTACATAGGGAGATAATTACTCCAAAATTCTCGTCATTCATTGAAGTAGGAATTACTAAGCAGCCCCGATCTATTAATGAAGTCAGCGAATCTAAACTCATACTTCACATCAGAACAATTCAGATGAGAAGTAATATGGACATTGTTTACTCAGGAATCAATTGAAAATTTTATTCCCCATTCCGTGTAACCGCGTAGTTTTCTCAGTACAGCAAATCTCGGTTTTATTATATTTGCAGTATAGTCCACCCTCGCACTCGTATGGCAAATCAAAAGTCACGTTGCTTTACAGCATAATTCGTACATACACATCCCGCATGTTTTGGTTTGAGTACGCACCAGTTGGCGACTGAGGCAGTTATGAATGTTAATCGGTTTTTTTTTTAATACTTCCAGTTGTTGTTGGCGTCCAGGTAACTTCAACACACGCTGACGCATGAAAATTGGCTTAGCGATCACCTGAGGTCAGTTCTCCTTTATTTGTCTTGGAATGTTACTTTTGACACAAATATTAAAACATACTCACCTTCCCTTCACAGTGTGGTATGACAGAGTCATCCACAACGACTATTAATAAATAATTAATTAATATTCAGATTTTTTTGTAATATTCGTTTATCTAAATTATAAATATTATAAATAATAGGGTTAATTAATAGGTGAATAATTATGTATTAAACCTGGGTAGCCAGATTTATTATTATATGATTTAATTTCTGTGCAAAACTTGCTATTCAGAAAATATTAAATGTGGGAAGTTGGAACCGCAGTTTTGAACGTTAAGAGAACAGGACAATGCTCAATGTCGCCGACATGCTGACGCCTCCGCTCACAAAGGGGTGGCGCGCGGGAACCGTTACCTGCCGAGTGTACTGGCCTCATCCCTTTCCAGTGCCCCGACAAGGTCAAGCAAAATGTGCGGAAAACGGATAGCAAATGTTAGCGACGACACGAAGCACGTGATGATGGACATATATACATGCACCAATCGTGAACGGATACAGGGGTTCACAGTTGTTAATTCAAGGCTTCTGTTCCATGTGCGGGGAGAGGAAAGCTGGCTTTGCCGCCACAAGAGGACACGACGCCATATTCGAGACGAGACGAGCTACAGTGCGGACGTGTCACCCGACACGCCCTTAGCATTTGATCAGTGACTGTGTCTGGTCGTATAGTCTGGCTCAGATAGACTGGAAGCTGAGCGGTCCACCTGCCAGAGATTGTAAGCTGATGTGCTAGCGCGGACATATCTGCAAATCTGGCATTCGTTGCATCAGTGGCACAGAGCGTGTCACACCTCGTCGAGAAGATGCGATTACGGTAAAGTACCGGACGCATAGGTCCACAGTTCCATTGGGGTTTAACGAGGCTTGCTAACCCGTAAACGGCTCCTGAGATAAGACTCTGCTCCCATTATAACAATTTTTGAGCTATTCAACGTTTCATATTCTTAACTTCAAATTCAAAGCATCTTGCTCATTGTTTTAAATTCAAACGGTGCTTTTAACTTTAAACGGCGCCCCTGGGGTAAATGTTAACTTTACGTGGTTGGCCTGTGATGCCACTTTAAAACATGTTGACTTTGCAAAATCATTGAGATATCTAAATCAGTTTTATGTTTGCTTTTATCCGGCGGATTGTAAATGTCGGGTATTGCTTATTTGTTGTCTTTGGATTATGTTTAACGTAACGTTAATTATAGGCCTGCCCGGCCTTGTATATGCCAGAAGACTAAATAAATTGAGTATAATTTCGAGAAACTAACTTCTTGTAGAAATCATGGTTCTAGTTCACCATTTAACCAAATAACCAACTTATTGGATGTCATACATATTATTAATAATTATATTTCATCAACGTATTGGCTTCCCCCTCCCTAACGGAAGGTCCAATACAACAGTCTATATTTTCTGCACTGGGCATCTAAAACACTACGCTTTTCGCAAAGAAACGAATATAATATATTATGTTAGACGTAGCTGCTGTGCAATTGCAATTATTTACTGCTAAATTCGTACCATCAACTATTATGTCTTTCGTCGGATCATATACTTCTTGTGTGATTTTCGACACTTCTGATTGTTATACTTTGAAATAGTTATTCAAAAATGGAAAAGTGACATAACCACTGCGCCGTATTTACTCTGAGTAATTCACCATTTTCACAGCACTTTCGATAACGAATTAACATAAATGGGCAGGTTATTTTGCTAGGATTAATCTAATTGGCTAGTTATTCCGCGCAGATCATTTGTCGCAGGTATGTGAATTTCTGTCAGGCTAAGTTGTTGCTCATGACTAAACTAAGACTCATTTAAGTATCTATTTTGGCGTACAGCGTAATTCAGAAAAAATGTATCTTCGGTACTAATTGTGAATGTGTGGTGGCTAAAATTTTTCTGAGATCAGCATACATGATTAGATCTGCATTTCACATTACATTTTTTAAAATGAACCGTATATATATATTCTAAAAAGCAATTATTGATTAATTTCGAGCTGCAGCTTAGTTTCTGAAGCAGATAAGAAATTAAAAAATTCTGTTTATCCGTCGACGATCTATATAAGTCTTAGTAGCCACCATTAAGAAAAATCATTCCAGCTTAAATATCATAAAAGCCAATGGATACCACTACAGACACGGACTGTTTTTTAATTAAGTTACAGTAGAAATGAAGCAGGTAATCAGTGCACATCAACAGCAATTCAACAACAGATTTGAAAAGTTATTGTAAAAATTAGTTTATATTTTATTTAATTTTGTATGCATACTTTGTTGTTGCTAACGTTAATTAGATCTTTTAGAGGTTAGTAATCTGATAAACACATTGAAAAGTTTAGTTAAGATTCCCTTCTGTGAGGCGTTCACAGCGGGCTAGAAGCGCCTTGAGGCGGGTGCACACCCCAACGAGGCAACTCACGAACGGGTCCGATTCGAGACGAGCACATCAGTGTGAACCTGTAGTCAGTGCGCGGCAAACCGCCTGTGCCGTTTCGCCCAACCACGGAGGTGGTACTAACGCCATCTTTACCGAGTTGGTACTTCAAAGAGAATGCATGATATTTGGACGGGTATTTCCAGTCGTGTGTCTGCCTCCCTCGTCTACCCTGCCACGTTGGCACTACGTAAACGTTTATACACACCGTGCGTTGAAATTAAATAAATTAAAATAATTCACTATATTTTAGTTAAGGAGTTAATAGTAATTGTATCGTTTTGTTCTATTTTTAACCATGAGTTTATACAACGGAAAGGTGCTCTCTTTTACTAAAGAGTGTGAATGGCGTCCCATATAGAAGGATACCTGTCTCGTTCGATACCTCGGTGAACTGTGTTCATGCAACCAAAGTGTACATACGTTCCGCCTCGCTTCGCCTCGGTCCCGTTTGTGCGTTGCCTCGCACTGATGTGTACCTGCCTATACAGGCGCTAACATAGGGAACCGTACTTTTTTGGGGAGAAGAGAAATAAACACCGGCAATCGTTAAACCTCTCTCCATCCCGGCACTGTCCTTTTAAGGTCCCTAAAAATTATACTAAGACATTTTAGCGAAAGTCAGCGAAAGAAGTTTTTTGGCCATGGCCTTTTTGAAGGAAGCATCCCGGCATTCGACTGGAGTGATTTGGGGAAGCCATGGAAAACCCAAATCTGGATGCCCGGACGGGGATTCGAACCTGCGTCCTCCCGAATGCGAGGCCAGAACGTTGACCGTTCACCCACCACGCTCGGTGAAGTGGTCAGTTAAGGCAATATATATCTCAACCACATATTCAGGAGCACCTGCGGGTCAGATCACTTTATGACACCATAACATGGTCTCTCCTTTGTCCTTTTACTTTAATTCAGTTTGAGTGGCGTAGCAACAGTTGTTTCTCCTAATGCCAGTCTTCGACAGTGATCTATTACTATTACTATTACTCCGCGATTCACTAAAAGTGTTTGGCGGACGGTGCATTGCACCTATCAGGAAAGGTAATGGTTTGGAAGGGATATACGGGAAATGGCAGGTGACGCCCATGGGCTATTGTGAGGAACCATCCCAGCATTCGCCTGTAGCGATCTAGGGAAACCATGGAAAACCCAGATCAGGATGGCCGGAGTGTTTTATCGGAAGCTACACCTGTCCGATTTTGTGTTTACTCGTCCGGTAAATCCTTACTATTCCACTCCCTAATCGCTCGTGGAAAAAATGAGTAGAGAAATGAATCTGTTCTGGACCTGATTTCTCTTATCTTATTTTCGTGGTCATTCCGAGATATGAATGTTGCTGGTAGCAATATTTGTTTGCTGTCATTCCGAAATACGTCAGTCGAGAATTTTTCAATTAGCTTCCGTCGAGAGCAACGCCTTCGGTGTTCCAGGTCTTCCCAACCTAACTCCTTCAACATCGCACTTACGCTTTCCCTCGAACTATATATACCTGTCACGAATCGGGCGGCTCTTCTTTGGACCATCTCTAATGCCTCCATTAATCCCTTTTGATAGGGACCCCATACAGAGCAACAATATTCCAGGTGAGGCCTCACTAGTGACTTGTACGCAATCGATTTAACTTCCGAAGTGCATTGTTTTAAATTACGATCTATAAATCGAAGCATATGATTTGCTTTCCCAATTACATTCTCCATATGCTCATTCCACGACAAATTATTACGAATTGTTGTGGAATATTGCAATGGTTCAGCGAGCTAAATTGCAAGTATATAAAATAGTGAGTCAGTTGAAAGGAATGCAGTGTCTTAGCCTTTCCTTCCCTAATTGTTATATTCGTATTTTAATACTATGAAAACAAAACGGACCAAATCTGATATATGTAAGCAGATAAGTTTCCTTGTACGTATTCTCCAAAACCTGTCGGACAAATATCATGTTCGTCCAGTATTATCAAAAACTTTATGCTTTTTGTTTGATTAAAGATTCTTAGTAATATACAGTATAATTTAGTTTAACCAAAGCATGAAATGGATGTACAAAACTGTTATCTATGTTATACATCACGCTTTTGTCTTCAGAACAGTAACTGGGAAAGGAAATTTAAGGTATTAAGGATGGGTATAAACTAAGGTCTTACAAAAAACAAGCGGAAATTGCTAAAACTTAAACAGAATGAATGAACCGCTATTAGGACATTCATTAACATACGCTGATCGTTGTTTTTAGATAATAAATACTGCCGATTATGTGTAAAAAGTATTTTATCTTTTAAAATGATCTTCCTTCCTTCCATCGTAACATTTTTCACTTCTGTTAGCTTTGATGTTGTCTCATCAACGTCCATCATCTGTTGCCTGGTTAACTAAATTAGAAGTTCACGAATCTGGCGAACAAAATCCGGACACAACATCATATCTAAATGAACTTTGAGACTAAATGCATATTTCTGTATGCTGTATATTAATATGCATTAAGTAATGATGTAGTGCATTAGGTGCTGGTGCGGCCGCTGACAAGTGCTGATCAATATACGTCTTAATACGATCGGCTGGTGTCGTCTTGCGTTAATTATTCGTTCAGATACGTGACAGCTGACCTAGATTTTGCTCGTCTATGCAGATACCATATTGACTCAATTCATATCTGTTAACTGTCATAGCTCTTGCAATCTGTGTTCCTTCTTCATAAAAAATCTATTGAACAGCTTCGCAGCCAAACGAATGTTATTTAGACACAACTTTTTTACTTTTTTGTGTGATTCTATATTTTATTTGAAGGTGTTTCATAGGCTGCATAATTTATGTTTGATGTTAATATTTAATAATCTCCGGTAATAATGAAAATTCATTGAAGTGAAAATTTTATTATTATTATTATTTATAACTTAAAATTTTCATCACAATACACGTAAATCTAAGTTGTCATAACTGGACCATTTATTTATGCTCAAGCAGGTACTGGACAAGTGTGGATAGAATTAACAATAAAAGCAATCAAAATATTCAGTCCTTCCGACATTACAAAAATTATTAACATACACCATGAATTTATTACCTCGGCTAAATTCTTAAATTTGTTAAAAACTATTTAAAAATTTACAAAATAAATGAATGAATCGTAAACCAATAGCACGGCTGTGAATTATATGGGAAATAATTACTGATAACTTGTGCCAGTATGAAATATTTTCAAATGGTCGCTTATCAATGTTGCAAACCCTCTGAATTTATTGGATCACCTCGCATCTCGGATACTCGACGATGCTTCTACGCATTGAATCTCCTCCCCCTCCCCCCCCCCCCCTCCCACCGCATCGTATAAGCTCACAGCCAAGCAGTGCCAAGCAGTGCTGCAAATTTAGGATTCTTATGGCTAAATTTAGAATATTTTCAAGTGATTAAGCATAAGAAAAATTAAATTTATTATATAACATTTTTCCTGATAATTCAACGATTTTCTTGGAGAGATAAAATTTTAGTATTGCTCATTTATTTATTAAAAAAATCTACCACAGCGAAATGTTAATAATTATTGTTACATTGAAGATGATTATTTTTTATGTTTTACAAGTGTAAAGCAAACATTTCAATAAAACGATTTAACAAAGAAAAGTTTTTAACCAACTTATATACTTTGGTTATAACATGAAGAATACATAACATTACATAACATACAAACATTAATAATGTATTATTTATTCTTATTTTTAACCACCATATATATTTAAGTTTTCTTCTAGATAATTTTCAAGATAAAACGTATATATCTCGATATATGTCTCATCGACACAAGCTGATTAATATTTTCTGTTTTTTTCAATGAATGATACATAGACAAGTTTGATTTTTCAGTACGGTTTATTTCTGGTAGAGTTGTTTTCTGTTAGTGTTGCAAAATTGTAAAATTAGGTTTTTTTTGGTAAAGATGTTTTCGCGTATAAAATTATTTTAGCAATGTTTTATTTTCGTAGGTTCACTATTTCATTGACATGTTAATGATATAATTAAGACTGGTGGAGAGTAAAATTTGTAGACATATTTATGGTAGATATTACGTTTGGTAGAGATTGCCGTGCTAGAGATGTTTTTGGTGGAATTTTCATGTGGTAGGATTCGTAAATGGTAGAGATGTTGCTAGGTAGAAATAGCATTTGGTAGAATTGTTTACTTCCGTAGTTATTTTTTGGTAGGATTTCATTTTAACAGAAGTGTTGACTGGTAGTGGTATTCATGGTAGACCTTTCAGTGGTAGTTTATTTTGGATGGAGATTTTTCTGATAAGCATGTTTATTTTTTTGGATTTTCCAGCATTTTCCGAAAACTTTAGCATATTTTTGTCATTTTCTAAACGTTGATTTGGTATAAAGTATTTTTTACAGTCGGCAGGCCTCGAAGCAGTCTGTTCAGTCCGCGGAGGCACCTCACATGTGAAAAAGTTTTAAAAAAAATATTTAAACTAAACGGTTTTGTTATTCCATAGTCCGATTTTCAATCCCAAGCTTTCTCATAAATTCTCCACTGCACCACAACCTGATTGGTTGGTTCTTCGTGGAAGCTCGTTATATTTTGCTGAATGTTTTTCTCTCAGTCTTCTCTCTCTTTTATTTTATGTCCTTGTCTAGTATCGGTACTGGCGGAAACGCTAATTCTGCACGTCTTCACTATTACACCAGCCCGATTCGTCTCAGTCAATTGGCAGACAAGTAAACTCGACTCCTTGGAGCGTCTTCCTTCATGTGGGTTCCGCATGTTGACAGCTAAGACCTCTCACTACTTCGTCCCCGCAATAACAATCTTCTTTTTTTTCAAAGTGTGGCTGCCCAACGGATTTAGATTTGCGTCTCCCTCCCATCTCATCTATACAGTCTATACATAACAATTATTTTACATTACCTTACACATATTTCATTTTACACAGACAGACTGTTTATTTGTTCATCATAAATACCTGTTCCCGGATTTTGTTGGCAGTGAAGTCCTTTTCGTTCTTAGGAAATTTCTTCTCCATTAAATTTTGAAGGCTGAAATAATTTATAAAACTAGTTTGACAAATTTAGACTAAAGCGCAAAATATCTTTAATCTCGTATGGGTAGATTATCGCGAAGAATCAGAAAGCTGCTTGTAGGCATCTTATACACACATTAACTTCCATAAGTTTTGGCAGAAGATCAACGTACCATCCCACTTTCGTACTTCGTAGATTTCGCTGCTTCAAGAAAATCAAAATGAGGAAATAATTAGAAACAGGAAATAATTGATGAATCATGTAAGAACTATAGATGACACCAGACAACCAAAAATATTGTTAAATTACAAGCCCAATCATAGATGAGGAAGGAAGAAGTTCGTCCTAAGAAGAAACATGCATTTTCTGAAGTGAAGGTGCCAACTACATAAAAAGTACTTTGTCATAGGGGAATACATGTCATTCTTGTAATATAGTGGTGCCGAAATAGGTCTTAGATTATGACTGAATTTACTAAAAGTTAATTAACATTAATATTAAAGAAAAATCGGTTGACTAGGTATTTATGTATATTAAAGTTAACATTGCAGATTCTACCTAAAAACCTCGTCCAAAACCGTATTGTATCAAACTGAGTAATTCATTTTTGTGTACATGGCCCACGCGCAAGGGGTAATGTTCGGAAAACAGTGAACCTCACTGTAATATGCAAAACTCATTCTTCCGGAACGGAGGTGTGTTCACTTCCGAAAGCTCTTTGCGGTACCATCAAATATCTTTCCCTCTAAAAAAGAGAGAGAGAGAAAAAGCGTATTCTCCGTAGGGGCCCACCTCCACTCGCGCCGAACGCTCTCCGCACCGAGGCGTGCCGTATATCTTTCTCGCTACCGCACAGTGGTTCGATTAAAGCGCCGCGAGCGACCGCAGCCGTTCCAGCGAGGCGCGTTAAAAGCACACCCGCGAACAACCTCCACCGGATTCGATTAGGTTAAAGAGAAAGGAAGTCGAGGCGCCGCCGGGGCGGAGGGCTGATAGATCGACGCGGCGCTCGGGTCTCCCCCCTCCCCCCCTCCCAGCCAACCCCTCACGGCGATTCAACACCTGTCACATATATTCGCCCGCAGCCCTCGTCGGCACGAATTGATTGCCGGCGAAGTCGAGGGTGCCACTGACTTGGATACCATTCCTCAGGTTGCAAACCCAACAGGCTGTCAGCAGAGATCGTTCGGCGGCAGAAATCTATCCGCAGAATGATCGAGACAGCTGGAGAGGGGAATTGCTTTACTCGAAACTGTGGATCAGGTTACTGAATTAACAAAACCAATTCGCAAAAAAATAACAAAGTTGTAAATACACACAAGTAATTTCTCACCACAAACATTCAGTGTACGAAAGACTTTTGTTAAACAGAAATAGACGAAAATTCCGATTGAAACCTAAATTTACTATCAGTCTAGTCATTTGATATATATCTCTAGCAGGATTTCGGAAGAAGAGATCCTGTGAAACACAATTGGCCCTATTTTCACATGCCGTAATGAAAGTTATCGATGTAGGTTCACAAGTTGATGCAATTTTCTTTGATTTTCAGAAAGCTTTAGATTCTGTACCACACAACCGACTTTTAGCGAAGATTCGAGCATACGGTATACCGGATCAGATTTGCGAATGGATACGTGATTTTCTAACTGGTCGATTTCAGTATGTCGTTGTTGATGGGGAAGCCTCTTCTAAGATAGATGTTACTTCAGGCGTTCTTCAAGGAAGTGTAATAGGACCACTTCTTTTCTTAATATTTATAAACGATTTCGGTGACCACGTCAGATGCTGGTTGCGATTATTTGCCAACTATGCAGTTATCTATAGGGTAATAAGGTGCTCCGACGATTGCTTAGAAGTTCAGCGCGATTTGGATGCTATTTCCGATTGGTGCCGTAAATGGCAGCTTACACTTAATTGCAAAAAGTGCAAGGCAATGCGAATAAGTAACAAAAAGAATCAGTTTGCTCACGAGTACAAAATAATCAATTCAACGGTTGATTCTCTGAAGTATCTGAGGGTGATAGTACAAAGCAACATGAAATGGGACTTCCACATAAATTCCGTCGTAGGCAAAACTAATTCTAAATTCCGAGTCATAGGTCATATTTTGAGGAACTGTAATGCTCATACAAAGGAGATAGCGTATAAAACACTAGTGCGTCCACATCTGGATTACTGTTGTGGAGTTTGGGATCTGTATCGCAAGGGCCTGGTCGACTCAATGGAGTGAGTGCATAGGAGAGCCGCTCGATTCGTGACTGGTTGCTACAGCCCTTATGGAAGCGTCACAGAATTGATACAAAGATTGGGCTGGGATAGTTTGGACGTCAGACGACGTAGTTTGCGTTTGAATTTACTGGAGAATTTGCGAAAATCTTTAAATTACGAATGCAATGAAATACTTCTTCCGCCAACCTATTTAGGTCTGCAATTACCGGAGGGATAAGATTCGAGAAATAAAATGCTGTACTGAGGCTTTTATGGGTTCTTTCTTTCCTCGTGCTATTCGAGATTGGAATGCACGGGTTTAGGATGTGGTGCTTAGCACCCTCTGCCACCCACAATGTTTGTGATTTGCAGAGTATGGATGTAGATATAGATGTAGATAAATTTTTCTAAAGTAAGTCTGCAAAGACAGGCTTCTGGCAATCGCTGCCTAGGCTGTTTTATATACGATTGGGTTTATGGATGACTAGCTGTTACCCGCGACTTCATACGCGTAAGTTAGGTAAAAGGTGTCCCAAAAAGCATGGAGTTGGAATAATATGACGGGGAAGCCATCTCAAATAACATTATGTCGTTGAACCTGTCTCATGAAGAGAATCAATTTGCAGTACGTTTGAAAATAGCAAAAACTTAGGAGTGAGGGGGGTAAACTGTGGGAGACTACCTAACTGCAATCAATTATGGTTTGCGTTTTAAAATTATGTCACTTCTGTTAATATGTTACGCCAGTACCGTTTTGTAAACAACGCTTTTGGTTTTTCTGTTCTTTGCCACAATATACAGGGAGATTTAAAATAATGTGGACAAAATGACATGGTAGATCAGTCATACAATAAGAATCAAAAATTACATAGGAACAGAGGGTCGCAACTACGATCTGGGGTGCCACTACAGGGCGTCTAAAATAATACTGACTCAAAGAGAAGAAACAAAACCATTACAGATCATTTTATTGATAATTACTCACTCACATGCGACTAATGCAAGCCAAATGTTGAGCCTACAGCAGATGTTCAAAGTTTTTGCCAAATGCATCGAGACAAGCCCGGCATCTCCGTCGCATGGAACGGCGCACCTTCTTAAAGATACCAGGTGTATCTCGAACACATCCGGCTGCCGCAACGATTCTTCCTACCAAGTCTACCGGCGTTTCAACAGGTGTTTCATACACCTTTTAAAAATCCCCACAGCAAAAAATCCAAGGGAGACAGGTCTGGTGATCGTAGCTCTAGCGCCCTCTACAGGCGTTTGCGACCCTCTGTTCCTATGCGATTGTTGATCCTTAATGTATGACAGATCTACCATTCATTTTGTCCACTTCTTTTAATCACCCTGTGTAGACTGAGGCTTGGAAACCAGCTTGACAGCAACATAAAAATAATACTCAGCTGCACAGCAAATCCACGTCTATGAACAGATAATATACAAGAGAGAAACAATGCCTGAGTAATTATTATAGCATTATTAAATCTTCCACACGCTATCCGCCTGTATGTCTCCATCCCTTTAGCCTTAAACATTTATTAACAAAATAAGTTATTTATCTCGTGAAAAGTATCCTTTCCCCTTCCAAATGACCCATATTGTTTCCTAGTAAAATTCATCAATAATGGTTTAGTCGTTTGGTAGTGAAAAGTTAATTGACAGAATGAAAAACAGGGTTACTTTTGGATTTAATCATCAGCAGGTATTCCATAAAGGCCATTTTGCACTGCAATTTTGTTCTTCTAACTAGCAGGTAAATTATTCAGCCAGGTTTGAGCTTAATTCTTTCAACCTGAATAATGTATTAAGCTTGTCGAAGAATGTCAATAGAAGCCCGAACTCTCGTTTGGTATGCGTTAATTAATCCATTAATATAGATATGCCAAGGCAATATAGCCATCCCGTCCCGTACGAGAGTGGTAACTTTTTGAAACTGAAATTTGGGAGGACGTGGGTTCAAATATCTCTCCTGTCAACCAAACGTATTCCCATGGTTACCCCAAATAACCCTAGGTAATGTAGAGTTAGTTCATTCAAAAGATCATCGGCGAATTCATTTCCGTGTTTTATCTTAATTTTCTGTCACCTAAAATAACTTCGTCGAAGACGATGGCGGGAAAAAATGAATGTAACTAAACATAACGCTCCTTTAAAATGTGATTGGCTAGGCATTAAATTCTTTCCATACTGACGGATGATTATGCATAGCCAACAATATTCAATAATTCAATATCTAAACAACATTGAGACTATTCCCACTCTTATTTAATGTTTATCGTGATTCACAAGTTCTTTTCGTCTAATTATAAGCCAGGTATTCTGGACATTTAATGCTCGGTGATGCTTTGTGGCACTCCGTAGTAGGTAACCTGTTTGGATTCTTGATCAATTATATAATTTCGTAAGGTCACTCACTCACTCATTCACCTCTATAGCTGCTGGCTGGAGAACGATAACGTCACGCGCCGGCCTTCACTCGCAAATTAACAGTGACCAAACATTATTAGAAATTAGAGGTTATGTGCACAGTTTAATTCCTAAGAAAATGCTATTAAATTAATTGCCAGAACTTATTCATTAAGTTTGGTTATTGTAGTATTTCATTCTTTGAAAAATATATAAAAACTCTAGGCTAAAAAAAACCAAAAATGTGAAAATTCTTTACAGAATCATGCCGCTAATGAAAGCAACAAAAAAGAAATATAAATTACTCAAGTCCATTGCTGGAACGACGAATACCAGTTCTGATTCTGACTTAGGCTAATTTTCATTTTATTAGAAATTTACGCTAATATTGCTGTTTGACCAAGGTAAATACATTAAGCATTTTTACGTAATTCACTAACCACCTTCATTAATGGTCTTTGTTCCAGCTCACTGTTCGTTGATTGTTAGATAATTTAAAGTGGACAATATGTTACCTAAACAAGTGTTCTGCCATTTCATTTCTTGGGAGTTGCCTGTCTATTAAATGACGCTCATTATCAGAGATCTGTAGTAATCTCTGGCCGCCAAGTACGCGATTACCAAAGATTACGTTATGAATGTTCGGCCAGCCTCAATGAAGAACATCGAGATGCTTTCGGAGCAATTTGTACTATGATTGGTGATTGTATTACCTTCAAACAAAATAGAAAATCTTCAAATTTTGTAGAATGAACATTTATCGTCGAATATAAGCCAAGCGACCACGTCCTTTGAAACAATAATACACAATAGCGTGATCGTCTATATCCGTGTTTAATTTTTTTATTATTATTTCTAATTCCATTAAGACTCAAGAAGGGAATCGTTATGGTGAGAAACAGGTTAATTTCGTCTTTAGCCAGATCACGTAAACCTCTCATCACCTTTGACCCTAAAAACGGGTACTACTCTAGATCCGTGACCAAACCCAAGAAACAGTCACGAGCTAAACTACTTGTGAACAGACTTAAATGATTTGGATTTTCTTGGTAGATTAGAGGAGGTGATGAAACACAATCGCTAATCACAAAAAGGATTAACGAAAACATTGTTTAAATCCAAAATCCACAGAATATGGATTAAGAACAAAACACGTTATTGACACTGATTTGTTCGGGAGATGGTGAAATTAAAACTACATGCCGCCCTACAATCTTTAGAAAGATTAGCCCTAGGTAGACCGCCAAAGGGTCCTCTCCCTACGTTTATCTCGCATCTAAAGAAAGAAATACAGTTCACTGAACGGACACACTATCATAGTCATCCAAACAGTTAACAACTGGGGTTGGAAATAGACAGCTAAATCCCATCAAGAAACTGCTATGGACGGTAGCATCAAACACTACACCTGGCGTGAGAACGGCAGGCACTTAAGTTTTTTTATCTAATATTGTCTAATTCATTCTTTAACATGTTTGATATTTTTATGTTTTCTTCCGGTTCACGATAGCACTTCAGGGCATATAACATTACGTCACTATTAAACGTTTGAACTCATTTGCTGTTGTATTATCTTGGTTCTCCGGGTTGTTTTTTAAAATGTTCTATAACTTTCGCTAACACATACCAACTTCTTCTTCTTAAGTCGCCTTCTCTTATTGGACGTTGGCGGTCCACATATCTAGCTCTGGGCATCAAACTACAGCACGGAAAGCCTCTTCGGACGTGCGGTTATACCAGCTCCGAATGTGCTTCAGCCAAGAATTCCTTCTCTTTCCAGCAGATCATTCCCTCTGTATTTTCCCTTCATTGGTGAGCTTCAATAGCTGGTACCTCTCACCTCTCATAATGTGGCCTAGATATTGAGTTTTCCTTTGATTTATAGTGAGCAGCAATTCTTTTTGTATCTCCATCCGATGAAGTACTTCTTCGTTTGAGATTTTCAGCACCCAAGATATGCGTAAGAGACGATGATAGAAATACATTTCAAAAGATTCAATTTTTTTCTCTAGATTTTGGTCTAAGGTTCAGTTTCCACACCCATAAAGAAAAATGGAGAACACGTAGCAGCGAATCATTCGCATTCTCAATTGCAGACTGAGATCAGATCTTATGAAAAAAAAATCATGCTAATAAATTTTCTCCTGGCCTGTTCTATTCTCGATTTGATTTCTTTCTTGTAATCACACTGCTCATCCATTATAGTGCCTAAGTATTTGAAGGAGGATACTTGCTCGGTCTTATTGCATTTTATTGATAGGGTTGCCTGGATTTTTCTCTTAGAGAAGACTATAACGTTGGTCTTGGAAAGGTTGACAAGCAGGCCAAACTCTTCAATGTGGTGGAATACATTGTCTATACCAACTAGAAACTTAAAAGCAACTTATGAAACGTGATTCTTTATAATCCTTATAGCACCTTAATTAAATGTTAGAAGCATTCGGGAATGAAAATAACATAAAAACACCTTTTTCACACCAAAAAATTAGGTGTGGGAAAATTTACACAGATTTTGCTGACAACTGTGAAGACCAGAGCAAACCATTCCAAAAATAATTAATAGAAAATGAAACTGCCTTGAGTTCCGTTGTTGTTGTCTTAATATACAATGTCATCTTAAGTTCCCTCATCTGTCTACCAATAATCTTCCCCTTCCATAACTCCTCCGATTCCTTCTGATTCCGATGCCTGGAACATGGTTTTACAGTTATTGAAACCTGGAAATAACCATTCTAACCTGAAAATATCAAAATATGTGTCATAAAGAATTTTTTTTCTACTTATGGCTTTACGCCTCGTCGATATCGAGGTCATTAGAGGCGGGATGAGACTGGGAACATGGAACGTTAAGAAATTCGGCCATGGTATTTTGAAGGAAGCATCCCGGCAATCGCCTGAAGTGATTTGTGGAAACCATGGGAAAACCCAAATCTGAACACCCGGAGGGGTATTCGAACCGGCTTCCTCCCGAATGCGAGGCCAGAGCGTTAACCGGTCATGCACCATGCTCGGTCTCATAAAGAAATAAAATTCTAATGGTAATACGACTCATATAAAGTACGGCTATTCAAGTTTTACACTGTTTCAACGGTGAAATACAGAACGGCAACGTACCAATTCTGGTTACTGAGAAAAACAACACCCGTAATTTAGTGGTATAGAAATCGTTTTGAGTTTGGAAGACTTCAGATCTGTAAAAATCAACCTCTTATATATGCAGTGCTTTTCAGTCAAATGTCAATAGTTTCAAATTCAAAGTGATATTTCATATATTAAATTATTTATTTATTAACATATATTTAAAATATTATTTTATTTCTGTAATAACTAGCCGGATTATTAAACAAATTATAAATCTAGATGTTTTACTTGAATATTATCGCTCAGTTTATAGGAGAAAACATTCTAATTATAACAGCACCCAAAAACAGAACTAGGTCGTAATTACAACAACAAATTCACATATTGATAAATAAAACCACCAAATCCCCAACTAAATTTCGCACACAACTTGGGTCTTTAAACTATTAAAACTGAATCACACATCGTGAACTTTCAAGATACTATTCGCGCTTAGTTTGAGGAAATTTTGAATCAAATATTTGTTACTTGCCAAAAAAAAAAAAAAAAAAAAAAAAAAAAAAAAAAAAAAAAAACTTTTTAGAACGGAAAATATGCTATAACAACAAAACTTTAATGTTTTGTATATTTGTCACTATCACTCTGTCACAATCTTCAAACAACTGTTTGTAAATAACGAGCTGGGAGGCCCTCATTAACTGCACGTTGAATGAGGTCTGGATATCTCTGGCAGCCAATTCCGGATGATGGACGCGAAATGAGGTTGCAAAAAGATTATCTGCATGGCGCAGTGCTTTTCTATTTCTTCGGAACACGAATTCTGGCGGATTGAAATTTGTGCACGGCGGAACGGAAATGTGGGAGTATTGCTGCAGAATGGAATCAACGATCGTAACAGTCCCCGTCATTACGGACGAGTAGCATCGATATTGGATTACGCGGAACGGGTTACGACGAGGTCTCTACACAAAGCGCCAGCGCGTAAACACCATTCCAGCGGTGTAGCTTATCGTCAGAGAATAATGAACTACCCTGATCTTAAGTGCAATTCATGAAACACGCCTTTTGGAACTTTACAGCTTCGTTTACTCGAGATAATCCAACAAACTACCCGCCAATGTGGCTACGTGGGTAAAGGCGCCACAATGCTGGATTCGGGTGGTATCACGTGACCTGCGTTCCAAATCTTCACCTCATAAACTACACATTTCACGAAAAAAAGACTCTTATCACATACAGACCATAGTTACAAGTTTTGCTGCAAGACCAACATCTCTCCAACTAATGTGGAAAGTGACGTGATACTACCATATTAAAATTTCCCTAGTAGTGCATGATATGACTCTCCACATTGAAGAGAGCATGCAGAGCAGACATGCGAAAACTTGCCTTAGCGCATAACAATGATCGTCATCCTTCAACAAAAAGTTCAGATTTCTTAACTACAGTATTCTCTGATGATAAACACATAATACCAGAGAGTACATGTTTCTTTATTTCATACAGTTATTCATAGTGTGGTGATCTCAAAACGTCACCACATGTTTTATTAGAAGGGACTATTGAAATGCAAAGATTTGCGTTGGGTGACCATGCCTACACCGATCGAATTCGGTGACGAAGGGATTCCAGTTTGGCGCCGCATAGTCGTCTGGCCCGAGCAGACAATAGTGCGGCCTTGGAATGCCCAGGCCGACACAGGGTGGCCACAGTTGGTGGAGGGGGAGAAGAGGACAGCTAGAGCGGACATTAGGCAGAACGTGGCAGGTGTCGCACAGTGCTGTTTGCTGCGAAAATTTTTTTATTTGTATGTGTGGATGCTGCAGCACCAGTGAGGACTTCACATGGTAATGTACCACCCCTTCTGACTGAAAAGTGTTGACATTTCGCTGCCATAGTGATTTAAAAGCGCAGTACGACCCTGACAGCAGTGAAACTCCCAACATATATTTGACTTCAGTGAGCTAGCCGTGGAACTTGTACGATTATTGATAAACGAATGTTAGTCCTTCTGGAATAGAACTCCAGAATCCATGTATACATATCATGTGTGTCAATTTTGTAAAACTTCATATTTAAATATGTTTCAATTGTTCATGCTAGAATAAAAATTCGATGGTTTTAAATAAATTCCTCATTCTAACATTCAAATGTAAGGCAGAACTCTGTTCCCATAATTTTCCTCTTTTGGAATGGCGCCCCTGGAATCATTTAATTCATGAGTAATTAATTAAATAAGTTAAACTCAAAAATCAAAATATTATAATTAAAAAGAGCTCATTAAGAGACGAGAGTAGACAGAGCATTTCAATAGCAACAAAAATCAATGTCTTATGCCATACCCGACCTCCCAGGTCTGGACGGTTATTATGAATGGTAAATTCAATTAAATGTATAATATGGTACTGCTGGTCGGAATATCACTGAAGTGTACTAGTGCCGAGTGAAAGAGTTCTCGACTTACCGCGAATGATCCTGTTATCGTCGCTACCCTAACTTAATCCAATAATCATATCGGGTAAAGGGGACCTACAGTTTAACTTGGAATACGAACCACGGAAACGTTCTAGCATACTTCACATACACAAAGCAAGTTTTCAAAATTGAAGGAAGGGTTAGTGGCCTTTTAAAATCGTGGCCGATGCCGCATTCAACCGGGGACTTATGGCTACAACCACTGAGCCATCAGACCGATCACTATGAATAATGTTACAACCCCATTGCAACTCTCCGGAAAATTATTGACTGTGGTGGTATTCCATTGGCTTCTTCGGTATCGTTAATGTTACTGTAAGTAGAGATGACTGTGGTATGTTAAGTATTATTGGTGGTGTGTATGAAAGTATTAATGAAGAGAGGGGAGGCAATATTGTTCCACCCAATTCAAGCCTCTTAAACCGATTGGCACCAAAGGGGACCACCATTTTAATGTCCCCATAACATGGAGAATCACAATCAACAATGTGATATGCTCTCATTCCGTGAAAGCAGAGGAGATATTTTCGATTTAACACAGGACTTTGATGGTTGATTTCGTAATTAACGGTTGAGAATCAGCACTTCATTTACCCAATTTTCATAAACAGCGCAAGGTAAAATATGTTCCACAGCATAATTTCACATTAGAAGGAGCAAACAGCAGTCACCTTTTGAACTTTTTCAATTAATACTTCATTTTCAGAGATGACTGGCGTTGTTATTATTAATACTTTCGTGACACAAGTGGATGGTAGATATTTATGTTAGGAGACGACAGCTCTTGGATAATTTGAAGAATCATAGATGAGTCTTTGAATCTTCATGGCATACGTTTACAACTACATAAAAACACAATTGATGTTCTCTTAGGGCATAAATCGTAACGTAGAAAAAATGAATTTATCGCTGATAAGGTAAGGAAAAGAGTTGATAAATGACGTCAAAAGTGCCTGTTTTTTGAGCGGTTGGCCTTTCATAATGGGATTTTTGGAGGTTGTACTGTTCATTAGGTATTCTTGGTACGTTAATTAGCGTGAAATCGAAAACTAGGCCAACTGCTTCATAAATGGTTTATACTCGTTTGATTTTCTTTATGTATCGATTATCTCGCCATTAAGGTTTTCACGGAAAACTCACGAGTTAAGCTGCAAAATCTCTAATGGCAATCAAGATTTCTGTTTTTGATGGTTTTCCGAAATCATTCCAGGCGATTGCCGGGACAGTTTTTTCAAAATATCATATTTAAATTCCTTCCCGTTCCTTCAGTTTCTTCCCAATCTAGTGGCTTCGACACTGACGAGGCGTAAAGGCATAAACATAAGAAAAAGAAAAATATAACATAACAAAACAAAAGAATAACATCGAAAACACACATACTTTTGACATGTTAGTGTAAGCTCCCATGTTCAAATGAAATCACAAAGAACGGTGTAGATAAGAGGGATCTGTCTCTTATACTACCATAAAGATAGATTTTTTCTTTAGGTTTCTAAAACTGAAGTCGTAATTATTCTATCTAAGTTTGTTATAAAAGTATTACTTTATATCGTTTGATTTTTTTTACTACTGTGATGTTCTCCAAATGACTCACGGCTTACTCGATGTAATAATGCACACGTGTTCAGTTCAGAAGAGTCCCGATACCTCACAGCGGCAATAGTTGTGTCATTTTGTATGGATTCTCCTTATTAACTGTTCAACGGAAGTCAAACCTCGACTTTGAGTGGAGGCCCGCTAACCTCTCTCACTGCACCTTGGTGGTCCGAGCTGACCTGGAGCCAACTTGGAGGTCGTTAGGACCGTCTCGGGCGCGCTCAACTTTGCTCTCAAAAGCCGTCTGCCTGACCAAGCGACGACCAAACTCCGTCAGGATCAAATGCGACGCGACGCAGATTAACAGATAAAGTTTAGCAGTCGGGGCAAAACAGTTCTCCGCGTTGGCGTTTTAGAAAGCCTGATGAAAGTAATCACTCTGAATACGACGGAACATTAACACCGGGTTTGTTTATACTGGTAACACGTAAATACAAAAATAATAACGATCCAAGTCCGATGAAGGGCGGTAACAAATGAGCCTGCAATTCTAGATTACACGGATTTTAGGCATTTTTATCTTATTCTTTTATATACTCTTTGTGTGAAACTTTTTTGAGCACTGTAGGGAAAAATTTGTTAGCGTTACGCGTTAAGGGCCCATGCGTAATAAGTAATAACGTTCTGCCCATGCGCACTTTTTACCATAAAACATTGATTGCAAAAGCATATGATACAAATTCACCAAATACAGAGGAAGTGCAGTAATAATAATAATGCAAATTAATAATCAGCAACATATTATGTGTAAATATCTATATAATGAAATAGTTTTTATTTGTTCCAATTTTTTTTTTTTTTTTTTTTTTTTTTTTTTTTTTTTTTTTTTTTTTTTTTTTTTTTTTTTTGCTCTCGACTCTCCCATTATTGTTGATTGTGAGTAATGTTACCAGATAAGTTTGTCCAAGTGATTTCCAATATGAAAGCAATGAAAGCAATGAAAGCACTAAACACAAAGTAAAGACTAAGGTATCGAAACGTGGGTTTCACTTTTTGATAGTTTTTCTGTTTACGAGAGTTACTTCTATAAATTAAGTGTACACATACAATACATATAGTATCATCACTCACTCGAGAGCTGAAGAAACATTAAAAATTGCAGAAAACACACAAAAGAAAAATATAGATTATAGAAAAAAAGTGTTAATCCATTAGCGGAAACTAATGCACTTTATTATTTATTTCGTGTCAAAAACGCTGCTTTTACAAATTTTTAGAAACAGTAATTACAAAAACAGAAATAAAAATATATCAATCAACACCAAAGAGTTCATATAATGGATGACCAAAGTTAGCAACATGTATGGTATTGTCACTGGCGCGAAGGAGGGCTAGCAGAGGGCAGGTTGAGGGACACTGCGGGCAATTGTATAAATGCTGAATAGTCTGTTCTGCCCCACACCCACACACAGTATTATGATCTTCAAGATAATGCCATCTTGCAAGGTTATCTTTGGTCCTACCCACTCCACTTCTCAGCCGATTTAACGCTCTCCAGGTCTTCCGGTTGAGGTTGCCACCTGCTGGTAGTGCCTCTACAGTAGGTACCCATTGATTCAGATGAGTCAATCTTGCTCGCCATAGATTGAGCAGGGCAACTTTCGGCGGTACATCTAAAGCAGCTGTCGTCCTAAAGAAGATTTTTCTAGCCTTTGTCTGGTGGTTGATGCCCGAATAAGGGATGAGCAGCGTGGCTCTGAGGCAACCCGTTAGTATTCTAGTGGTTTCATGCAACGCTACGTCTACTTGTTTGGCATAAGCAGAGTTGTACCAAACGGGACAGGCATATTCTGCAGCAGAATAGCTCAGTGCATGAGCTGATGTTCGGAGCACTGCGGGATGAGCACCACATATGTTTCATGTGAGTTTCCGCAGGATATTGTTGCGGGATGAAACTGCCTTTGGTGTTTAAGCATTGCTTTTTGTAAGGAAGGGAGTAATCTAGTGTAACTCCGAGATATTTTGGATTGAAACAGTGATCAAGTTCTACACCATCCCATATGACTTTCAGTTGTCTGTTGGCATGTCTGTTTCGTCAATGGAAGGCACTTGGTTGAGTTTTGGATGGATTCGGTTTCACATATATTCTATACATTTTCGTTTCTCCTGAAGCCATTTTTATAGTAATAAATGTTTCTTTATATCACAGATGACGCTATAAAAGAAAACTTTTCGTAGCTTATAAAAGTCATTGTTTCATATTTATTTCATTTCTTTTTAAGTGAAATTATGTGGTTAACTGTGTCTTCCAGACGTGCACGGTCGTTGAAATTTTCATAAATACTGCTCGACTTTAATTTACAGATTAACGTATGCTTAATGAGAACTGTACAAGAATCACCACAAGTAGGATGCCAACTAATTTGAAACATTGAAATGTTAAATTTAATTTCTTTTCATGTATTCAGTTTCATATAATCTGCACGCTTAATTAACATCGTATTTTGCTTGTTCAGATTTTGTAGGTTTCGTATAACGTTCTCTACCTGTAGTGTGGCTCAATGCGTTATGGTACGGCACACTTTGTTGTGCTGGTTCCTAGTACCAGTTCTACGGCGGCTTCCCGAAATCATTAATGCGAATCACGCGTCTTAAATTACAAATTTCGTGAACAAATAAACGCTTCTAATGCAAAAAACTGGAAGTTAAACGTTGAGCAGACAGATGGCAACGCAAGCACGTCGTTCCCAACTCTCATGATTCATACTGCCCTCCTGTATGGAAACAGGTGTTCCTAAGATGGCCGGATCTATGGAGAAAAAGTGTGCTTTTTAACGAAAGAAATAAGTTGTAAAGACAAAGTAAGGAATGATAAAGTGCTGGAACGAGTAGGAGAGGAAAGGTCCCTTGTAAAAACAATAAGGAACAGAAAATGGATTGTGAATGTGTTGCAGAATGAGTGCCCGCTTTAAACTGCTCTGGAGAGGATTGTAACGGAGGGAAAAGAAGAGGTCAGCGATGGAAGAAAATAATTGATGACATCATGGTGAATGGGAAACATATAGAGACTAAGAGAATGGCGGAACAGAGGGAGGCTTGGAAGGCTGTCACTGTGCATGGAGCTGCTGAATAGCAGAATACCATTGATGATAATTTTACCGAAACACGTGCGCTTGGATAATAAGCTAGGTTTACAAGGCAGGTTTGATTCGGCTATAAGACAAAAGCGCACAACCCAAGCTCAACTGCAGGTAGGCGATGATAGGTTTAAGAATCCACACGTGCCTACCTGCAATTGAGAATGCCAAACTCGCAACTTACCAAGAAAAATTTTTCCCTGAATATCCAGCACAGCTCACGTGTTTGGGCTCTTATTACTTTCGTACAGTGAAATTTATTGGCAGCAGTTCCACTCGTGGTATACAGTTCTACTGTGATAGTATTTGTAGTGTGTCGTCATCGAAATGCTAACAACTAATATAGGTAAACCTGTCGTGCATTATAAAGGTTATTCGTATTGGGAATACAGAAGTAAAGAAGATGGGCTAACGCTATGGCGGTGTCAGAAGAAAAAGTCGAAAAGTTGTGGAACGCTCAATACGAAAAATTGGGAAGTTTTAGGTGCAACTGAACATTCAGGCAAAGCAGCGGACACAGTACGTTTGGAAGTTGCAAAAAGAATTAATCATGCGAAGAAGAGGACCCGCGAAGAAGACACGTCCATTTCTAAAATTTACATGGAAGAACTGGGAGACTTACACAGTAAAGGCTACGAATATGTAGCCGAATAGCCCCATCAGGTGACTGTCAAGGGGGCCTTATTTCGACAGAGAAGCAAAGCTCGTGAGAACGGAAAGGAACCGAAGAGCCGACGAGACGAAGTAGTCTTAGATACTGATATCCTTCAAATGAAAGATGGTACAAGTTTCCTTTAGAAAGATGACAGCTCAGGAGAGCGAATGATAATTCATTGTGGACAGAAGGGAAAAGAATTGTCTGAACAGACAGGAAGATTTCTTCATGGATGTGACATTTAAAAGTTGTAGTAAACAATTTGCTCAAATTTATAGTATCCACGCTGATTACTGAAGCTCAAAGGAAGAAACTAACGTGTATCCAGCAGCGTTTCCCCTGTGGCCAAACAAAAAGAAAGCAACGTATATTCGATTATTTCGACATATTCTACATATAGGTCCAGAATGGAAACCAAGAAAAATTAACATTGATTTTGAGGGAAGTGTAATATCCGCACTTGGAGAAGTTTTTCCAACCGTTGAAATTAATGGCTGTTACTTCCAAATGGAAAAAAAGGTTTTTTTAGGAAATTGCAGGAATTTGGGTAGACCCGTGAGAATCGGGAAAATGACGAAATTAGATTGCATGATAGGATGTGTACTGCGCTAGCATTCCTTTGAAGAGATCTTAGACGGCTGGCTCGAAATATATTTCTGAGGCTCCAGAAAATCCGAAATTGTCTTAGTTTTTTAATTATTTGTCTAACAATTGGTGGAGAACGAAGAAATTTCTCCTAAACTGTAGACTTGTTATGGTAGGCGACACCACACAACGAAAGTTGTGGAAGGCTGGAACAACAAAATTAACAATCTTCTTGGGCGACCAAATCCCAAGATCAAAGAAGTGATAATATGTTTAAAGCGCGAAGCTGAAAATTCCGCTCGTATGTACATGAGAACGGAGATCAATCTTGCTGGGAAAACAGGAAAAACTCCTATATTATATTAGATGAATGTTTGGAAAGAACTGTAAAAAATAATGAGGAAAACGGTGATATTAGATACTGTTTGAAAACGATATGATATCGTTTACAAATGCTGGCCTAGACCTGCTTTCTTAACACACAGGTACATACGTAACAATCAGCAAGCTTAAATGACAACTTTTGCTTAGTTCCTGTTCTTAGCTTAGAAGTTACTTGGTATTTACTTATGGTGTTTTTGCAGTTGGTATTGCATGGGCATTGTTGGTAGCCGACACGGATTTATTGATCTCTTAAATTCAGAAATAGCCTTCTCCACCGATTTTGAAATGGAGCCGTTATATATTAGAGACCACTCAAAATAAAAAAAAAAAAAAAAAAAAAATGCTTGTAATAATATGCCAAGTCTTTTAGTTGTTTAGTGACAGTAAGTTTTGAAATCTTATCCTGAGCCAAGCCCACTCTTTACAATGTGTATTCACTTCGCTTCATGATACAGAATTATTATTATTATAAAATTAAAATGCGATGGAGCTAATGCTCTGGTGGCAATTTCCCTAGTCATCTAATTACCCCTTTAAATTTTCTTTTATAATTGGAATGTTAAGTTCCTACCCCATTTACTTCTCAGATTTACTAAGTTTAATTCTAAATCCCTTAAGGATTTTTGGTAAATTATTCATCACTTCACTTGTTAATTTGTTCCAATCCCTGACAACCTTAACAACAAAAGAAAATTTCCCTACTGCCTTATACAGGAAATCGAGTGTAATCTTGTGGTCATGGTTCACATTTCCCCTTCCATGCACTTTCTAATTCGTTGACCAATATCCTTCCAAGCCCCATCACCAACATATGCCCTGTACATTCCCAGCACTCTCTTCACCCTCCTCCTTTCCTCCAATGAGTGTCAAACCAGCTCCTTCATCATATCAGTTACTTAATGGTTCCTGCGATAATTGCCACAAACAAATCTAGCTGCTCTTCTTTGCACACCCACCAACTCCTGTATTTGATGCTCAAAATGTGGGTCCCAAACTACACCACAATATTCAACTAATGGTCTGACCAAGTTTTGAAACCCAACTCTCCAACTTCCCTGGTACATCCTCTCAAGTATATGAAGGGTTCTGTAATGTTTTCCTTCCACCTGCCCAAAGTATTCCGCCCAATTGAGTTTGTTATCAAACGTTATGCCAAGATATTTACAATTCATGCCTTCAACAAGCAATTCCGGTTTCTCTGCGGTGTTATAGATAGTTTATTATTTTATTTTAAATAAAAAGGTTCTTGTTGCTTGGCCATTATGTATGGCATGTTTTAGTAAACCAAAAGAATACTTTAAATATGTCGCTGTATCAATCTTAAAAATACACAAAAGACAAGATTTCTCTCGCCCGTCTTTCATGTTTGACAAGTCTTAGAATTAATCGGACACATCATTCATTTCATTTAAATAAAAACGTGATATGCATAATGGTCAAGTCACCAGACTTTGTTTACTTTAAATAAACAATCTAAAACATCGAGTGAAACCATTATGTTTCAGAAAGTGAAGTATAGACTCAAAACAAGATTTCATAACTTTTTTTATCACTAAAACCTATTTTTACAAGAATTGTTTTTTTCGGACTATGCCTTTTCTGTATATGAAAAGCGGCAAATTGAATTTCCACATCTCCGGTTATCGGCAATCGTTAGTTTGTGAAGACCTAGCTGGATGCGGGTCTAGTACATTTCTCTGAAGTAGTAGTGCTTGCCACTCCTAATGCCATTAAGCCGGTAGCGTGGTCACAGACTGTAATCACAGGAGTTGAGTAATTTACCGTCGATCGCGCAGTAAGCACGGCGCACGCAGTGGGCCTGGTTAATAGCCGGCAGCCAGGCGCTCTCTATGCATGTGCGACTCCGTGTTAATCACTCCGCTATTAAGCGACGCTATTCCTCCTACTACTCGATCAGCTCTCGCAGTGTCGTAAATTCCAACCGGACGAGGCTCACTCCCAGGAAGTAGACAGGTTTCGCGCATTTCAGGAAAGTGATTGAAAGCCTCAAGACTGTGGAACTTACAGGAAACGATAGCGAATGACTACAAAACCATTGATATATTGTTCCTAAAAAGAGTTTTTTTGTGACAAATCACTTATCTTCATTCATACCTAATTCAAATTGGTAAATGTTTATAAATATGTTTATTATCCGATTAGCAAATTTAGCTTTACAAGATAATGTTAAATTTTACAAAACATAACTTTCGCATTGTCGTGGGTGAAGTCAGCCCACAAGGGACCTTCAGTAACTTACATAACAGTGATACAATAAATATTTTACGATAATAGTAACAACAGTTTTATCAATATTAAAACAGTAATAAAACATTTATTAGTATTAAAAAAGTAAAAAATACAGTTATAAGCATTAAATAAGTAATAAAAATACTTGTAATGAAAATGGATTAAGATATTTACACATTTTTAGTTCTAAGCGATGAGGAGAATATTGTTTCGCAACATGTGATGGAGACGCAATCAACAAGCGAAATAGAAGATAAAATATGGGAAACATGGGAAACCATATATATATATATGTAAGGTTTGGTTCCCCTTTTTAAGAATATTGCGCGCACGGAGAAGTGTGAGATTTGGCATAGTTAAAGCTTATATGGAGAAGTGCAGAAGACTAAAATATATATATAATATATGTTACTAATACACTAAATTAAATAAATAAAACATTCGTTGTTTACATTCAGTTCTTTCTTTAGTGGCAACGACACTTAGCGATTCTGCCAATGTCTATGATATGGTCAACAATAACAAAAAGAAATACAATGAGCATAGTTGATACATGTTACAAATACATTAATAAAATAAAAAATAATTAATTCCCGAACGTGTGGGTGCGTAAAATATGATCGGAGCCAATGTTCTGAGATACTCTTTGATCTTTGGTGAAACGAAAGATTCGCATAAAGTAGAGATTAATCTTTGAGTTATAAAAGGAACACTTCGGAAAGGAATGTAGTGATTCTGCCAGATACTATATGGTGTTTTGATTATTTATAAGGTTAAACTTTGGTTGAGGGTCTCTTGTTTTTCAATTTCAGTAGAACATTAACAGGTCTGAGATAGAGAGAGAGAAAGAAGGAATACTTACTTCCATGAAATTCAAAATGCTAATAGACCAAATTTAAATAATGAACTCACAAAATGACGAAATTATTTTGATGGATACATTTAATTGCGCACTAAATGTCATTCCACGAAATTTTAATAGTTTAGAATTTACAGTACAGGTTTCGCAATTCAAAACATTTCGAATCAGAAGTCACTTCAGATGAACGGACAGCATTTAATTCATGTTGTCATAAAGCTAAAGCAGTCTATTGACCTTAAGTCAAAATGAATATTTTAAATCACTGTATGATGGACTAAATTCAAATGAACCATCAATAAATGCATTTCATCATTTGCTATGGTTAGTTCAGAAGCTAAAATTTAAGATAGTCATGCGTGGAGTGTATCGTTTCAATTTATAGGTATTGCAGGGAATTCAGTGAAACAACACAAGCTAATAACGTATTTGCGCATGATCTCAGCCAACGACGTCAATTTATACAGCATATAATATATCTATGCTCGCATCAAAGGCAATAGAAGAAATTAAAATAGTGATTATAACTCGTTCATGACAGAAACTAAATAACTTACTTAATTACGGTCGAATTTCGACCCCTGGGCTATCACTAGTATATATATATATATATATATATACATACTCTTCTTCTGTTTGATACATAAACGTCTTGAGTAAGACATTTTTCTTTTTAGTCTAATTTGACTAGTTCTTTTTCCTAATTCATAAAATTGCGCACCAGAAATCGGCAAAAGAGATATAATTTTAAAGATTAAGGTCACCGTTATGGCAACATTATAAATTAAGAAAAGATTTCTTCAAAATTTGAACCTTAAATAGAAAAGTATCGACTATCAAGGTCACCCTATGTGAGAGTTCAGAGTCATGCCGCTAGGCTTCGCTGGCGTCGTTAGGGATTGATTGTGAACCGTTAGAATGCAACACAATGTATCACAGAGATATGGACATACTACGTGCGTTTTGTTCAGTTTAGTTGATTCCGGTGCGGTGTGTCACAGTTTGGCTACCGGGAACGGATAGCTTCAGACGTTATGTATAATGGTAAGTAGAGGATTGCAGGATAGCATACATCAGATGAAATCAGAAAGATATTATTACAAATGAGCCGATTCTTCTTTCAGCTTAGTACAAACAACGAGCCTCACTACTAATCGTATTTTATTCGTGAAATTTTCCCACGGGGCATTCAATTCATTTTGAATATCTATATAACTGTTAATTACGACACACAATACGTTTGCGTTTTTTTTTTTCCAGAAGTTTCTACAAACATAATCTCTTTGTATCTGAGTGTCTGAAGTGATGTGCTAGTAGAATTTGTTAATGTGATAGCTCCAGTACTCCTCCTCCTTCATCGTTGAAATTTTTTTCGGCAGGTCGGATTGAAATTTTTAAACTATCTACCTTTATTTATTATGGCTTTGATTAGTTTCGACTATTTCTAAAACTTCTATTCTACTATTTATCTCCAAATGTTCCTTGACAATGGTCTATACACCTTTTTCTAGAACGTCCAATTGGCCTTCTCATCTGCACCTTGCTATCTATATACTTATGCAAACTACATTACCCTTAAGTAGCGTTCCCACGGCGCGTCCTAGGGAACTCCTTTCATCTTTGCCTCATATATTAGAAGGGACGGCGCAAACCCGACCCACCGCCTGACGGTAAAAGATGAAAGGCGCGTACTGCTTGCCACGCGCCTTTACATTACTACGTCTTTCCTCAATTGTCACTTCCATCTTCAAGTCTCTCCACCATAGATCGAGAACAAATTTTCATTAGTAGTCGACATATTGCTATGTGTTTATGATGTAGTCAAATACACGCTTTACGGTACCTTCGCCTTTTCTTTTAATCAACTTCTAGACTATTATGATACAATACTCCAACTACTTCCCGCTATGTTAAATTCTACAAGTCCTCTGTAATCGCTGTTTATTTATCTGTTATCTATTTCACACTGACCGAGCGTGGGGGGTGAGCGGTAACGCCCTGGCTTCGCATTTGGAAGGGTGTGGGTTCTAATCCCCGTCCAGGCATCCAGATTTTGGTTTTACATGGTTTCCTCAAATCATTCCAGCCGAATACCGAGATGGTTATTTTAAAAGGCCAATGCCCAGTTCCTTCCCGTTCCTTGTCTCAAGTCCTTTCAGTAGTGGGTGAAGGGGGTCGCAGCGCCATCTTGTTTTTTTTTAAT
>JARYHS010009186.1:43371945-43492785 GCA_031002005.1 Vandiemenella viatica | reverse complement strand
CCGCAAACCCCAAGAATCTTCGTCCAGCCAGGAAGATGAAACGCAAATCAGCAGAAAAGTTGATGAGATGACCCTCCGTCACAAAGGATCGGAACCACCAAGATCATTGTTCCTGCCCAAGCACCGCGACGCTACGCTAAGTGAAAAACGCCAGGAAGAGGAAACTTGGGCGCTGACAGCGACAGCAGCGGCCAAACTGCTCGTTATATGCGCCAGCCCATCAGAATTTGCGGCGGTAAAGGATATACTCGAGAGCCCCAGTATTAAATTCCAATTCACCCTGATTGGAAGCACTGATGACATTCTAACAACTACTCCACCAGAGGATGCTACCAGCCGAAGTATGGAGGTTACTCAAGATGGAAACCTCCTTCCACTCCCGGAATCCAAGCAGCCTACGTGGCCGACAGTTGAGGCTGTCAACCCAGCCAAGCAGCAAGATGGCCGGACCATCAGAAATAATCTCCGTAAGAAGAAAACCACAGGGACAGCTGTCGACCAGTGCTTCAGGTGCTACGGATTCTGGCACCGGTCGAAGGACTGCCGGAATCAAGCCCGATGCGTCCGCTGTGGAGACAACCACAGCGTTTTGGTGTGCACAAGACCGTGCGATGCGATTCCAACATGCACCGACTGCTCCGTGGACCACGCGGCCAGCTACGGTGGATGCCCACCGAGGCGGAAGTTGCAAGTGGCCGTCAACAGGAGCCACCCCTACATTAACACAGCGAACATCACGATGCCACCAGGTACAACAAAGGACAAGATCAACCCCGTCCATCATCACCACCAGACCAGAGACCAGTGAAGTCGCAATCAGCCACAAGAAAACCAAATAGGAATGATAATACTCATGCTCACGCAGCTGTTATCAACGCTCATTCCTATCGGGAGATATGAAACCTGTCGGGGTTTATCAAATAAGAACGTCTTAGACGCCCACAGCCCGTTTTTTTTTCCCAATGGTAAAATAAAGAGAGATCCAAAAACCCTCCTAAAATCGAGAAAAGAAGTACATACACTTCGGAGGCGGGACTACTATAAATAAATTATCGTCTTTCCCAAACTGGTTTTGAAGAAAGAGTAATGTGACCTTCAAGTGAGTGAGCCTAGAGCCTATAAGTTGTAAACACATTCCACTATCTCTGCAGCACCCTCTCTTCAAATGCAAACATTGATTCAGAAATCAAATACACAATCAATCGGGGTGGTGTATCCTTTGCCGATCTAATATCAAGAGTCTTCGACAATCAGGACGTCAACACCGCAAGTAAGATTCATGTGTGGAATTGTGTTGTTATTCCCATCTTTCTTTACGTATTTGAAAGCTGGATATGTTACAGGCGACATCTTAAGACGTCCGCACAATATCACCAAGGATAACTGAGAACATTCCTTCAAATAACGTTGGGGGATAAATGCATCAATAACAGTATCTTTGAACAAGCCCATTCGTCTAGCATAGAATGCATTACTGTAAAACGACAGGTGCGATGGGCCGGCCACGTGATCCGAATGTCCAGTATTTGCATTACTAAATAAGTTTTCTACTTAGTGATAACAGTGGGTAAACGCTGAGCTGATGGTTAGAGGAAGCGATTTAAAGATTTTATCACGGCTAGTATGTAGCTGTGCCATATTCACCATGACAACTATGAAACCACTCCACTCGACCGCTCATCCTGGAGGTAACTCGTTCACCACGAACCATGTTATCTCAGGGAAATCACAGACGATCAGCGAATAAGAATAGGCAACGCAGGAAAGAAAATGAAGGATAAGGAAATTGGCCGTGCCTCACGCGGATGCCAGTCGTTGTTGTTGTAAATTGTGTTTTTCCCGAGTTCAGCATCAGACCCATAGATGAAGAGGCTTTCAGCTGAGAAGACCAACTTAATCGATTCAGCGAGTTTGCTGTGACTGATTTTGACTACAAGCAATTCTTCTTATATTGTGGAATCTCTATACGCGTCATATCTTTTCCACTTACAGGACCACCTACACAGCATCATTTGCGTAGCACCATCTGTCTTTAATTTAATTGCTCTTCAGTGAATCCCTATTCAAAATTTTATAGATTATTTGCTGTGGTACTATTTCCTTAAGTTCTCAAGTTGTATCCAGATGCCTAATTAAACTGTTTTCAGGAGATGCTGTGGATTTAGACCAACAGCTTAACGCTCGTAGATTAAGAATCGATGTAGCTTGTCTTCCATTTCATACTGTTTGAGATATTAAAACGATTCTCTGTCAATGCTGCTAGAAACCATACTAATCGACAGCACTTTTAGAAATTTACCGTTTAAACTATAATTGTAATCAATTTTTATGAATAATTGTCACGCGAATACAATTGAATTTTTTTATACAAAACAACAAATTCAATTGCATTGGCGTGACAATTATTCATAAAAATTTATCCTATTGCAATTGAGGAAATGGTCTACAATATCCCGATATTTATAGTTTTACTGGCTATCGATCCAGCGGCGCCGACAACTTCAACAAATCGTCAAAAGGTTAATGAATATACAGTCTTTTCCTATTTTGTTGCAGGACAGATAGTTGCTATGAATCTGATATTCTTAAATCTTTTCATACCGTTAAAGGCCAAAGTTAGATTTTATTAACTCATTAAATTCGCCCGTCAATAAGCTTTAGTTGTCAGAATGATGTATTACCTTCACAACAACAACAGAGAACCTTGCGATTATACCACGTAGTTTATTTTTTTTTCCTTTCATTTATTTACATTGCCATCCTTCTGTGATTATACTGTGATGCCAAAATTCGTAGTTGTGTGCTTCCCACGAAAATGATGGCTTGAATGTGTTTGCGGAGTATCCATTTCATCCTCATCCATTAGCTTGTGAGGTTTCAATGGGTTAGCGATTACCGACCACGGCTAGCTCATTTGGGACGTTGCATTTTATGGCTAATTGCACTTTACTTGGGTTGCAGTGATAACAAAATAATCACACGTGGAGCATGCACCGGAAAGGCATTAGAGCGTCACACTGCTCGAAATACGGCTGGGGTGCTGTACGTTGACAGTGGTTACCATTTTAGATCACGTTGGCTGCGACGTGAAAACTAACTCATTTAGCGTCAAATCAGGAAAGCCAATTTAGCTGTAAGCTCTAAAGCGTCGCCATATCAACCTCGGAGAAATTAGAATGTCTGTCTGGATTGCTGTCTGTTCTGCCTGGAATTGTAAGTCAGTTTTCCTTAATTATCTAGACGAACACTGTAAAACGTCCCAATCTGTTATACAGTCAAATGGTTACTGTCATGATTTAATACTCTTTAAGTTCCTTCAGCGTCCACAGAAATTCTTCTGAATTGGCTGAGCAAGCCTTTATGGTTAAATACAAGTCAGATTTCTGTTTCAGTTAGGAATAATCAAATTCTTATGATAATTTCTCCAAAAAATCATTTTATGCTTCCCAAATCTTTTTTTCTGACTTTTAAACACTGCGCAATGCCTTTTTTAAATTTAAATCTATTTTTAGAGGTACAACAATGTTATGCGGTTATAAGGTCATGATCCTAAAAAGTTATTTTATTTACAGCAGTTTTTATTCCACTTTAAGGAAGGTTTTAAATATTCACACAACTTCTCTAATTATAATAATTCTCAAGTATTGTCCCATATCCTTAATATGCGAATGAGTGAATTTATATCATATAACTTGCATGTTCTTTGACAATTTCCGCAAGCATTTGTTTCTTGTAAAAATTTGAAGCAGTTATGGGTGATGAATGTTGTGTTTCTTCAGTTTTGTAGAAAAAAAAGAAAAGAAGAAGGCATTGCTTTTAAAATTTAATATAGATGAGCTAAAAGTAATCATATTAAGATTCGTAGCAGAAGTTCAACAGTGCCAGTTTTACTAACCATGATTGGAATTATTCTTTTGCCTGCATCAGTAATACATACTAACTAACGGAATAGCACAAACAGTCAATTTTATCAAGGAATACAATAATGGAGGTTTACATAATTCAATGTATCTTAATTACGTGGACGAGCTGGTGTTACACTTGTCAAAACTTGTCACCATTTTACAATCTACACTGAATTAAACGACTCACTGTCTTGAATTCAGAATCCGAACCAGATTCTAAAGAGACTAATTAATTTCCTTAGATCAGAAATAGATAAACGAATGGAATTTGCATCATCGATACTGAAGTGTTTCCTATGTTAGGAAAGCGACTTCTCGACTTTACTGTGGCCGTTCACTACCATTTATTAATTTCCAAATAATATTAAGCATAAAACAAATCAGGTGGGTGCCAGAGATTGCAGTGTACTGTATTGTGAGGGAAGCGACATCCAGATCTCTAAGTATCATTATTGAAGTATGAATTATTTAAATTGAATTAAGCAAGCAAAATGACACATTACATGACTGGATGGGTTATATTGAAAACAGGGTTCACAATCTGACTTTACGATTTACTTATGTATTTGAATTGTTTACTTAACAAAATTTTACAAAGATAAATTTTTCTTTTTAAAACAGAAGGGTACATCACTTTTTCTGTGGAGCAAGAGAGTCTGTATCTGGGCGATAACTTGGGTAAAACGACGTTGATGCAAAAGTTCCTTTTTCTGAATGGTGGTTACCGTGCAGGCGAATCTAAGTTGTGCAGTCGGTGGGTTGACCAGCTCTATGTAACATCCGGCTGCCTTCCTGCTGTCCGCAGTAGTCAGCTGCGCGGTAGATCTGCACCTCTCCCTCGACCGGCAACCAACAAGTTCCTTCTCTTCCGTGCTGCCAGACGAAGCGTCGCTTTCCACCCCCTCTTGATGACATCTGCCAACGTCTGTATTTGGAGGGCAGCTCTTCTCGCTGCTTGGCTCGGGACATGCAACAATACCGCCTTCTTTTTGATAAAAAAAACAAATTTTTCCTATTGGCTGTACTCCCTGGCTTCCCCTCACCCTTCGTTCTTGGATACAGACTTACTTTTTATTTTATTTGTTTACTGAAACAACCCAGGCTCCTCTTGAGCTGTGTCACGGGACTGTTATGCCATAAGTCAGATTTAATGGCAACACTCAGGGACTGCGTCCCCCAGACACTAGCAGAACCTCCCCTGGGACCGACGCACACATGTGTTTCAATCACTGGCTCTCGCGGAACATTACAATACATACGAATTCACAAACCGCTCAGTATTTGAGTAGAATTTGTGTGTACAAAATGCTGACTACACAGAATTATGTATTATTTTTTCGGGTTAATTCTTTCAGTGGATCAATAGTCTTAAAAGCTTATTGCATCCAAACAGCAGACATGCCGAGATATTTAGGCCTCGTTCGAAACCCACCCGTTCCTGTGTCATCTGTAGCTTAGCTGAGCTCGCTTGCTTGTATAATCGAGCGTCAATAATCCCTACTAATTGCTACTCAATCCAATGCCGATAATCAATTCGCACTGAGCTCCGTAAACATACAATGAATTACTGCAGAAGTAGCTTAAAAGAGCTCCTGCAAAAACTGTTATCAGGCATTTGTATTCACTAAAAATTCTACATGTCATAGCACTGAAAAGTTACTCCATGATTAGATATAACAAAAATTAACCCTTCAGTTCGTGGCTGAATAACCTGCACTTACAATTTTAGGTTCTAATTTTGTGCAATATCGATATCTCAATCAACTTTTTCAACTGATAAACAACGCACATATGGAGATTAATTATGAAATTCTCTTTTCGAAAACGAAAATACTTTCCCTACTGTTAAGAAAACTGTTACTGGAATATCGATCGTCAGTAGTCACAAAAATGAGTAATTCAGTGTTTGTTATTGAATGAACTGTAAACAGAATAATTTAGCAAATAGACTATAAAATTATGTATTTAAGTAAATATTTAAAGAAAGACTTTAATAATTACTGAAACATTACTTTTTAGGCCTAGGAATTTTTAGTCAATCTTAAAGTAAAAATGTCTACAATTTTTTATATATATATAAAGGTTAATGACACGCCAATTCAATTGAATTTTGTTTTATTCTTTTATCGTACACGTTTCACTCTATTTCCAGAGCATCATCAGCAATATCTGTTTGGTATTTGTACATTTAGCTAATCACATTCTATTTAAAAACAATATAATGTTCAGTTGAAATTAATTTTACTTACATGTGACTTTTTAATTTCATGCTCTCATATTCTGGGTTTGCTTCTCCATGTATGTTTTAGCAGGAATCATTGTGAAATCCTCCTCAGATGCACAACACCACATTGCACAAGTTGAAGGAAAACAGATAATAAACGATTACACAATCTGGAATAATCAATCACTATATGCGATATTATATATGAAATAAATATTCACAAAAAACAACAATTTAAAATCGCCTCCACCATCAAAGATAACACCTAGTAGACTATAATAAACTCGGAACTCAAAATACAATGAAACCTGACACATAAACAAAAACATATTCTATTGACTTGTGAAAAACATGGCCTGATGTTTACACTTATGTTTTGAAACCGATAATGCTAGTTATTAGTAATACTGTGTAGTGTGGTCCGTGCATTGTAGTGTTGAGAATCTTAGGAAGATTCCACAATGATTCTTGCTAAAACCTACACTGACAAGCAAACCCTGGCTATGAGAACATAAAATAAAAAAGTCACATGTAGGTAAAAATTAATTTCAAATCAACTTTATATTGTTTTTAAAAGAAATGTAACTAATTAAATGTACAAAAAGAAAACAGATGACGCTGATGATGCTCTGGAAATATAGTGAAAAGCATACGACAAAAAATTAAACAAAATTCAATTGCATTGGCGTGTAATTAAGCTTTATATATATATATATAAATTGATTAACTCGCAATTGAGGAAATAGTCTACAGCATCCATTTGTTAAAAACTTCGTCTCTTAACTTACTATACCGTATAACATGGAATACTATATAAAATATCTGAAAGACACATTTTGAATGATATTCCTTAAAAACGAATCACTTGTTATAGCCAAAATGTTTTGTAAACGGTAATACTTCTGAGTTAAAATTATATGAAATCATTTGAACAATAGCACAGATCATGCCAGCACAAGACAGGCGAAACGCTTCTGGTAAATGTAAATCTATTGCAAGGAATATCTGTGAACTCCTTCACATTCCAACATCATCCAAAACATAAAAACGGCTCTAATTAAAAATACTGCTGAGATTGTTTTAACTACATATTGTCATTTAACAACGTTAAAAATATATCGCCATGTTCTTACAACTCATTGCCATCTATTAGTCATAAGAGGCAAAGTTCTCTGAAATCACAGCTCCTGTAGTGACATAAAACGCCTGGCAGATTGGAAAATGGATGAAAGTTCTAATAGTAAATACACGACAATCAAGTTACTTTGAAGTAAGCATCTACGTAGGTTTTTAGAAAATTTTGTTACGAATCTAATGATTTCCAAATGAATATCCTTTGAAAACTTTTCAGAAATATCTTTCCAAACAACATCAGCAATTAATAATACTGTTATGTTATATACGTACGCTATTTGCATTTCTCATTTATTGATTTTCTTTCTACATAGCTTTTTTAATATTTCTATTTCCGTGTTGGAAATAGTATGTGCAGCTCAGGCATGACGTTCTGATGCTTTACAAAATTTCAATAATTTTACGCCTATGTAAAGAGTGATGGTGACGTTATATTCCTGCAGGAGCCGTTTACGTCGAATTTCTAATTTCGCACTGTGCATCTGGTCAGTCTTGCTTTAATCAAGGATAATTTTTGTGACTGATCCTTTTTTTTAAATTCATACCAAGCGCTCTCCCTCATCTTAACTGACCACTTTCCGAATAGTATGTAAGAGATTAAGGTACATTGTGGCTTTTCATTAATGAATGTTCGACGTTGTAAGTGTGGCACAATGTTCAGTACTTGCACTAATAATTTATTACTTTTAATAAATAGTTCAAATGTCCCGGTCGCCAGCCTGGTAAGCTGTGCTGTTTGGATAATTAAATTAATAACAGTCAAAGGGCACATGCAAGAAGCAAATTAAAACACATACACACGTGCCAGCATTCACAGTTCACGATGTTTTATTACTCTTAAGTTAAATAATCCAAAAGCAAGCCACCAGACACTAAAACTAATCTTCGTCGTCAAATAATGCAGTTTCGAGTATAAATAAGGTTGGAAGCAGTGAGTAGCTGGCCTGTTATTGTTCGTTAAACAATTGAAGAGGTGCAGTACCGCAGCAGTTCACCAAAATCAGTCTACAGCAACAGTCCACAAAATACTTCTGCACTGTCAAAATAATATTCTATTCATAGGAACATCGGTGATAACGCGATAGTGGGTTATTACAGCGAACAAATTGAACAAACACTTTCGGCCACGACCCGCTAGACTCCGTCGTCTGTCCTCCAGCGTAACACTGCGCGCTAGCAGACTGCACAACACCAAAGACATTCGCTAAAACTAAATTATTAATAATTACTTTCACGTATTATTAAGGAACATCTATAACCCTATTAAGCACTGGGATAGTAAAAAATCTAAGACCTCCACGTCAGCTTGCTGTGAAGTAACAAGTGTATAAAAATGGGAACATAATTAATAAGCTCCTATTCTCATGACTGACTAAGTTGTTAATTAAGTATTCAGTCTACCTTGAAGAAATATGACGATTTTGTTGCATACAATGGTACGCTCAGTTTCGTAAACAAGAAAATTTAAGCTTGTATTTGCTGTTAAGGAGAAGAAAAAGCATTAATTTGAAAAAAAATTTATTACTTTGATTTATTGCGGAAATAGTTCACTATAGCCCGTTCAGTTAACAGAGGCGACTCAAGGCGAGTCTGCTGTATCCTCACTCCACTGCTGTTATCCCTACAGGCGGAGGGAAGATAGCCTCTCGGCTACATGCACATAGTTGTCAGCTCTGAGAGGCTGGAAGGGTCGGAGTGGTGAGACAAGGAGCGGGATAAAGATAATACGGAGTGAGCGGTGCACAAGTAAATGTAAGCAAGGGCACAGTGGTGAATGTTTAGAATTCTCCGCTGTTAAACAAAAATGTCCTATATCTTGCTGAAAACATTATAAATTGGTTAGGCGTGTTCGAAAATGTGGAGAACATACGTAATTTGGGAACCACAATGGTTAGAATGGTTTCTTTGTATCACCGATTTCGGATGAAATAAGAACTCAATCAGCAGAGCAGTTTGTTGAGAGCATCTGATTGAAGGTATGACAGCGGTGTTACAGGTGGGTTATTCTTTGTATTTCCCAGTGGCCTGCCTGAGGTGGGAGTCCGGGTTGTGGGCGGTGCGGTTGTGTCCTCCGTGTTGTTGCGGCACAGTAGTTGTCTGAGAAGGCGACGGGGATTCGCCACCCACCGCGACGCAACTTCGCTAATGGCGACAACTTGGACGCACGGGGCTGAGGCACCGTATCCATCACTGCTCGCCATCCTGACCAACACACTCTGCGGAATCACAAGCTTGCTGCCTGGCTGCAAACATCTTCAAACAACACCTGTGTTCATCATTTTGAGATTGTGCATCACCAATACATTTTGGATTAGATTCAGTAATAATTTACAAGATAATGTTATACTATCACAGTAAAAAACTTCTAAAATAAGTATATTGATCACTGTCCCTAAACTACATTTGCAGAACAACAAGCGCTGGACGAATGAAATGAGCCTCTTTTTGGGCTTTCATTTGGACGACTCTTCGTAGTTCGCATTCCACGTTTAACTGTAACTCCCAGAGGAAAGGAACTGGCCGTCCAATGGCTTAGTATGTCTCCTTTGGGAGGATCCAGCCAACCCTTGGGTTGTGGACTAAGTTACTTACTTGGCCGACTGGTCGAATCTTGTAGTATGTAGATGTGTGGGGGTATTCAGATGTGACAGTGGCCGATGTTGAACTACATGGCATACACGGCTTCAAGGTTTTGGTCGACGAAGTTTTACCACCGGAAGGGAATCACCGCATTGTACAGCAGAAACATCGCAACTACTTCACATCTGCACCTGCCATCCGAGAACAAGTAATTTACACACTGAAATATTCATTGTTATCGCGTTTGGATGAGTGAAGTATGTTCATTAACTGCATAAAAAAAAAATTTCACCAAATGAGAAGGATAGAAAATAGCTGCAACCGGAAAGAAACTTTTTCTGTGGTGCCCTGACGGATCCTGTATCTTCTGCTTGCGTAATTAGCTGTCCAAGTTCAAGAAAGTCATCACCTTACATAGGGAGATTATTACTCCAAGATTCTCGTCATTCATTGAAGTAGGTATTGCTAATCAGCCACGATCTATTAATGAAGTCATTGGATCGAAACTCATACTTCACATCAGAACAATTGGGATGAGAAGTAATATGGAACATTGTTTCCACAGGAATGAATTGAAAATTCTATTCCCCACTCCGTGTAACTACGTAGTTTTCTCAGTACAGCATAATTCGGTTTTGTTGTTTTTACAATATACTCCACCCTAGCAGTCGTATGGCAAATCAAAAGTCACGCTTCTTTTCAGCGTATTTGTGACAAACACGTTGCCCTCGTTTTGGTTTGAGCAGGCACCACTTGGCGACTGAGGCACTTATGAATGCTAATCTTTTTTTTTGTATATTTCCAGTTGTCGTTGGCGTCCAGGTAACTTCCACACACGCTGACGCATGAAAATCGGTTTAGCGATCACCTGAGGTCAGTTCTCCTTTATTTGTATTAGAATGTTACCTTTGACACAAATATTAAAACATATTCACCTTCCCTTCACAGTTAGTATCTATTTTCTGCAATGGGCATATCAAACACTACGCTTTTCGCGTAGAAACGAATAAATGTTAGACGTATCTGCTGTGCCATTGCAATAATTTATTACTAAGTTCGTACCATCAACTTTCGTGGGGTCATATACTTCTTGTGTGATTTTCAACACTTGTGATTGTTATATCGTTAAATAGTTATTAAAATGGAAAAATGGCATAACCATTGCGCCGTATTTACGCTGAGTAATTCACCATTCTCACAGCACTGTTGATAACGAATTAACATGAATGGACAGTTTATTTTGCTATGATTAATCTAATTGGCTAGTTATTTGTCGCAGGTATGCGAATTTCTGTCAGGCTAAGTTGTTGCTCATGACTACACTAAGACTCTTTTAAATGTCTATTTTGGCGTACAGCGTAACTCAGAAAAATGTGTCTTCGGTACTTATTGTGAATGTGTGGTGGCTTAAATGTTTCTGTGGTCAGCGTACATGATTTGATCTACATTATAAATAACATTTTTAAGAAAGAACCATAAGTATATATTCAAGGAAACAATGATTAAGGAAGTTCGAGCTGCAGTTTCGTTTTTGAAGCAGATAAAAAATTTAAAAAATCTGTTTATCCGTCTACGATCTATGTAAGTCTTAGTAGCCACCATTAAGAAAAATAATTACGGCTTAAACATAATAAAAGCCAATGGCTAGGTTAGTAATCTGACAAACACATGGAAAAGTTTAGTTGAGATCCCCTTTTGTGAGGCGTTCACAGCGGGCTAGAGGCACCTTGAGGCGGGTCCACACCCCAACGAGGCAACTCACGAACGGGTCCGAGGCGAGGCGAGCACATCAGTGTGTACCTGTAGCCAGTGCGCGGCAAGCCGCCTGTGCCGTTTCGCCCAACCACGGAGGTGGTACTAACGCCATCGGTACCGAGTTGGTACTTCAAAGAGAATGCATGATATTTGGACAGGTATTTCCAGTCGTGTGTCTGCCTCCCATGTCTACCCTGCCACGTTGGCACTGGGTAAACGCTTATACACACCGTGCGTTGAAATTAAATAAATTAAATTAATTCACTATATTTTAGTTAAGGAGTTAATAGTAATTGTATGGTTTTGTTCTATTTTCAATCATGAATTTATACAACGGAAAGGTGCTCTCTTTTACTAAAGAGTGTGAATGACGTCCCATATAGAAGGATACCTGTCTCGTTAGATACCTCGGCGAACTGCGTTCATGCAACCAAAGTGTACACACGTTCCGCACCGCCTCGCCTCGGTCCCGTTTGTGCGTTGCCTCGTACTGATGTGTACCCTCCTATACAGGCGCTAACATAGGGAACCCTATTTTTTTGGGGAGAAGAGAAATAAACACAGACAATCGTTAAACCTCTCTCCATCCCGGCACTGTCCTTTTAAGGTCCCTAAAAGTTATACTAAGACATTTCAGCGAAAGTAGTTTTTCTGTCATGGCCTTTTTTGAAGGAAGCACCCCGGCATTCGACTGGAGTGATTTGGGGAAGCCATGGAAAACCCAAATCTGGATGCCCGGACGGGGATTCGAACCTGCGTCCTTCCGAATGTGAAGCCAGAACGTTAACCGTTCACCCACCACGCTCGGTGAAGTGGTCAGTTAAGGCACTATATATCTCAACCACATAATCAAGAGCACCTGCGGGTCAGTCCACCATGTTATGACACCATAACATGGTCTCCACTTTGTCCTTTTACTTTAATTCAGTTTGAGTGGTGCGACAACAGATGTTTCTCCGAATGCCATTCTTCGACAGTGATCTATGAGGAATATTGCAAAGGTTCAGCGAGTTAAATTGCAAGTATAAAAAATAGTGAGTCAGTTGAAAGGAATGCAGTGTCTTAGTCTTTACTTCCCTAATTGTAGTGTTTTGTTACAGTGTTGGTTATATTCGTATTTTAACCATGAAAACAAAACGGACCAAATCTGATGTATGTAAGCAGATAAGTTTCCTTGTACGTATTCTCCAAAACCTTACGGACAAATGGCATGTTCGTCCAGTATTATCAAAAAATTTATGCTTTTTGTTTGATTAAAGATTCTTAGTAATATACAGTATAATTTAGTTTAACCAAAGCATGAAATGGATGTACAAAACTGTTACCTATGTTATACATCACGCTTTTGTCTTCAGAACAGTAACTGGGAAAGGAAATTTAAGGTACTAAGTATGGGTACAAACTAAGGTCTTACAAAAACAAGCGTAAATTGTCAACACTTAAACAGAATGAATGAACCGCTATTAGGACATTTATTAACATACGCTGATCGTTGTTTTTAGATCAAAAATACTGCCACTTATGTGTAAAAAGTATTTTAACTTTTAAAATGAGCTACCTTCCATCCATCGTAACATTTTTCACTTCTGTTAGCTTTGATGTTGCCTCATCAACGTCCATCATCTGTTGCCTGGTTAACTAAATTATAAGTTCATGAATCTGGCGAACAAAATCCGGACATGACATCATATCTAAATGCATATTTCTGTATGCTGTATATTAATATGCATTAAGTAATGATGTAGTGCATTAGGTGCTGGTGCGGCCGCTGACAAGTGCTGATCAATATACGTCTTAATACGATCGGCTGGTGTCGTTTTGCGTTAATTATTCGTTCAGATACGTGACAGCTGACCTAGATTTTGCTCGTCTATGCAGATACCATAGAAAAGCTACTATTGACTCAATTCATATCAGTTAACTGTCATAGCTCTGTGCAATCTGTATTCAATCTGTATTTATTCTTCATAAAAATCTATTCAACAGCTTCGCAGCCAAACGAATGTTATTTAGACACAACTTTTTCTGTGATTATATATTTTATTGGAAGGTGTATCATAGGCTGCATAATTTATGTTTGATGTTAATATTTAATAATCTCCGGTAATAATGAAATGAATTAAAATTCATTGAAGTGATTTTTTTTTATTTTTTTACTAAAATTTTCATCACAATACACGTAAATCTAAGTTGTCATCAAGCAGGTACTGGACAAGTGTGGATAGAATTAACAATAAAAGCAATCAAAATATTACACCCTTCCGACATTACAAAAATTATTAACATACACCATGAATTTATTACCTTCGGCTAAATTATTAAATTTGTTAAAAACTATTTGAAAATTTACAAAATAAATAAATGAACCGTAAACCAATAGCACGGCTTTGAATTTTATGGGCAATAATCACTGATGACTTGTGCCAGTATGAAATATTTTCAAATGGTCGCTTATCAATGTTGCCAACCTTCCCCCCCTCTGAATTCAGTGGATCAGCTTGTCACTCGGCCCCTCGACGATGCTTCGTCACATTGAATCTCTCCCCCCCACCGCATCGTATAAGCTCACAGCCAAGCAGTGCTGCAAATTTAGGATTTTTTTGGCTAAATTTAGAATATTTTCAAGCGATTAAGCATAAAAAAATTCAATTTATTATATAACATTTTTCCTGATAAGTCAACGATTTTCTTGGGGAGATAAAATTTTAGTATTTCTCATTTATTTATTAAAAAAAATTACCACAGCGAAATGTTAATAATTATTGTTACATTGAACATTTCAATAAAACGATTTAACAAAGAAAAGTTTTTAACCAACTTATATACTTTGGTTATAACATGAAGAATACATAACATACAAACATTAACAATGTATTATATATTCTTATTTTTAACCACCATATATATTTAAGTTTTCTTTTAGATAATTTTCAAGTTAAAACGTATATATCTCGATATATGTCTCATCCCCACAAGCTGATGAATATTTTCTGTTCTTTTCAATGAATAATACATAGACAAGTTTGATTTTTCAGTATGGTTTATTTCTTGTAGAGTTGTTTTCTGTTAGTGTTGGAAAATTGCAAAATTAGGTTTTTTTTGGTAAAGATGTTTTGGCGTATAAAATTGTTTTAGTAATTTTTTATTTTCGTAGGTTTACTATTTCATTGACATGTTAATGATATACTTAAGACTGGTAGAGAGTAAAATTTGTAGACATATTTATGGTAGATATTACGTTTGGTAGAGATTGTCGTGCTAGAGATGTTTTTGGTGGAATTTTCATGTGGTAGGATTCGTAAATGGTAGAAACAGCATTTGGTAGAATTGTTTACTGGCGTAGTTATTTTTTGGTAGGATTTCATTTAAACAGAAGTGTTGAATGGTAGTGGTATTCATGGAAGACCTTTCAGTGGTAGAGTTTATTTTGGATGGAGATTTTTCTGGTAAGCATGTTTATTTTTTTGGAATTTTTCCAGCATTTTCCGAAAACTTTAGCATATTTTTGTCATTTTCTAAACGTTGATTTGGTATAAAGTATTTTTTAGAGTCGGCAGGCCTCAAAGTAGTCTGTTCAGACGCCTCACATGTGAAAAAGTTTTAAAAAAAAATTTAAACTAAATGGATTTGTTATTCGATAGTCCGACTTTCAATCTCAAGCTTTCTCATAAATTCTCCACTACATTACAACCTGATTGGTTGGGTTCTTCGTGGAAGCTCGTTTATTTCGCTGAATGTTTTTCTCTCAGTCCTCTCTCTCTTCTATTTTATGTCCTTGTCTAGTATCGGTACGGGCGGAAACGCTAATTCTGCACGTCTTTACTATTACACCAGCCCGATTCGTCTCAGTCAATTGGCAGACAAGTAAACTCGACTCCTTGGAGCGTCTTCCTTCATGTGGGTTCTTCATGTTGACAGCTAAGACCTCTCACTACTTCGTCCCCGCAGTAACAATAGAGGCTTCTTTATTTTCAAAGTGTGGCTGACCAACGGATTAAGATATGTGTCTCTTCCCAACCTCATCTAGACAGTTTCTTTCTATTACTGTTGTCATGGTTGCAAGTACTCGATTAAAAAAAAAATGTCGTTAATTAACTTCTCTCGGGCTTAAAATAAAATAACAATTTTTTTACATTATCTTACACAGACAGTTTCTGTTTATTTGTTCATCATAAATAACTGTTCCCGGATTTTTTTTGGCAGTGAAGTCCTTTTCGTTCTTAGGAAATTTATTATCCATTAAATTTTGAAGGTTCAAATAATTTACAAAACTAGTTTTTCAAATTTAGACTAAAGCGCATAATATCGAAACATGTACTCTAGTCTTCTTTAATCTCGTATGGGTAGATTATCGCGAAGAATCAGAAAGCTGCTTGTAGGCATCTTATACTCACATTAACTTCCTTAAGTTTTGGCAGAAGATGAACGTACCATCCCACTTTCGTACTTCATAGATTTCGCTGTTTCAAGAAAATCGAATTGTGGAAGTAATTAGAAACAGGAAAAAATGGATGAATTATATAACAAGTATAGATGACACCAGATGATCAAAATTGTTGTTATATTACAAGCCCAATCAGAGATGAAGAAGGAAGAAGGTCGTCGTAGGAAGAAACATGCATTTTCAGAAGTGAAGATGCCAACTACATTAAAAGTACTTTTTTCGGAGGGGAATACATGTCCTTCTTGTAATATAGTGGTGCCGAAACAGGTCTTAGATTATGACTGAATTAACTAAAAGTTAATTAACATTAATATTAAACAAAAATCTGTCGAATAGGTTTTTACGTCTACTAAAGTGAACATTGCAGAGTCTGCCTAAAAACCTCGTCCAAAACCTTATTGTATCAAACTGAGTAATTCATTTTTGTGTACATGGCCCACGCGCAAGGGGTAATGTTCGGAAAACAGTGAACCTCACTTTAATATGCAAAACTCATTCTTCCGGAACGGGGGTGTGTTCACTTCCGAAAGCTCTTTGCGGTACCATCAAATATCTTTCCCTCTAAAAGAGAGAGAGAGAAAAAGCGTATTCTCCGTAGGAGCCCAGCTCCACTCGCGCCGAACGCTCTCCGCACCGAGGCGTGCCGTATATCTTTCTCGCTACCGCACAGTGGTTCGATTAAAGCGCCGCGAGCGACCGCAGCCGTTCCAGCGAGGCGCGTTAAAAGCACACCCGCGAACAACCTCCACCGGATTCGATTAGGTTAAAGAGAAAGGAAGTCGAGGCGCCGTCGGGGCGGAGGGCTGATAGATCGACGCGGCGCTCGGGTCTCCCCCCTCCCCCGAGCCAACCCCTCACGGCGATTCAACACCTGTCACATATATTCGCCCGCAGCCCTCGTCGGCGCGAATTGATTGCCGGCGAAGTCGAGGGTGCCGCTGACTTGGATACCATTCCTCAGGTTGCAAACCCAACAGGCTGTCAGCAGAGATCGTTCGGCGGCAGAAATCTATCCGCAGAATGATCGAGACAGCTGGAGAGGGGAATTGCTTTACTCCAAACTGTGGATCAGGTTACTGAATTAACAAAACCAATTCGCAAAAAGAGCACAGCTTTAAATACACACAAGTAATTTTTCACCACAAACATTCAGGGTACGAAAGACTTTTGTTAAACAGAAATGGACGAAAATTCCGATTGAAAGCTAAATTTACTATCAGTCTAGTCATTTGATATATATTTCTAGCAGGATTTCGGTAGAAGAGGTCCTGTGAAACACAATTGGCCCTATTTTCACATGCCGTAATGATAGTTATCGATGTAGGTTCACAAGTTGATGCAATTTTCTTGGATTTTCAGAAAGCTTTAGATTCTGTACCACACAACCGACTGTTAGCTAAGATTCGAGCATACAGTATACCGGATCTGATTTGCGAATGGATATGTGATTTTCTAACTGGTCGATCTCAGTATGTCGTTGTTGACAGGGAAGCCTCTTCTAAGATAGATGTTACTTCAGGCGTTCTTCAAGGAAGTGTAATAGGACCACTTCTTTTCTTAATATTTATAAACGATTTCGGTGACCACGTTAGATGCTGGTTGCGATTATTTGCCAACGATGCAGTTATCTATAGGGAAATAAGGTGCTCCGACGAATGCTTAGAAGTTCAGCGTGATTTGGATGCTATTTCCGATTGGTGCCGTAAATGGCAGCTTTCACTTAATTGCAAAACGTGCAAGGCAATGCGAATAAGTAACAAAAAAATCAGTTTGCTCACGAGTACAAAATAATCAATTCAACGGTTGACACGGTTGATTCTCTGAAGTATCTGAGGGTGATAGTACAAAGCAACATGAAATGGGACTTCCACATAAATTCCGTCGTAGGCAAAACTAATTCTAAATTGTGATTCATATGTCGTATTTTGAGGAACTGTAATGGTCATACAAAGGAGATAGCGTATAAAACACTAGTGCGTCCGCATCTGGATTACTGTTGTGGAGTTTGGGATCCGTATCGCAAGGGCCTGATCGACTCAATGGAGTGAGTGCATAGGAGAGCCGCTCGATTCGTGACTGGTTCTTACAGCCCTTATGAAAGCGTCACAGAATTGATACGTAGATTGGGCTGGGATAGTTTGGACGTCAGACGACGTAGTTTGCGTTTGAATTTACTGGAGAATTTGTGAAAATCTTTAAATTACGAGTGCAATGAAATACTTCTTCCGCCAACCTATTTAGGTCTGCAATGACCGGAGGGATAAGATTCGAGAAATAAAATGCTGTACTGAGCTTTTATGTGTTCTTTCTTTCCTCGTACTATTCGAGATTGGAATGCACTGGTTTAGGATTTGGTGCTTAGCACTCTCTGCCACCCACAATGTTTGTGATTTGCAGAGTATGGATGTAGATAAATTTTTCTAAAGTAAGACTTCAAAGACAGGCTTCTGGCAATCGCTGTCTAGGAGGTTTGATATACGATTGGGTTTATGGATGATTAGTTGCTACCCGCGATTTCATACGCGTTAGTTAGGTAAAAGGTGTTCCAAAAAGCATGGAGTTGGAATAATATGACGGGAAAGCCATCGCAAATAACATTATGCCGTTGAACCTGCCTCATGAAGAGAATAAATTTGCAGTACGTTTGAAAAAAGCAAAAAACTTAGGAGTGAGGGGGGTAAACTGTGGGAGACTACATAACTGCAGGCAATTTTGGTTTGCGTTTTAAAATTATGTAACTTCTGTTAATATGTTACGCCAGTACCGTTTTGTAAACAACATTTTTGGTTTTTCTGTTCTTTGCCACAATATACTGGGAGATTTAAAATAGTGTGGACAAAATGACATGGTAGATCAGTCATACAATAAGAATCAAAAATCACATAGGAACAGAGAGTCGCAACTGCGATCTGGGGTGCCGCTACAGGGCTTCTAAAATAATACTACCTCAAAGAGAAGAAACAAAAACATTACAGATCGTTTTATTGACAATTACTCACTCACATGCGACTAATGCAAGCCAAATGTTGAGCCTACAGCAGATGCTCAAAGTTTTTGCCAGATGCATCGAGACAAACCCGGCATCTCCGTCGCATGGAACGTTGCACCTTCTCAAAGATACCAAGTGTTTCTCGAACACATCCGGCTGCCGCAACGATTCTTCCTACCAAGTCTACCGGCGTTTCAACAGGTGTTTCATACACCTTTTAAAAATCCCCACAACAAAAAATCCAAGGGAGACAGGTCTGGTGATCGTAGCTCTAGCGCCCTCTACAGGCGTTTGCGACCCTCTGTTTCTATGTGATTGTTGATCTTTAATGTATGACAGATCTACCATGTCATTTTGTCCACGTTTTTTTTTAATCACCCAGTGTAGACTGAAGCTTGGAAACCAGCTTGACAGCAACATAAAAATAATACTCAGGCGCACAGCAAATCCACGTCTATGAACAGATAATATACAAGAGAGAAACAAAGACCGAGTAACCAATATAGCATTATTAAATCTGCCACACGCTATCCGCCTGTATGTCTCCATCCCTTTAGCCTTAAACATTTATTAACAACATAAGTTATTTATCTCGTGAAAAGTATTCTTTCCCCTTCCAAATGACGCATATTGTTTCCTAGTAAAAATCATCAATAATGGTTTAGTCGTTTAGTAGTGAAAAGCTAATTGACAGAATGAAAAACAGGGTTACTTTTGCATTTAATCATCAGCAGGTATTCTATAAAAGCCATTTTGCACTGCAATTTTGTTCTTCTAACTAGCAGGTAAATTATTCAGCCAGGTTTGAGCTTAATTCTTTCAACCTGAATAATGTATCAAGCTTGTCGAAGAATGTCAATAGAAGCCCGAACTCTCGTTTGGTATACGTTAATTAATCCATTAATAGAGATATGCCAAGGCAATATAGCCATCCCGTCCGGTACGAGAGTGGTAACTTTTGAAACTGAAATTTGGTAGGACGTGGGTTCAAATATCTCTCCCGTCAACCAAACGTTTTCCCATGGCTACCCGAAATAACCCTAGGTTAATGTAGAGTTGGTTCCTTCAGAAGATCATGGCCGAATTCATTTCCGTGTTTGATCTTAATTTTCTGTCACCTAAAATAACTTCGACGTAGAAGATGGCGGGAAAAAATGAATCTAACTAAACATAACGCTCTTTTAAAATGTAATTGGCTAGCCATAAATTCTCTTCATACTGACGGATGATTATGCATAGCCAACAATACTCAATAATTCAATATCTAAACAACAATGAGACTATTCTCACACTTATTTAATGTTTATCGCGATTCACAAGTTCTTTTCGTCTAATTAGAAGCCAGGTATTCTGGGCATTTAATGCTCGGTGATGCTTTGTGGCACTCCGTAGTAGGTAACCTGTTTGGATTCTTGATCAATTATATAATTTAGTAAGGTCACTCACTCACTCACTCACCTCTATAGCTACTAGCTGGAGAACGATAACGTCACGCGCCGGCCTTCACTGGCAAATTAACAGCGACCAAACATTATTAGAAATTAGAGGTTATGTGCACAGTTTAATTCCTAAGAAAATGCTATTAAATTAATTGCCAGAATTTATTCATTAAGTTTGGTTATTGTAGTATTTCATTCTTTGAAATATATATAAAAACTCTAGGCTAAAAACACATGAAATTTCTTTACAGAAACATACCGCTAATGAAAGCAACAAAAAAGAAATATAAATTACTCAAGTTCTTTGCTGGAACGACGAATACCAGTTCTGATTCTGACTTAGGCTAAATTTCATTTTAATAGAAATTTCCGCTAATATTGCTGTTTGACCAAGGTATATACATTACGCGTTTTTACGTATTTTACTAACCACCTTCATTGATGGTCTTTGTTCCATCTCACTGTACGTTGATTATTAGATAATTTAAAGTGGACAATATGTTACCTAAACAAGTGTTCTGCCAATTCATTTCTTGGGAATTGCCTGTCTATTAAATGACGCTCATTATCAGAGATCTGTAGTAATATCTCTGGCCGCCAAGTACGCGATTACCAAAGATTACGTTATGAATGTTCGGCCAGCCTCAATGAAGAACATCGAGATGCTTTAGGAGCAATTTTTACTGTGATTGGTGATTGTATTACCTTCAAACAAAATAGAAATTCTTCAAATTTTGTAGAATGAACATTTATCGTCAAATATAAGCCAAGCGACCAAGTCCTCTGAAACAATAATACACAATAGCGTGATCGTGTATATCCGTGTTTAATTTTTTTATTATTATTTCTAATTCCCTTCAGACTCAAGAAGGGAATCGTTATGGTGAGAAACAGGTTAACTCCGTATTTTAGCCAGATCACGTAAACCTCTCGTCACCTTTGACCATAAAAACGGGTACTATTCTAGATCCGTGACCAAACCCAATAAACAGTCACGAGCTTACACTACTTGTGAACAAACTTAAATGATTTGGACTTTCTTGGTAGATTAGAGGAGGTGATGAAACACAATCGCTAATCACAAAAAGGATTAACGAAAATATGGTTTAAATTCAAAGTCCACAGAATATGGATTAAGGAAAAAACACGTTATTGACACTGATTTGTTCGTGAGATGGTGAAATTAAAACTACATACCACCCTACAATCTTTAGAAAGATTAGCCCTAGGTAGACCGCCAAAGGGTCCTCTCCCTTAGTTTATCTCGCATCTAGAGAAAGAAATACAGTCCACTGAACGGACACACTATCATAGTCATCGAAACAGTTAACAACTGGGGTTGGCAATAGACAGCTAAATCCCATCAAGAAACTGCTATGGACGGTAGCATCAAACACTACACCTGGCGTGAGAACGGCAGGCACTTAATTTTTTTATCTAATATTGTTTAATTCATTCTTTAAAATGTTTTATATTTTTATGTTTTCTTCCGGTTCACGATAGCACTTCAGGGCATATAACATTACGTCACTATTAAACGTTTGAACTCATTTGCTGTTGTATTATCTTGGCTCTCCGGGCTGTTTTTTAAATTGTTCTATAACTTTCGCTAACACATACCAACTTCTTCTTCTTAAGTCGCCTTCTCATATTGGACGTTGGTGGTCCACATATCTAGCTCGGGGCATCAAACTACAGCACGGAAAACCTCTTCGGACGTGCGGTTATACCAGCTCCGAATGTCCTTCAGCCAAGAATTCCTTCTCTTTCCAACAGATATTTCCCTCTGTATTTTCCCTCCATTGGCGAGCTGCAATAGCTGGTACCTCTCGCCTCGCATAATGTGTCCTAGATATTGAGTTTTCTTTTGATTTATAGTGAGCAGCAATTCTTTTTGTTTCTCCATCCGAAGAAGAACTTCTTCGTTTGAGATTTTCAGCACCCAAGATATGCGTAAGAGACGACGATACAAATACATTTCTCTAGATTTTGGTCTAAGGTACAGTTTCCACACCCATAAAGAAAAATGGAGAAGATGTAGCAGCGAATGATTCGCATTCTCAATTGCAGACTGAGATCAGATCTTATGAAAAAAAAAATCATGCTAATAAATTGTCTCCTGGCCTGTTATATTCTCGATTTGATTTCTTTCTTGTAACCACACTGCTCATCCATTATAGTGCCTAAGTATTTGAAGGAGGAAACTTGCTCGGTCTTATTGCCTTTTATTGATAGGGTTGCCTGGATTTTTCTCTTAGAGAATACTATAACGTTGGTCTTGGAAGGGTTGACAAGCAGGCCAAACTCTTCACTGTGGTGGACTACATTGTCTATACCAACTAGAAGCTTAAAAAGCAACTTATGAAACGTGATTCTTTATAATCTTATGGCAACTTAATTAAACGTTAGAAGCGTTCGGGAATGAAAATAACATAAAACACTTTTTTCACAGCAAAAAATTAGGTGTGGAAAATTTACACAGATTTTGCTGACAACTGTGAAGACCAGAGCAAACCATTCCAAAAATAATTAACAGAAAATGAAACTGCCTTGAGTTCCGTTGTTGTTGTCTTAATATACAATGTCATCTAAAGTTCCCTCATCTGTCTACCATTGATCTTCCCCTTCCATAACTCCTCCGATTCCTTCTGATTCCGATGCCTGGAACATGGTTTTACAGTTATTGAAACCTGGAAATAACCATTCTAATCTAAAAATATCAATATATGTGTCATAAAGATTTTTTTTCTACTTATGGCTTTACGCCTCGTCGACATCGAGGTCATTAAAGTCGGGATGAGACTGGGAACATGGAACGGTAAGAAATTCGGCCATGGTATTTTGAAGGAAGCACCCCGGCATTCGCCTGGAGTGATTTGGGGAAACCATGGAAAACCCAAATTTGAACACCCGGAGGGGAATTCGAACCGGCTTCCTCCCGAATGCGAGGCCAGAGCGTTAACCACTCACCCACCACGCTCGGTCTCATAAAGAAATAAAATGCTAATGGTAATACGACTCATATAAAGTACGGCTATTCAAGTTTTACACTGGTTCAACGGTTCTATACAGAACGGCAACGTACCAATTCTGGTTACTGATTAAAACAACTCCCGTAATTTAGTGGTTTAGAAATCGTTTTGACTTTGGATGACTTCAGATTTATAAATATCAACCTCTTATATAAGCAGTGCTTTTCAGTCAAATGTCAATAATTTCAAATTCAAAGTGATATTTCAGATATTAAATTATTTATTTATTAACATGCATTTAAAATATTATTTTATTTCTGTAATAACTAGCCAAAACATTTTAATTTCGGATTATTAAACAAATTATAAATCTAGATGTTTTTCTTGAATATTATCTCTCAGTTTATAGGAGAAAACATTCTAATTATAACAGCACCCAAAAACAGAACTAGGACGTAATTACAACAACAAATTCACATATTGATAAATAAAACCACCAAATCCCCAACTACATTTCGCACACAACTTGGGTCTTTAAACTATAAAAACTGAATCACACATCGTGAACTTTCAAGATGCTATTCGCGCTTAGTTTGAGGAAATTTTGAATCAAATATTTGTTATTTAAAAAAAAAAAAAAAAAATCTCTTTATAAAGAAAAATATGTTATAACAACAAAACTTTAATGTTTTGTATATTTGTCACTATCACTCTGTCACAATCCTCAAACAACTGTTTGTAAATAACGAGCTGGTAGGTCCGCTATTAACTGCACGTTGAATGAGGTTTGGATATCTCTGGCAGCCAATTCCGGATGATGGACGCGAAATGAGGTTGCAAAAAGATTATCTGCATGGCGCAGTGCTTTTCTATTTCTTCGGAACACGAATTCTGGCGGATTGAAATTTGTGCACGGCGGAACGCAAATGTGGGAGTATTGCTGCAGAATGGAATCAACGATCGTAACAGTCCCCGTCGTTACGGACGAACAGCATCGCTATTGGATTACGCGGAACGGGTTACGACGAAGTCTCTACAAAAAGCGCCAGCGCGTACATACCGTTGCAACAGTATAGCTTATCGTCATAGAATAATGAACTACCCTGATCTTAAGTACAATTCATGAAACACGCCTTTTGGAACTTTACAGCTTCGTTTACTCGAGATAATCCAACAAACTACCCGCCAATGTGGCTACGTGGGTAAAGGCGCCACAATGCTGGATCCGGGTGGTATCACGTGACCCTGCGTTCCAAATCTTCACCTCATAAACTACACATTTCACGAAAAAAAGACTCTTATCACATACAGACCATAGTTACAAGTTTTGCTGCAAGACCAACATCTCTCCAACTAATGTGGAAAGTGACGTGATACTACCATATTAAAATTTCCCTAGTAGTGCATGATATGACTCTCCACATTGAAGAGAGCATGCAGAGCAGACATGCGAAAACTTGCCTTAGCGCATAACAATGATCGTCATCCTTCAACAAAAAGTTCAGATTTCTTAACTACAGTTTTCTCTGATGATAAACACATAATACCAGAGAGTACATGTTTCTTTATTTCAAACAGTTATTCATAGTGTGGTGATCTCAAAACGTCACCACATGTTTTATTAGAAGGGACTATTGAAATGCAAAGATTTGCGTTGGGTGACCATGCCTACACCGATCGAATTCGGTGACGAAGGGATTCCAGTTTGGCGCCGCATAGTCGTCTGGCCCGAGCAGACAATAGTGCGGCCTTGGAATGCCCAGGCCGACACAGGGTGGCCACATTTGGTGGAGGGGGAGAAGAGGACAGCTAGAGCGGACATTGGGCAGAACGTGGCAGGTGTCGCACAGTGCTGGTTGCTGCGAAAAAATTTTATTTGTATGTGTGGATGCTGCAGCACCAGTGAGGACTTCACATGGTAATGTACCATCCCTGCTGACTGAAAAGTGTTGAAATTTCGCTGCCATAGTGATTTAAAAGCCCAGTACGACCCTGACAGCAGTGAAAATTGCGTCTCCCAACATATATTTGACTTCAGTGAGCTAGCCGTGGAACTTGTACGATTATTGATAAACGAATGTTAGTCTTTCTGGAACAGAACTCCAGAATCCATGCATACATATCATGTTTGTCAATTTTGTAAAACTTCATATTTAAATATGTTTCAATTGTTCATGCTAGAATAAAAATTCAATGGTTTTAAATAAATTCCTCATTCTAACATTCAAATGTAAGGCAGAACTCTGTTCCCTTAATTTTCCTCTTTTGGAATTAATTAAATAAGTTAACTCAAAAATGAAAATATTATAATTAAAAAGAGCTCATTAAGAGACGAGAGTAGACAGAGCATTTCAATAGCAACAAAAATCAATGTCTTATGCCATAACCGACCTCCCAGGTGTGGGCGGTTATTATGAATGGTAAATTCAATTAAATGTATATGGTACTGCTGGTCGGAATATCACTGAAGTGTACTAGTGCCGAGTGAAAGAGTTCTCGACTTACCACGAATGAGCCTGTTATCGTCGCTACCCTAACTTAATCCAATAATTATATCGGGTAAAGGGGACCTACAGTTTAACGTGCAATACGAACCACGAAAACGTTCCAGCATACTTCACTTACACAAAGCACGTTATTCAGAAGTGAAGGAAGGGTTAGTGGCCTTTGAAAATCCTGGCCGATGCCGCATTCGAACCGGGGACTTATGGCTACAACCACTGAGCCATCAGACCGAACACTATGAATAATGTTACAACCCCATTACAACACTCCGGAAAATTTTTGACTGTGGTGGTATTCCATTGGCTTCATCGGTATCGTTAATGTTACTGTAAGTAGAGATGACTGTGGTATGTTAAGTATTATTGGTGGTGTGTATGAAAGTATTAATGAAGAGAGGGGAGGCAATATTGTTCCACCCAATTCAAGCCTCTTAAACCGATTGGCACCAAAGGGGACCACCATTTTAATGTCCCCATAACATGGAGAATCACAATCAACAATGTGATATGCTCTCATTCCGTGAAAGCAGAGGAGATATTTTCGATTTAACACAGGACTTTGATGGTTGATTTCGTAATTAACGGTTGAGAATCAGCACTTCATTTACCCAATTTTCATAAACATCGCAAGGTAAAATATGTACCACAGCATAATTTCACATTAAAAGGAGCAAACAGCAGTCACCTTTTGAACTTTTTTCAATTAATACTTCATTTTCAGAGATGACTGGCGTGGTTATTATTAATACTTTCATGACACAAGTGGATGGTAGATATTTATGTTAGGAGATGACAGCTCTTGGATAATTTGAGGAATCATAGATGAGTCTTTGAATCTTCATGGCATACGTTGATTATAACTCTTGACAACTACATAAAAACACAATTGATGTTCTCTTAGGGCATAGATCGTAATGTAGAAAAAATGAATTTATCGCTGATAAGGTAAGGAAAAGAGTGGATAAATGACGTCTTAAGTGCCTGTTTTTTGAGCGGTTGGCCTTTCATAATGGGATTTTTGGAGGTTGTACTGTTCATTAGGTATTCTTGGTACGTTAATTAGCGTGAAATCGAAAACTAGGCCAACTGCTTCATAAATGGTTTATACTCGTTTGATTTTCTTTATGTATCGATTATCTCGCCATTAAGGTTTTCACGGAAAACTCACGAGTTAAGCTGCAAAATCTCTAATGGCAATCAAGATTTCTGTTTTTGATGGTTTTCCGAAATCGTTCCAGGCGATTTCAAAATCTCATAGTTAAATTCCTTCCCGTTCCTTCAGTTTCTTCCGCATCTAGTGGCTTCGACACTGACGAGGCGTAAAGGCATAAACATAAGAAAAATAAAAATATAACATAACAAAACAAAAGAATAAAATCGAAAACACAAATAGTTTTGACATGTTAGTGTAAGCTCCCATGTTCAAATGAAATCACAAAGAACGGTGTAGGTAAGAGGGATCTGTCTCTTATACTACCATAAAGATAGATTTTTCTTTAGGTTTCTAAAACTGAAGTCGTAATTATTCTATCTAAGTTTGTTATAAAAGTATTACTTTACATCGTTTAATTTTTTTACTACTGTGATGTTCTCCAAATGACTCACGGCTTACTCGATGTAATAATGCACACGTGTTCAGTTCAGAAGAGTCCCGATACCTCACAGCGGCAATAGTTGTGTCATTTTGTATGGATTCTCCTTATTAACTGTTCAACGGAAGTCAAACCTCGACTTTGAGTGGAGGCCCGCTAACCTCTCTCACTGCACCTTGGTGGTCCGAGCTGACCTGGAGCCAACTTGGAGGTCGTTAGGACCGTCTCGGGCGCGCTCAACTTTGCTCTCAAAAGCCGTCTGCCTGACCAAGCGACGACCAAACTCCGTCAGGATCAAATGCGACGCGACGCAGATTAACAGATAAAGTTTAGCAGTCGGGGCAAAACAGTTCTCCGCGTTGGCGTTTTAGAAAGCCTGATGAAAGTAATCACTCTGAATACGACGGAACATTAACACCGGGTTTGTTTATACTGGTAACACGTAAATGCAAAAATAATAATCATCCAAGTCCGATGAAGGACGGTAACAAATGAGCCGGCAATTCTAGATTACACGGAGTTTTGGCATTTTTATTTTATTCTTTTATATACTCTTTATGTGAAAGTATTTTGAGCACTGTAGGGAAAAATTTGTTAGCGTTACGGGTTAAGGGCCCATGCGTAATAAGTAATAACGTTCTGCCCATGCGCACTTTACGATATTTTGATGCGAGCAGAAACGATAATGTACGCTTTCACTTGAGCTTATGGTGAACAGGAGATCATATTAAATGTGAAACATTTATTTACTATTCCAGTTACCATAAAATTTTGATTGCAAAAGCATATGATACAAATTCACGAAATACAGAGGAATTATAATAATAATAATAATGCAAATTAATAATCAACAACATATTATGTGTAAATATCTATATAATGAAATAGTTTTTTATTTTTTCCAATTTTTTTCCCCCCTTTCGTCTCTTCCATTATGTTTGATTGTGAGAATTGTTCCCAGATAAGTTTGACCAAGTGATTTCCAATATAGTAAAGATACAATGCGTTATAATCTATCGAAACATGTTTTCACTTATTGATAGTTTTTCTGTTTTCGAGAGTTACTTCTATAAATTAACTGTACACATACAATACATATAGTATCATCAATCACTCGAGAGTTGAAGAAACATTAAAAATATGCAGAAAACACACACAAGAAAAATATAGACTATAGAAAAAGTGTTAATCCATTTGTGGGAACTAATGCACTTTATTTCGTGTCAAAAATGCTGCTTTTACAAATTTTTAGAAACAGTAATTACAATAACAGAAATAAAATGATTTCAATCAACACCAAAGAGTTCATATAATGGATGACCAAAAGTTAGCAAATGTATAGCATTGTCACTCGCGCGAAGGAGGGCTTGCAGAGGGAAGGTTGATGGGCACTGCGGGCAGTTGTATAAATGCTGACTGGTCTGTTCTGCCCCACACTCACAAGCAGTATTATGATCTTCAAGATAATGCCATCTTACCTGGTTATCTTTGGTCCTACCCACTCCACTTCTCAGCCGATTTAGCGCTCTCCAGTTCTTCCGGTTGAGGTTGCCACCTGGTGGTAGTGCTTCTACAGTAGGTTCCCATTGATTCATATGAGTCAATCTTGCTCGCCATAGATTGAGCAGGGCAACTTGCGGCGGTACATCTAAAGCAGCTGTCATCCTAAGGAAGATTTTTCTAGATTTCAGCCTTTGTCTGTAGGGTTGATGCCAGAATAAGGGATGAGCAGCGTGGCTCTGAGGCAACCCGTTGGAATTCTGGAGGTTTCATGCAACGCTACGTCTACTTTTTTTTTTTTTTTTTTAATGGCACTCGGCCGTGTTAGCCATTCAGCCAGCTCAATGTGTTTGTTTCTCTTACAATGTACAGATTTCTTATGAGTATGATTATTTTCTCTAATGTGTAAGGACGACACAAGACGAACACGACACTTAATTAAAACCACCCATGCCCTAGGCCGGACTCGAACCGGTGACCCCTGCAACGAGAAGCAAGCACGCTACCCCTACGCTGCCGGGGTCGGCGCTACGTCTACTTGTTTGGTATAAACAGAGTTGAACCAAATGGGACATGCATATTCTGCAGCAGAATAACACAGTGCAAGAGCTGATGTTAGGAGCACTACGGGATGAGCACCCCATACGTTTCGTGTGAATTTCCTCAGGATATTGTTGCGGGCTGAAACTTTGACTTTTGTGTTTAAGCAGTGCTTTTTGTAAGTGAGGGAGCGATCTAGTGTACTATTTTGGATTGAAACAGTGATCTAGTTCTACACCCTCCCATATTACTTCCAGTTTCCTGTTGGCATGTCTGTTTCGTAAATGGAAGGCGCATAGCTGAGTTTTGGATAGAATCGGTTTCACACGCACTAAGAATAAGCAATACTAAATACTGTATTCCGATGTCCTAACTTTAATAATTCTATACATTTTCGTTTCTCCTGAAGCCATTTTTATAATAATACATGTTTCTTTATTTCACAGATGAAGCTATAAAAGAAAACTTTTCGTAGCTTATAAAAGTCAGTGTTTCATATTTATTTCATTTCTTTTTAAGTGAAATTCTGTGGTTAACTGTATCTTCCAGACGTGCGCGGTCGTTGAAATTTTCGTAAAAACTGCACAACTTTAATTTACAGATTAATATATGCTTTATGAGAATTTTAAAAGAAACACCGAAAGTAGGATGCCAACTAATTTGAAACCTTGAAATGTTATATTTAATTTATTTTCAAGTATTCAGTTTAATCTAATCTGCACGCTTAATTAACGTCGTATTTTGCTTGTTCAGATTTTGTAGGTTTCGTATAACACTCTCTACCTGTACTGTGCGTTATGGCGTGGCACACTGCATCGGGGACTATCTTGGAGTGCTGGTCCCCCGTACCGGTTTTACGGCGGCTTCCCGAAATCATTAATGCGAATCCCACCTCTTAAATTACAAATTTTACGAACAAATAAACGCTTCTAATGCAAAAAACTGGAAGTTGCACGTTGAGCAGACAGATGGCAACGCAAGCTATGTTCCTGTGGGTTAAGAACGCTGGAACTAATAAACCCGGTTTGAATTCGGGCAAAACACACGTCGTTCCCCGCTCTCATGATTCATACTACCCTACTGTATGGAAACAGGTGTTCCTAAGATGGCCAGATCGAAGGAAAAAAGATGTGCTTTTTACCGAAACAAATAAGTTGTAAAGACAAAGTAAGGAATGATAAAGTGCTGGAACGAGTAGGAGAGGAAAGGTCCCTTCTAAAAACAATAAGGAACAGAAAATGGATTGTGAATGTGTTGCGGAATGAGTGCCTGCTTAAAACTGCTCTGGAGAGGATTGTAACGGAGGGAAAAGAAGAGGTCAGTTGGGACATCCATAAATTACGTGAGGTGAAATAGGGGGGGGGGAGGGGTCCGGCGAAATCTCACCAGATCTCACCAAGGGGGAGGGGGGGGGGTCTACGGAAATCTCACGTGAGATTTTGTGAAAAAAATTTCGACAGTAGAGCTAAAAAAAAGTCTACAATTTGTGCCAAAGTCGATTTTAGGCGTCAAAAAGTGAGGCTGTGACCTAAAAAAAAAAGCTCTACAAAAGTTACCAGGGCGATTTTGATTTCTAGGGGGGGGGGGGGATTCTCACGGACAAGATCTCACGGACCAGTTCTCACCACAGGGGGGGGGGGTCCGGCCAGATCTCACGAAATCTCACCAGGGGGGAGGGGGGGGTCCAGAAATCCGGAAAAACACCTCACGTAATTTGTGGATGCCCCCCAATGGAAGAAAATAATTGATGACATCATGGTGAATGGGAAATATAGAGACTAAGAGAATGGCGGAACAGAGGGAGGCGTGGAGGGCTGTCACTGTGCATGGAACCTGCTGAGTAGCAGAAAACTGTTGATTATAATTTTACCGAAACACGTGCGCTTGGAGAATAAGCTAGGTTTACAAGGCAGGTTTGATTCGGCTATAAGACATGTAACGTCTGGTTTGTTACGTTATTAAAATTAAAATAAAATAATGAGATGCATTAATTAATAAGTTAATTTGCAAAATTAATCCCGGGTAGGCGCCAAGAATGGAAGTGTTCTCTATCCGAGAGAAGCGACATTCCAATTCTGAAATACTTTTAATCAAAGCAATTGTAATTTTAAAATACCATTAAAACACAAATCTTCATCTATTCAAATGATATACTGATTGATTGGAAAGGAAGTTATTGAAAGCAGGGTTTACAACACCTATTAATTTCTTTGAATATAAAATTGATTATTTTATTGAACAGAAGTGAACACTAAAAGTTTCTTTTGAACAATTTAGAACATGATTCTAATCTCAGAGCGTTGCCTAGGGTTGAATGACGCAAGAGTGTCTATACATCGTCGGCGTTCTTTACAGTTGATCAGCTGGGTGCAGGGTCACTTGGCGAGTTGGCTCCCCGCAGGTAGTGGAGTAACCTGTCCGGCGATCTCCCGGGGTGCGCCGGTGCGGATTGTTTGCTGGCCAGAAACAGAATGTCTTCTTTCCCGCTTGTTCGCTCTGTTCAAAACTTGCAGGCTCCCGAGTTTTAGCAAACGCGGGAAATTTCAGCGAGTCACAGCGTTTGGCGCGTCGTCCATGATCTCCATTGGCGCTCCTCATGCAACATAAAAAACTTATGGTTTCTAAAAGTTCGTAACACAGTTTGATTCGCTGGTTCCCAACAGAGGTGTTCCGCAACCTGACTTTTTCTCCGAAGCATCGTTTCTCTAGTTTCAACTTTCTACTGTACCAAGAAATCCTCATTTCGACACAGTCCCTATACTGTCCTTTGAATTTCATTGAATGCGTAAAGCTTTTAACTTTACGGCCTGCCATAAATCGTTCGGTCTTTCAGCGCAGGTATGAGTCACCTGGCTCTCGCCGATGCCAAAGAAACGTGGAATTCACACGCATAAATTTACCGTCACCAAGGGATATTACAGACAAAAGCGCACAACCCAAGCTCAACTGCAGGTAGGCGATGATAGGTATAAGAATCCACCCGTGCCTACCTGCAATTGAGAATGCCAAACTCGCAACTTGCCAAGAAAAATTCTTCCCTGAATATTCAGCACAGCGCACGTGTTTTGGCTCTTATTATTTTCGTGTCATTCGTACAGTGAAATTTATTGGCAGCAGTTCCACTTGTGCTATACAGTTCACTGTGACAGTATTTGTAGTGTGTCGTCATCGAAGTGCTAACAACTAATATAGGTATACCTGCCGTGCATTATAAAGGTTATTCCTATTGGGAATACAGAAGTAAAGAAGATGGGCTAATGCTATGGCGGTGTCAGAAGGAAAAGTCGAAAAGTGGTTGTGGAACGATCAATACTAAAAATTGGGAAGTTGTAGGTGCAACCGAACATTTATGCGAAGCAGCAGACGCAGTTCGCTTGGAAGTTGCAAAAAGAATAAATCATGTGAAGAAGAAGGTCCACGAAGAAGACACGTCCATTTCTAAAATTTAGATGGAAGAACTAGGAGATTTACACAGTAAAGGCTACGAATATGTAGCCCAATTGCCCCACAAGGTGACTGTCAAGGGGGCCTTATTTCGACAGAGAAGCGAAGCTCGTGAGAACGGAAAGGAACCGAAGAGCCGAGACGAAGTAGTCTTAGATACTGATATGCTTCAAATGAAAGATGGTACAAGTTTCCTTTAGAAAGATGACAGCCTAGGAGAGCGAATGATATTTCATTGTGGACAGAAGGGAAAAGAATTGTCTGAACAGACAGCAAGATTTCTTCACGGATGGGACATTTAAAAGTTTTAGTAAACAATTTGCTCAAATTTATAGTATCCACGCTGATTACGGAAGCTCAAAGGAAGAAACTAACGAGTATCCAGCAGCGTTTGCCCTGTTACCAAACAAATGGAAAGCAACGTATTTTGGATTATTTCGACATATTCTACATTTAGGTCCAGAATGGAAACCAAGAAAAACTAACATTGATTTTGAGAGAAGTGTAATATCCGCACTTGGAAAAGTTTTTCCAACCGTTGAAATTAATGGCTGTTACTTCCAAATGAAAAAAAAGGTTTTTAGGAAATTGCAGGAATTTGGGTAGACCCGTGAGTATCGGGAAAATGACGAAATTAGACTGCATGATAGGATGTGTACTGCGCTAGCATTCCTTTGAAGAGATCTTAGACGGCTGGCTCGAGATATATTCGGAGGCTCCAGCAAATCCGAAATTGTCTTAGATTTTTTAAAATTATTTGTCTAACAATGGGTGGAGAACGAAGAAATTTCTCCTAAACTGTAGATTTGTTATGGTAGGCGACACCACACTACGAAAGTTGTGGAAGGTTGGAACAACAAAATTAACAATCTTCTTGGGCGACCAAATCCCAAGATCAAAGAATAGATAATATGTTTAAAGCGTGAAGCTGAAAATTCCGCTTGATTGTACATGAGAATCTTGCTGGGGAAAAGAGGAAAAACTCCTATATTAAATTAGATGAATGTTTGGAAAGAACTGTAAAAAAGAATGAGGAAAAAGGTATTTTAGGTACTGTTTGAAAACGATATCATATTTACAAATGCTGGCCTAAACCTGCTTTCTTAACACACAGGTACATACGTAACAATCAGCAAGCTTAAATGACAACTTTTGCTTGTTCTTAGCTTAGAAGTTAGTTGGTATTTACTTATGGTGTTATTGCGGTTGGTATTGCATGGGCATTGTTGGTAACCGACACGCATTTATTGATCTCTTAAATTCAGAAATAGCTTCTCCACCGATTTTGAAATGGAGCCGTTATATATGAGAGACAACTAAAAAAAAAAAAAGCCGGTCAAATTTAAAAAAAAAAAACTGCTTGTAATAATATGCCAAGTCTTTTAGTTGTTTAGTGACAGAAAGTTTTGAAATCTTATCCTGAGCCAAGCCTACTCTTTACAATGTGTATTCACTTCGCTTCCTAATACAGAATTATTATTATTATAAATTTTAATTGGGAAGGAGCTAATGCTCTGGTGGCAATTTCCCTAGTCATCTTGAAATTTTCTTTTATAATTAGAATGTTAAATTCCTACCCCGTTTACTTCTCAGATTTACTAATTTTAATTCTAAATCTCTTAAGGATTTTTGGTAAATTATTCATCACTTCACTTGTTTATTTGTTCCAATCCCTGACAACCTTAACAACAAAAGAAAATTTCCCTACTGCCTTATACAGGAAATCGAGTGCAATCTTGTGGTCATGGTCGCCTTTCCCCTTCCATGCACTTTCTAATTCGTTGACCAATATCCTTCCAAGCCCCATCACCAACATATGCCCTGTACATTCCCAGCACTCTCTTCACCCTCCTCCATTCCTCCAACGAGTGTCAAACCAGCTCCTTTATCATATCAGTTACTTAATGGTTCCTGCGATAATTGCCACAAACAAATCTAGCTGCTCTTCTTTGCACACCGAGCGTGGTGGTGTAACGGTTAGCGTTCTGGCCTCGCATTCGTGAGGACGGCGGTTCGAATCCCCGTCCGGGTATCCAGATTTGGGTTTTCCATGGTTTCCCAAATCACTCCAGGCAAATGCCGGGATGCTTCCTTTAAAAGGCCATGGCCGAATTCCTTCCCATTCCTTGCCCCCAACCTTTCCCGTCTCTAAAGACCTGGCTGTTAAGAGACGTACAGCAGTTAAAAAAAAAAAAAATCTTCTTTGCACACCCTCCAACTCCTGTATTTGATGCTCAAAATTTGGGTCCCAATCTACACCACAATATTCAACTAATGGTCTGACCAAAGTTTTGTAATCCAACTCTCCAACTTCCCTGCTACATCCTCTCCAGTAAATGAAGGGATCTTTAATGTTTTCCTTCCACCTGCCCAAAGTATTCTGCCCAATTGAGTTTGTTATCAAACGTTATGCCAAGATATTTAAAATTCATGCTTTCAACAAGCAATTCTGGTTTCTCTGCGGTGTTATAGATAGTTTATTATTTTATTTTAAATAAAAAAGTCTTGTTGCTTGGCCATTATGTATGGCATGTTTTAGTAAACCAAAAGAATACTTTAAATATGTCGCTGTATCAATCTTAAAAATACAAAAAAGTCAAGATTTCTCTCGCCCGTCTTTCATGTTTGACAAGCCTTAGAATAAATCGGACACATCATTCATTTCATTTAAATAAAAACGTGATATGCATAATGGTCAAGTCACCAGACTTTGTTTACTTTAAATAAACAATCTAAAACATCGAGTGAAACCATTATGTTTCAGAAAGTGAAGTATAGACTCAAAACAAGATTTCATAACATTTTTATCACTAAAACCTATTTTTACAAGAATTGTTTTTTTCCGACTATGCCTTTTCTGTATATGAAAAACGGCAAATTCAATTTCCACATCTCCGGTTATCGGCAATCGTTAGTTTGTGAAGACCTAGCTGGATGCGGGTCTCGTGCATTTCTCTGAAGTAGTACCGCTTGCCACTCCTAATGCCATTAAGCCGGTAGCGTGGTCACAGACTGTAATCACAGGAGTTGAGTAATTTACCGTCGATCGCTCAGTAAGCACGGCGCACGCAGTCGGCCTGGTTAATAGCCGCCAGCCAGGCGCTCTCTATGCATGTGCGACTCCGTGTTAATCACTCCGCTATTAAGCGACGCTATTCCTCCTGCTGCTCGATCAGCTCTCGCAGTGTCGTAAATTCCAACCGGACGGGGCTCACTCCTAGGAAGTTGACAGGTTTCGCGCAATTCAGGAAAGTGATTGAAGCCTGCCTCAAGACTTTGAAGATGCAATCAAAATCGTGAATTCGCTGACCTGAAATTACAGGAAACGATAGCGAATGTCTACAAAACCATTGATATATTGTTCCTAAAAAGAGTTTTTTGTGACAAATCACTTATCTTCATTCATACCTAATTGAAATCGGTAAATGTTTATACATATGTTTATTATCCGATTAGCAAATTTAGCTTTACAGGATAATGTTAAGTTTTACAAAATATAACTTTCGCATTGTCGTGGGTGAGGTCAGCCCACAAGGGACCTTCAGTAACTTACATAACAGTGATAAAATAAATATTTTACGATAATAGTAACAACAGTTTTATCAATATTAAAACAGTATTTATTTATTTATTTATTTATCAATTTTGTTCCATGGATCCCTGCTGAGGAAGTACCTCTGGGATGTGAAACATGTCATTGTTGATACATATACACATAATATGAGTGATATCATAGTAAATATATATATATATATATACATATTTTACAAATACAAGAAATAATAATAAACATACATTTTTGCAACTGAGTTTTGCAAACGTCATAATGAGTACAATTAATTATTTTCTTCAAATTCTTGAATGGAGTAGAAGGAGTTGCCAATAAGATAATCTCTAAGTTTTTGTTTGAATACATTTTTATTATCTGAAAGCTGTTTTATACGATTAGGTAGTTTATTAAACAGATGTATCCCAGAATAATTAACTCCTCTTTGTACTAATGACAGAGATGTTTGTGTTTTATGCAAGTTATTTTTGTTTCTTGTATTGAAACTGTGTACCTGTGAATTAGGTGTAAACAGGTTAAAATTTTCTATGACAAAGCTCATGAGAGAATATATATACTGAGAATACATTGTAAGAATATTGAGTTTCTTAAAGAGTTGTCTGCAAGAAGTTCTTGGTTTTACCCTACACAGAAACCTAATAGCTCTTTTCTGTGCTATGAAAACTTTTTTACTTTGTGAAGAGTTTCCCCAAAAAATTATGCCATATGATATTACTGAATGAAAATATGAGGAGTACACCTGTTTCATTAATTCTAGATCTGCTGTTTGAGAAAGTGTTCGTATTGCGAAGGTGGCACTACTTAACTTTGCCAGTAGTGTAGTGATATGATCATGCCAACAGAGTTTCTGATCTATTTTAATACCAAGAAATTTTATACTCTCTGTTTCTAAGATTGTGTTGTTTTTATAGTTTATACATATATCTGGCTGTGCATAGTTTTTTGTTTTAAACCTAATATAATGTGTTTTTTCAAAATTTAATTTTAATGAATTTGCCTTAAACCAATTTGCTACTACTCTAAGTACTTCATTTACATTAAATTCTATAGTACTGTTTGGTGTTTTACGCACAGTCAGGTTAGTGTCATCTGCAAATAAAACACTCTTAACTTTGTCGGATAAATTTCCAGGAAGGTCATTGATGTATAACAGAAAGAGGAGGGGACCTAAGACAGAGCCTTGTGGAATTCCATGTTTTATTTTCTCCCAGTCTGATGAAGCATCTTTACTTATTTTAGAATCAAAAATTTAAACTTTTTGCATTCGGCTTTCAATGTATGATTTAAACCATTTACCTGCGGTCCCAAAAATACCATAGTATTCCATTTTTTTCAAAAGTAATTCATGATTTACACAGTCAAATGCTTTTGCAAGATCACAAAATATTCCTACAGGATTCATTTTATTATTCAGTTCCTCAAATGTGTTATTTAAAAATGAATTTATAGCCATTTCTATGGATGATCCTTTTTTGAACCCAAATTGTGAATTAGTTAGGACATTATAGTGTGTAACATGTTTTATTACTCTACTATACATGACTTTTTCAAAAACCTTTCAGAATGTTGAAAGTATTGAAATGGGACGATAGTTGTTTACACATGTTACTTCTCCTTTTTTAAATAATGGTTTTACAACAGCATATTTTAGTCTATCGGGAAAAACACCTTGTATTAAGGATTCATTACAAATGTGAGCAAGTACATGACTGATACAGTCTGAACATCTTTTCAGTAATGGTTATTAGTATTAAAACGCACAGTTCAACCCCTGCCAAACAAGTAGACATTGCACTTAATGACACGTGCAGAATCATAACAGGCTGCTTAAAATCAACTCCAGTCGAATGGCTCCACCGTCTCGCAGGAATAGCACCACCTTCTGTTCGAAGGGAAATAGCAGTGAACAAGGAAAGGAGGAAGGTGAACCATGAAAAATCTCATCCACTATATGGGTATATCCCTCACAGGCAAAGACTGAAGTCCAGGAAAAGTTTCCTAAGAATATCTCAGGAACTTACAACGACAACTGAAGAAGCCAGGTTACAACTATGGGAAGCTAAGGCTCCCCTTCCGCATGGCTGGGGAAGAGTGTCTGAATCTTTGCCACCTGGTTATGACAAGGGATGGTTGACGTGGAAATCTTTGAATAGGCTGAAGTGTCAAGCTAATTGCAACATCAGAAAATGTTTAATTAATTTAATTTATTAAAAACTTATCAATTAATACTTTTCATGAGGGGATGGGAATTAATCAAGGAAACGTTAAATTTTACGTTTATATTATCAGGCAGAATTGACATTTAAATTTATTCCACATAATTACAAAGAATGATGGTTATTGAGTTGATTTGTGCCTAGGCTAACTTGAGTCTCTTTCCCCATAGGTCGTGTTGGGTTGACTGATTTGGAGCCGTGGTGAGAACACACGCAATAGTTTTTATTGGTACTTGCCCCGTTGTTTTGCACCGGTGATGGCTGATGTGGTTCCTTCGCACTGGTGATGGCTGATGACCCTGTTATGGAATCAGCCTTCCCTTCAGATGCTGGAATCGGCAGATCCGTCGGCAAGCGCTCCTCCAAACTCGAACTGCGAAGATAGGATCGAACAAGAGTCGATCCTACAAACACTGGTCGACGGTACCACGCACGCGACACAATGAACGGTTTCGCGCACTTGAACTTGCGGTTAACAACTCCGCGAAAAGTACTGGAGCGTCTGCCCTATACTGGCCAGACGCTCACCCACCTCTTGTCCCTTCACTCGAGTCCTCCCCCCGCTTAACCGGTCGCGCGGGCGGACGGGGTGGACGCATTGTCTGCGTGTCCTTGCATTCCTGCTAGTTGCCTGGTTGCCAGCTCTTGACCGTTGAACAGTTCGCAAGCTTAAGTGGCATGCAACTTAATGTGATGTGTCATTACAAGGCTGAGATCAGGAGTGGGCAGATGCAAAGTGAATTTAGCAAGATGGAGCTATACTGAGATCAGTGATATCAAGTGCGACTGCGGTGAGGACCAGACTGTCCAGCACATGCTCCAGTGTCAACTGTGTCCAGCATCCTGTTCGGCAGCTGAACTGTATGAGGCCTCAGAAAATGCACTGGAAGTGGCCAAGTTCTGGTCGATTATAATTTGATGATTGTGATTGTGTAACTGTATGTTTCTGATACGAAATAATAATAATAATAAAGTATTAAAACAGTAAAAAATACAGTTATAAGCATTAAATAAGTAATAAAAATAGTTGTTATGAAAATGGATTAAGATATTTACATATTTTTTTCATGCAATACATTTAGTTTTAAGCGATGAGGAGAATATTGTTTCGCAACATGTGATGGAGACGCAGTCAACAACCGAAATAGAAGATAAAATATGGGAAACCATACATATATATATATATATATACGCTAAGCGAAAACTTCGGTTCCCTTTTTAAGAATATTGCGCGGACGGAAAAGTGTGAGATTTGGCATAGTTAAACCTTATATGGAGAAGTACAGAAGACTAAAATCTATATAATATGTGTTACTAATACACTCAATTAAAAAAATTAAACATTCGTTGTTAACATTCAGTTGTTTCTTTAGTGGCAACGACACTTAGCGATTCTGCCAATTTCTATGATATGGTCAACAATAACAAAAAATGTAATGAGCATAGTTGATACATGTTACAAATACATTATTAAAAAAATTCCCGAACGTGTGGGTGCGTAAAATAGGATCGGAGCCAATGTTCTGAGATAATCTGTGGTCTTTGGTGAAACGAAAGATTCGCATAAAGTAGAGATTAATCTTTGAGTTATAAAAGGAACACTTCGGAAAGGAATGTAGTGATTCTGCCAGATACTATATGGTCTTTTGATTATTTAAAAGGTTAAACTTTCTTTGAGGGTCTGTTAATTTTTGGTTTCCGTAGAACATTAACAGGTCCGAGACAGAGAGAGAGAAAGTAGGAATACTTACTTCCGTGAAATTCAGAATGGTAATAGACCAAATTTAAATAATGAACTCACAAAATGACGAAATTATTTTGATGGATACATTTAATTGCGCACTAAATGTCATCCCACGAAATTTTATTAGTTTAGAATTTACAGTACAGGTTTCGCAATTCAAAACATTTCGAATCAGAAGTCACTTTAGTTGAATGGACAGCATTTAATTGATGATGTCATAAAGCTAAAGCAGTCTACTGGCCTTAAGTCAAAATGAATATTTTAAAAGCTAATAACGTATTTGCGCATGATCTCAGCCAACGACGTCAATGTATACAGTATATATACTTACTTAATTACGGTTGAATTTCGACCTCTGGGCGTTGACTAGTATATATATATATTTATATATTACATTCTCTTCTTCTGTTTGATACATAAATGTCTTGAGTAAGACTTTTTTTTTTTTTTTTTAGTCTAATTCGACTAGTTCTTTTGCCTAATTCATAAAATTGCGCACCAGAAATCAGCAAAAGAGATATAATTTTAAAGATTAAGGTCACCGCTATGGCAACATAATAAATTAAGAAAAGATTTTTTCGGAATTTGAACCTTAAATAGAACAAGTATCGACTATCAAGGTCACTTCTATGTGAGAGTTCAAAGTCATGCCGCTAGACTTCGCTGGCGTCGATATAGATTGATTGTGACCCGTTAGAATGTAACACAATGTATCACAGAGATATAGATATACTACGTGCGTTTTGTTCAGTTCAGTTGATTCCGGTGAGGTGTGTCACAGTTTGGCTACCGGGAACGGATAGCTTCAGGCGTTTACGTCTAATGGTAAGTAGAGAATTGCAGGATAGCATACATCAAATAAAATCGGAAAGATATTACTACAAATGAGCCGATTCTTCTTTCACCTTAGTACAAACAACAAGCCTCGCTATTAATCGTATTTTATTCGTAAAATTTTCACACGGGGCATACAATTAAGTTTGAATAACTTTATAACTAATAATTACGACACTATCTTTGCGGGTTTTTTTTCCAGAATTTATTACAAACAGAATCTCCTTGTATCTGAGCGTCTGAAATGATGTTCTAGTAGAATTTGTTAATACGATAACTCCAGTACTCATCCTTCTTCATCAACGAATTTTTTCGGCAGGCCGGTTGGGAATTTGTAAACTCCGTGCCTTTATTTATTATGGCTTTGATTTGTTTCGTCTCTCTCTAAAACTTCTATTCTACTATTTATCTCCAAATGTTCCTTTACAATGGTCTATACACCTTCTTCTAGAACGTCCAATTGGCCTTCTCATCTGCACCTTGCTATCTATATACTTATTCAAGCTACATTACCCTTAAGCAGCGTTCCCACGGCGCGTCCTAGGTAACTCCTTTCATCTTTGAAGCATATGTTAGAAGGGACGGCGCAAACCCGACCCACCGCCAGGCGGTAAAAGATGAAAGGCGCGTACTGCTTGCCACGCGCCTTTACATTACTAAGTCTTTCCTCAATTGTCACTTCCATCTTCAAGTCTCTTCACCATAGATCGAGAACAAATTTTCATCAGTAGTCGACATATTGCTATGGGTTTATGATGTAGTCTAATACACGCTTTTCGGTACCTTCACCTTTTCTTTTAATCAACTTCTAGACTATTATGATACAATACTCCAACTACTTCCACGCTATGTTAAATTCTACAAGTCCTCTGTAATCGCTGTTTATTTATCTGTTACCCATTTCACACAGACCGAGCGTGGGGGGTGAGCGGTAACGCCCTGGCTTCGCATTGGAAGGGCGTGGGTTCTAATCCCCGTCCAGGCATCCAGATTTTGGTTTTACATGGTTTCCCCAAATCATTCCAGCCGAATGCCGAGATGGTTCTTTTAATAGGCCAATGCCCAGTTCCTTCCCGTTCCTTGTCCCAAGTCCTTTCCTGCCTCTAATGACATCAACGTCGACAAGGCGTGAAGCAATAAGCAAAAGAAAAAAGAATTGTACATTCCATTAATATTTTCTTGCATTGTTCTTTAGTCTCACCCCTATTTTTAATTAACAAACAATCCCAAATGTTAAAATATCTGTTCAACAAATCTATATCTTTAATAAACTAAATTCTTTCTCCAATGTTTCCGCAACGTATTAATTTCACACTTAATGAGTCGACTTAGGTTTCAACATCCCTTCGATATTTTAGAACCTGCTGTTTCGTTAGATCCATTTTCCACAGTGTCCACCTTTCACTCTCATATCCTAAAATACTGTACTCTAAAGAGAAAGTTTTGGAAAGTAACTTATAATTTTGGTAACAAAAGGTTAGTCTTCTTAGAGAATATACTTTTTGCTAGTTCTAATCTTCTTTTATGTTACACTTTGTTTCGTTGTCCAGCGCTTGTTGTGTTACTTCCTAAATAACAGAATTCTTTGACTTCGGGCATTTTTTTTCCATTTTCGATGTATAGTCTATTCCTGTTGTTATCATTCTTGTGACACCAAACTGCCCTTGCCTTCCGTCGTTGACTTTCCATACAAACAGCTCAGCCAACCAGTATGTTTTATTAAACCGAATGGTGACATGTTTAAAATTCTTAGATGTGTAGATCAGTCTGTTACTTACTTATGCATCTTTTGTCCAATAGAAATCTCAGTCTCATTCGGCATTGCTAATGAGACGTATATGAATTTAAGTAATTTTTTTTTTTTTTAATGCATATATCGATATTTTGTGAGCAGTGATTAGATTTAATACGTTACTACAACCATGAATTAAATTGACAGTTGTGACACTTGCTTCTTGTAAGGCTCATTTTAGATGATTAAGCCATCTTTTCTTCGTTGATTGTTGCTCTTTTGTTACTTTTATTTATGTATCGGATCTTTCCAAAAATACTTGTGTATCTAAAACAGGAGTGGCCCGCGAGATTCATCACACTTTTAAAAAATATTTTTTTTATATTTCATTTTTAGTATAATATATTTCTTTGCAACGTTCATTTAGTATCATTATTATTATATTATCTGTGTTTACATGAAAGAATAATAGTAAACACAATGACAACTCATGTTTCAATTATTCACTCCGAAAAAATGTCTCTAGTGGGGATATATAAATTTATTTGCGGCCCGCGGAGTTATGTTGCACTTCCAAAGTGGCCCGCAAGATCATTTGGGTTGGCCACCCCTGATCTAAAATATGGGTTTCTTTGGATGTATAATCTTCATAGTATTGCACAGCTTGTGATATGACGGTAGAAAGGAATCGCCAAGTTATCATTTATGGCCCAACAACGTTAAATGGTCAAGTGCTTGCGACACTAGGTATTAGTTTATTTTTGTTGAGATATTTCCTGAAAGATCTAAATGTTTCCTTTAAAACAATCAGTAGCATCTTATGAATGCACTATTTCATGATTTTATCCGCATGTTTTCTTTGTGAGACTATGTAAAACTCCCATGTAGGTTTATAATAAAAATGTGGTATGAAATTAATTGGATTAACAGAAATTTTAATTTCGAAACAGATTTGTTTTTATTTTTAATGTTTCCATCAAATAAAAACGTAACTAGTTTAGGTATCGAGATTTACATATATATTTACACTTCGTCCACGCGGAGAGGATAAATTTCACTGCCATTTGTTCATCTCCTTGTAAATTAACATCATTAATTCACTTTAAAAAATATCTACTCTTTAACGAAGTCTCTTAACATAACTAAGAAGTGACAAAATGTTCTTCTTATTTTTTTTTAAAGAAAATCATATAAATCATGTAAACGTTAGCCATAGTTATATATATCAATTTACCATTTCTTTAATTCTACCGGGTTATTTTTTCTTAAAAAGAAACAAAGCGAAGCGGTTGCTATAGTCCTGTATGGTATTCAGATTTTAAGATCCTAATCCGCTCTCGTTTGACGTAGTAAATTAGCTTTATACTCATACACTGTGCTGTCAGACTTTGAAAATGCAATCATAATCTGTTCTGTACTTTAGTGGGACACCGGAACAAATAGCCAAAAATTCTATAATTTTGGTTTCATGGACGTCCACGTAGCCATTACCAATCACATTGAAGGGGATAATGGCCGAGTTGTCAGGCATAATAGAAGAAAAGTTCAGCAGAGCCGCTGTTCAGGTAACGTTAGTGTGTATTTCACTTTATTCTAACGGTATTCATAACCTTGCGGCAATTCTAAATTGTGTTGACAACCATTATAAATCATCAACATAACAAGATGTTTTAATGATGTTAACTTGTAGTCTCCGTTTACCGGCATTCACGATGCTGGTTACTTTTACGGTGACTCAATACTTTCACCCAACCAATTCAGTCAGTTAATTAATTGCTACCACTGATATTTTCATTTCTAACAGGGTTGTAAGGCAACTCAAAACAATATAAACGTTGTTAAAAGAAGGAATAACTGAATTCTTACGACTTATTATTTATGAGGATGCTTAGTCACTCCCAAAGTATTAAACAATTTTTTATCGTCGTTGAGTCTCATTATGAAACATTTTTACACTGATAGACGGCAGCCTCAACTTCAAGAGAGGTGTAACTGTCGAGAGTGATGAATAATGCGCCTATTAATTAGTTCCCGTACATCATCAGTGGTCTTCAACACGTTGCCAAGTGACAGGTCAATCAATCAGTTAAATGATGTTCTTTACGAAGGCTTTCCCGCCAGTACATTGCAGTTCATTAGATATCATTAAAAAGTTTTGACAACAATCCGATTTACGATTTGTATTTCCAATTTATGTGTGCAGATGGAAATTTTTTTTTTTTGCGTTGTATTCGTGTAATTGTGTTCCTTTTCATCATATTTTACACTTGTAGGTTTTTGTCTCGTTTAAGACATAGTTACATCTCATATTAGTGCCTCGTAACATCTATTGCATCGTTAACAACAGGTCCCCAGTTTTTAATGTTCACTTAACACAGCTGTGAATTCCGATGACTGATATTAGAATATTTTTAGTTTCTTTGTTGCAAAATACCTTCACATACTTCTAAAAGCATCAGTGGTTATGATGTTCTTGCAACGTAAGAATTTCTGCAAGAAATTATACATTTTTGGTGTTCGAAATCATCACTTAAACTGGTTCCTAAGGATAATGTCACAAATTCCCCACGTTGGGTTTGCCAAATGTAACAGGGCATTAATTCGGGAAAGAATTTTATAGTTTATCATTAGTAATAAATTGATTAACTGTGTAATTTAATTTTAGAAGGTAATGCAAAACTTAAATTGGCAAGAATCTCTAAACTATCAGATGTGCAGGAAAATTGTCACAATAAGACATTTATTTAATATTCAAATGGCAAGTAAATGTCTAGACAATTTGAATATATGATTGCACAAAATTACAATGCAACGCCTAGCTTTACAGTACAAATAGCCGTTAAGAAAAACAAACAAAATGATATTTACTTTTAAATCAAATCCCAAATGATTAATACATTTTTTTACTATGGCTTTACGCCTCGTCGACGGCTAAGGTCATTAGACGCGGGGTGGGAGTGGGGACAAGGAACGAGAAGGAATGCAGCCATGGACTTTTTGAAGCATCCCGGCATTCGCCTAGAGTGATTTGGGGAAACCATGGAAAACCCAAATCTGAATGCCCGGACAGGGATTCTAACCCGTGTCCTCCCGAATGCGAGGCCAGAACGTTAACCGATCACCCACCACGCTTGGTATTAATACATATGGAGGAATGATATGCAAAGTTAATGTAAATAATAAATGATGACATCAGACATTGTTATGAATGATGCTGCGACTTTATACAATGAAAATAATCTTGGGTTCCATGAATAGAACAAATATACAATTCAATATTGTACGAGAGTATGAAAATGTTTTTATAACAAGTCATACCGATTTGGTAAATTATGCCGTTCGCTCAGTGGAAATTAGAGCAAAAACTTATTCCAGTGGCGCTTATGGGTTACTATCTACTTTCATGGAATGCACATACACTAGGCTTGGGGATGTAACACTTTACCATAGCAGCTGCATGTTTAGCCGGCAATGATTGAAGGTGGACTCACGGAATGTGAGACCTGTGCCTCACAAGGCAGCTGCAGTAAAGCTCGACCAGGTCAGCATTATGGACTCTGACGCTGTGCGGATGACGCCCCAGCATTCAACGCAGAATGCAAGTCAGAATGAACAGCAGCGTCTGACCAAAATTAGAAGTCAGCATCAGAGCCCCGCACCAAAATTGAGTTCGTGTTTCTTCCCTCTCCCCAGGGCCAGCGCTAGAATTTTGGGGCCCGGGATAAGCATTCTTAGCGTTTGGGAGCCCTTGGTCAATTCATCGATTGGGGTCATCCCTCATACCAAATGGACCCCCCTTCCCCCCTAACGCCGCCCTGCCTCTCCCATGTAAAGTTTATATGTTGAACAGAAAAATCCCAGAATTTTAGTCGTGTGTTCATTTCGACAGGATCACGGTCAAGCGTCCTGATGTCACAAGATGTATCGCTGGCAATTTATTCACACACGCACAAACTGCGTGTGAGCTATGATCCTTGGTTCCATATGGACATTTCCGAGGGACACTATATGCCAAAGGATTCATGTTTCTCCCGCCTGCCTCAATGACCTTCTGTACCTAGGGATCCATTCATGAAAGCCGAGTCCCAGGTAAAATCCTCACCCCACACGTTTTGTTGGGAGGCTAGCGGCGACGCGGGATTGTCCAGGACGAGTAACGGTATCTATAGCACCTGTCTTGCCGAGGACACACTCTAGCGATGGCCGCACCACAATATTCCCCATAATAAAAGTTGTCAATTTCATATTCTAATTAAGATAAGCTGTATATTTACATTGGCATCATATCCTTTTCTACAACCACACGTATTCTATAAAAATTTATCTAAAGGAATAAATAATGATAGATCAAGATTTTATGAAAAATTAATCTAATACGCCGTAGAATATGGCGCAAAGGGTCACATTATATTGACGAGATAATTTTAATTTCTCTTATTTAGAAGCAACTACCACGCGAATCTTGTACAACAATGTCAACAACCTTATGCAGTATGCTGCAAAATACAATTCATGATCTGCATAAATAAACGGGTCAGGCGTAAAATCCTATGCCACAGCAGAAATGATAATGCTTGTAAATAAAGTAGAATAGAGGAGGAAGAAAAAGACAATGAGAAATAAGAATTTTTAGAATGTTAACAGAAATCAAAGAACACAGAAGTTAGAAACAAATCAAGGTAGATTTTTTTATAGAATAGTTTCTTTGTCCAGGTGTTCCCCCAGGGGTTTGGTTCGCCCACCTAGTGGCGGAGTTTGGAGTGCCCACAACTTCCGCATCGCTCTTGAGCACTACACTAGTGGAGCAAGTGAAGTGCTGCCAGCTGTATCTTCTGTATTTGAGTAGATTTTTTATTTGTGAAATTCATGAGCCGGAGATTGAGGACCGCAATCACGTTGATGATTACAGGAAACCGACACAGCACCGTCACTGTCATTCTTTGTAGACATGTGGAGGGCTGAGGATATTGTCCAAAGACATTGCCTCCAGCAATAATTAGATGGTTCCAGACATCTCTGTTGGTTCATCCTCCGGTGGTGTCAGGTTATTGACATAACTTGTTATGACTTCCGTCAGTAACATGGTTTGTTGATGAAGCAGCTGCATTATGGAACTTAGCTTATGCTTTTGGAGTTCTTGTAGTCCGCCTTTGTCGATGGTGGTGAGTAGCGGACTGCTTCGCCTTCGCGAATAGCTCTGGACCGGTCGCTGCAGGTCGTCGTCGTTTGCTGTTGCCGCTGTTGAGCTCCCGTGCATAGGTCGTCTTCTATGTCCGCAACTTCTTGATTCTGTGACTGATGTGCAGGGTGGCTCTGCTCTCCGTACGGCTGGTTTCAAGGTGACGTTTCTCTGTTGGTGACAGTTGCATGATGGCCAGTGGTCTCCGCCGGCGAGGCTTTGGAGTCTAGTGTGCTTGTAGTGGTCCTGCGGCGCTGCTGTAGGTGCCTCTTAAGTTGTAGCTTCCATGATTTACAACCTCTGTAAGAAGCTGCGTGCCCGGACCCGCAGTGCAGCAAGTGGGTTCATCGCGGCGTTTCTTGCAGGCGGCGAGTTCGTGACCGCCTCCACAACGAACACACCTGGCACGTTCAGTGCATTCGCTGGCGTGGTGCCAGCCCAAAACCCACAATTAAAAAGGTCTGTAGGGCCCGTGCCCGGTCACGTTGTTGAACCAGTGTGCGGCGCCTTAACGCACAGAGCCACACTGGCATATAAGGTAGATACTGAGAACAAAAAAAAATGGAGCATGTCCAGTTGCTACCAGCGCACAGGAAGGTTCACCAAGGAAATTCAAATAATTAGCGACTTTTTTTTCGCTGCATTCAAACACAACACATATCTAAATGGTGACATTAAAATCGGTTGGTGGTTACATTCCGTTCTGGCTTTCTGAAGGATAAGTACAACAGTCCACAGTCAACTTCCTTCCAGTTCCTTACCCACTATCCTCGCCCATTTCTAAAATCTAAGCACTCAACGGGAAGTAAAGGCTGGCAAAAATTTATCACCAGTAAAATTCTCAGTACCACTCGTTCATCCGCTAGCATGTGTCTATTCCGAAAAATGTTGTTTAATTTAATTTAATTGATGGAGCGATTGCTCAATTTCCTCACATACACATTTTTCCCTTTTCCTTTTCCCGTCTCCTTTTGCCTTCCACTTTTAAGCTTTTTTGGTAAATTATTAGTTATTTCTCTTGGTAATTTATTCGAATTCTACATCTTCACCTACGAAAGAAATTCTTCCCACACCCTTGTGCATGTAATCGAAATCCAGTTGGTTATAATGGTAATATTTTCCTTCCCGTGCACTGCGCCTAATTCTTCAACTAATAAATACCCTTTCACGGCTCTTCAGCAACATAACGCCTTATACACTCCCATGATCCTCTTCCACCTCCTCCTCTCTGCCAATGAATCTTATATCACCTAATTTATCACATCAGTTACCGATTGTATTCTGCAGTAATTTCCAGAGACAAATTTGGCAGTCCTTCTTTGTACCCCCTCCAACTCCTGTATTTGATACCTAAAATGTGGGTACCATACTACATTACAATTTTCAAGCAATCGTCTAACCAAAGTTTACCGAACCAATTCCCTTAGTAGTTTGATACATTCCCTCGTCACTCTCTCCAACAGAAGGATTTTGAAACATTTTCACCTAGCGTGGTGGGTGAGCGGTTACGCTCTGGCCTCGCACTCGGGAGGGCGCGGGTTCGAATCCCCGTCCGAACATCGAGATTTTGGTTTTCCATGGCTTCCCTAAATCACTCCTTAGAGCTTTCTCTACCTTTTAATCACAATCAACCTTTAGTTTTTTTTATCTGTGTACCTAATAAGCTGACACTCGTTTGCAGTTATCTTCATCCCGTGTCGACCCACCCAGCCATCTAGATATCCCGTGCAGATTGTTAACCGGCAGTGCGCCCGCAGTGACGATGCGGGAAGTGCCCGGGCACACGTATGTGTCGCGTGCTGTGAATCAGTTTTATCGCCGGGTTCCATCTGCGGCGCGCCGCGGGCGCTCGTTTGTGCGTTTATTAGGCGGCATTAATCGCTGCCCCCGAGTCCCGGCCCATCACTCTGATTTACTGACTTTCCGGATCCACTCTCTACAGCCGACGCGCATCTTCTGCCCGGGTTTAGCGTCCATTAATAATTTCACACCACAATACTGACAGCTACAACCGCAGCTCAGGAATAGGCTTAATTGACGCTGGCGGTAGAGTGAAACTAAAAGTGAAACAATAGGTCTGTGATGCAGTTCCTGGAAACCCTGGATGTGCACTACAATATTGTTTGAATTCTAGTCAAAAATTTTTCGCCTGTGATGCGCGTCTACATCTTTGATTTTCAGTATTTTTGGTGAAGAAAAAAATCATGTTTTGTCACGTGATGCGTTTATATTTGTTATTCCTTCCGTCCATACCTGAATAACTGTTTATACAAACCAGAACTGTGTTCAAACGTTAATTCAAACGTTCATCATAAAATTTACATTTATGCTATCAGATTTTTGTACTTTTTCATGTATTATTTCAGCTCACCATTAAGCTTTTTTCTTATTACGACTTATCAGAAATAACTAACCGAACGTGGTGGGAGAGCGGTTAACCTCCTGGCCTAGCCTATGGGAGGCCGCTGGTTCGAACCCCAAAATCACTCCATACAAATGCCGGGATGCTTCCTTCAAAATTCCATGGCCAAATTCCTTCCCGTTCCTTGTCCTCAGTCCTCTCCCACCTCTAATGACCTCGACGTCGACTAGGCGTAAAGCCATAAGTTAAAAAAATAAAGCAATAACTACGCTAAATAGCGACTTTGTTATTCGACATTCGTCAGGTAGTTTACAGTGATAGACAACAATTGCAGATCTTAACAGAGCAATGGTTTACATGTAATGCTTAACAACAGATAACGTAACACACCTGGCAACGATACCTCCAAAAATGTGATATTAATTACGAACATGTTTTGTCGTTATTATCCTATTCCTTCAAATGGAAAGTTATACATAAGCGAATTTTGGAAGAAAAACGCGTTCCAGAAATGACCATTTATAGCTGTTTCTTGAAAAACGCTGAATTTCACTTAGGATGAAATACAACTAAGTTGTAACTAGCCAATATGGATCCATTGAAATTTTCATAATCGATTATCTGACTTTGTGGTATACTGTGTATTCAGTTGGCTGCGGCAACGTGATGGTGTCCAGCGTTGAGACGGCGTTATGTGGTTCGAATACTGGTGGCGGAAGAAATTCTAATCAGCAGGACTTGGCCAGCAGGTTGGGAAAGATGGTAAACAACGTATAATAAGTCGCGTTCCCAAGGCGAGGCAGTGTGCACGGATCAAGGGAGGGATATTTATCGGCGAGCGGAAGCCGCGGGCCTGTTCGTCAAGCCACCCGCTGTGCTGTTGACAATAACAACAGGGACACAGCCAACCTGCGAACAATAGGGACACGCCACTAGAATTTATTCTTGTATCCTGTTCCATGGAATGCTGCTCCGAGGCGGAGTGGAGAGGAGCCACTCGTGGACTGTGGGTGGAAGTGAGTGGACGCTGTGGCCGGTCTACCGCCATCCTCTGGGTGTCTGAGGTGCGCATCCCGTCGCCAGCAGTGTCGCCAGCAGTGCGCGGACACGGTAACGTGATTCTAACAGTGCGACTGGTTGCAACACATCATGACCCGAAAAATACCCCTGAGTAGCTAGAGACTTGTTTGGGAGAGCCAACTGAGCTAGCCATCTGCAAAAACTATTCTCATGTAAAATTTGATGTCCTATAATTTGTTGAATAAATTCATGTCTTTTGTGACCCATCTTTCATGTTATTGTAACCCCTGAGACATGTTATGTACGAGGCTCAATATTAATATGTTAATAGAGAAAAGATCAAAGAGTTTTAATTGCTGACGCTGTACAGGGTGTCTAACAAGTTCTAAAGTAGAGTCCCCACCAAGAGATTATTACAAACGTTTTGTGCATCAAAGTCTTAGATTAAATCTTAAAAATCTCCGTAGTGCGTATGGAGTGAGGGCATACGGAACTGTTGATGTTGATTGGTTTGTGGAATCGGGACGTTAATCCGGTGCCCTCACCTGTGTCTTTCGGAAAAGTAGGCCTGTCTTTCACCCTCTTCCTTCTTCATCTCTCATATCACAACAATACCCTCACAATCACAGTAATCACCACCTTCATTAGCACATACGAGCATACATTGGGGAAGGAACGGGAAACCACCCCAGTTCATCATACCCTGGAAGCGTATGCAATCGTTAGTAACGTGAAGCGTGCCCTTTGAATGTCTGAATCTCAGACAATTCCAGAGTTGCCAAAAATCGTCATTAGATTTATGCAGACGATCTAGTGATTTCGACGTCGTAAGCTTTAAGGCCTTAATGAATTAACAAGACAAATACCGAGCATGGTGGGTGAGCGGTTAACGATCTGGCTCCACATATGGGAGGAAACCGCGCCGGTTTAATCACCGTCCGGGCATCCAGATTTGGGCTTCCATAGTTTCCCCTAATCACTCCAGGCAAATGCTGGGCTGCTTCCTTCAAACGGACTTTGCCGAATTCCTTCCCGTTCCTTGTATCCAGTCCCTTCCCATCTCTAATGACCTCGCCGTCGACGAGGCTTAAAGCCATAAAAAAGTAAATTTAAATACATGGACTGTTTAGTGGATTTATTTCAGTTTTATATGTTCGTGTTTCACCACAATTTTCCGTTGTCTTGAATAATGTTAGTAATAATAAATATTTTAATTAATTACATACAGTCTTTACAAATTCTTTACAAGTAGACAGATGTGGATCCCTTGGAATGATTTAAAGAATATTTCGGAATAGTAGGCCTGTCTTTCACCCTCTTCCTTCTTCATCTCTCATATCACAACAATACCCTCACAATCACAGTAATCACCACCTTCATTAGCACATACGAGCATACATTGGGGAAGGAACGGGAAACCACCCCAGTTCATCATCCCCCGGAAGCGTATGTAATCGTTAGTAACGACCCACGCCTGGAAATGGGTATGGGTGTGTGTAGTGTTATTTTGATACTGAAGCGTGCCCTTTGAATGTCTGAATCTCAGACAATTCCAGGGTTGCCAAAATCGTCATTAGATTTATACAGAAGATGTATTTGAACTCGGGTGTGTAGTGTTCCTTATCATCCTCAACCAAATCCATTGACTTCTCGTCGCAGTCGAAGTTACTTGCAAAGGTATATCCACATCCCCTGAGAGATTATTCTCTCATCGAGCATGTTAGCATGACATGTTTATGGTTATATGGCTGAAAATGATATTTTCATTTCAATTTTCAGGACCACAAACAATTGTAGAACATTTTCTTGTGGGATACACTACCATCGCGAATGTGATTTTAAGGGTATGGTGGTGATGGTAAATCTCACTGATAAGACCATGGACTTGATAACACATTTATTCAGCACAAGTACACTGGGCGACAATAAACTGATCCATACGGCGGCTCAGAAATTATTCAGCGTGAGACACTCTAGACAGTGTGTCATGACGACATCACACGAGTGCATCTGCCGTTACAAAATGTGACCAGTTGTTACTGACTGCTGCGTAGTCCAAAGTCCCTCCTCGCTCTCGAGCAGATGCAGGCCACCGACCTAGCTGACCAGAATTCATGGCTATATATGACTTCCTGTTGCCTCCTCACGCAGCCGAGTAGCTCTAGGGCTGACGAGATTTATTCTTACATCAAATAAACAAAATTCTCCGATGTGGAACTAAATTTTACATGATTGTAAACCTTACATACATTTAAGTAACACAGGGGATCATGAATAAAATTTAACACCAGATTAAAAATCAGTACTGAAATCTGTAAAATTAAGATGAAAACTTTAGTAAATTGACCCCGTAATTTTTTTTTTCAAGAACGATTTAAAACATTTATTTATCTTTATAACAGTCCTTTCTTCTTTAAGAAATAATTAGAATGTGAAGCAACAAATTATGTGGAGTTGGTGGCTTATGTTCGATGTTCTGGAGGAAGAGTATTGGATGCCTGGTCCAGCCATCCGAATTTCGGTTTTTCGGTGTTTCCCGAAATCAGTTGAGGCTAATGCAGGATTGGTTCCTTCAAAAGTTTTTACTGCCGGATTCCTTACCCCAATTCTCCCGCGGAACTAGTGATTTCGACGTCGTAAGCTTTAAGACCTTAATGAGTTATAAAGACAAAAGCGGTGAGTATGAGAGCTCAATTTAATTACCGAGTGTGATGGGTGAGGTGTTAACGCTCTGGCCTCACATTCGGGAGGACGCCGGTTCGGATCACCGTCCGGGCATCCAGATTTGGGTTTTCCATGGTTTCCCCTAATCACTCCAGGTAAATGCTGGGCTGCTTCCTTCAAAAGGACATGGCCGAATTCCTTCCCGTTCCTTGTATCCAGTCCCTTCCCATCTCTAATGACCTCGCCATCGACGAGGCTTAAAGCCATAAAAAAGTCAATTTAAATACATGGACTGTTTAGTGGATCTATTTCAGTTTTATATGTTCGTGTTTCACCACAATTTTCCGTTGTCTTGAATTATGTTAGTGATAATAAATATTTTAATTAATTACATACAGTCTTTACAAATTCTTTACAAGTAGACAGATGTGGATCCATTGGAAAGATTTAAAGAATGTTATAATACATTTCACATATGTTGTGCTGGTATTCAATCAAGAGAACCTAAGTGTTAGCACTGTTTCAAGAAAATATACAAATAACCTTGATATGTTACAGCGTATGTAGCACACACTGTAAAGGATCAGTCCGTATGAAATCTACTATAGTAGCGTAATTGTGAGAATAGAAGAACGTATGCCCCACTCGTGTAAGTATCGAATTTGTCAGAACCTGCGCATTTACGCTATTGGAGGAATGTTGTCTTAAAACTTGTATGCGAATTGTGTTAATATGTCCTGAGTTTTATAAGTGTATTTTTGTTTCTGAAATGTGTAATTTCGAGGCAGATATTTGGTACCGACCCTCCATTCACGTCGATGACTGCAGAAAACAGCCTATAAACCGTAATCAGGACGGTCGGTATACGGTGACCAGTTTGTTTTTTTATTTATGACTTTACGCCTCGTCGACGTAAAGGACATGGCGACCAGGACTCGACCCTGGTCCCGTTGTACCTCCCCGATCAAATGTGGTTGCATCTTGAATGCCCGTATCCATACTGGAGGGTCCTTATCAGATTTTATACATTCAATATACAGGGTGTCCAGAAAAGGACTCCCTGATTTCAAAATTAAATATCTCGAAAACAAAGATCGATAGAGGAATACAGTAAACGGTATGTTTATTGTGATAGCTGTAAGAAGTGTATACAGCAGTGTGAAATAATAGTTACAAAAGCTGCTAACAGATGGCGCTGTAATCGCCATACGTAATGCCTAAATAGTGATCCGAAGCTCAGGGCGATCAGTTCCACCATCAAAACGTGCCAATGGTGAACATTTTGAAAACATTATGATGTGATTGTTTGCAAAGATTGTTTTCATACGATTATTTCACTTATGTATGCTGAAATGAGCGTACAGCGCCATCTGTTAGTAGCTTTTGTAACTATTATTTCACACTGCTGTATACACTGCTTACAGCTGTCACAATAAACATACCGTTTACTGCATTCCTCTATCGATCATTGTTTTCGAGATACTTAATTTTGAAATCAGGGAGTCCTTTTCTGGACACCCTGTATTATTATTATTATTGGCGAATTCTCCAAATAAATGGAAGACGGTAAGCAAAAACCCAATCAAGTTTTCTTTGAGTTCTTCTTATTATTCCAATAGGCTTTCATTCTTCCCGAGAAAGGTTGTTTGCGCTTTTTCGACCACTTTTGTCTGTATTGTTTTTGTTTTGGTTGCTCAGTTATAACTTCCCTACTTTGTGTCTGAAGGTGTCTCTTTCTAAGATGTCTGTTGCTTCTATTCTTGCACTTTTAAGATTCTTCTGAATTTCATTCAGCCAAGGTGTTGGATTTTTAAGTGAACTTACATAATCTATTACCTTTTTTGTCAATCGACTTTCTGGTAACCGCTTAAGGTGACCAAAGAATTTCATTCGCCTTTTCTTGATATCAATTTCGATGTTTGAAAACTTTTCTCTTGTTTTGATTGATTGTAGAATTTTTCTAATGATTTTTCTCTCTGCTTTTTTAATTTCTTCAAGGTCATGTTTTCTGTTAAGTATTAATGTTTTACTTCCATAGAGGACTGTTGGTTTTATGACTATGTTGTAGAGCCGAATTTTGGTCTGTCTTGACATGGATTTTTTGTTGCAGAGATTTTGGACTAACCGTAATGCTTTTTTTACTTTTTGAAGGTGATTTTGCTGTGAAATTTTCTCAAGGCCTGTCGGTTCGATGAATTCTCCGAGGTATTTAAAGTAGGGGGTCATGTTGATTTTAGCGTATTTTGTTCTCAAACTTGATATTTCTGTCTTTGAACATATGAATTCAGTTTTCTGGAATGAGATTTGTAATCCTACTTTTTCTGCAGTTTCTTGAGTGTCTCAAGCTGTTTGATTGCAGTCTCTTCATCTAATAAATCACGAATACTAAACGCATAAAAAATTTCATTTTCTTGATATCCTACTAGAATTATTTTCGGCTTCTGATTTTGTGCCATAGTTGCTCAAGTTGTAACTACTTAACGAAACGTCGGGATGAGATTTCTAAATGATGCATAAACGGTTTTCAAAATAATAGAGAGAAACACTTATGTATCATTTTCTTTTTTCTTTGCTTCGTGCTTTTCGTCTTGTCACCATCGAGATCATTACAGTTGGGAAAGCAAGGAGAGGCAAGGAACAAGAAGGAATTCGGCCATTTTCTTTTCAAGGAACCGTCCCGGAGTTCGCCTGGAATGGTTTTGGGAATTTATGGAAAACAGAAGTCACAATTTCCGGACGGGGATCCGAACAAAACAGGGAAGTTAAAAACTTATAACATGACATTCCGGGTTGCAAAAAGTATTTTGTAGATTCTGTAATCAATAAAGATATCTGAAGCGAATTTCAAGACAGTCACCAAGAAGCCGGCTGCTAAGACAGTCTAGTTTGCGATTTTCAGGCAGCCATATCTGAAACAGTAGACCTGATGATGACAGTAGAACATGCTGTCGAAACGTTGTCTTTTTACGACGCCATCCGGCTGAACTCCTGTGAAGATTTCATTTCATCAATACGCCAGGAAAGTCTCCACTCACATACGACGTAGATATGTTGGATTATGATTTCTTTGTATTAACATAATTAGTTTTTCCGAATGCTGTAATGAAAGGTTAGAAGAACGGAAACACTCCACGATACAAGAAAAACTTTACTGCTTGCTACGGAGCCGTGAGAACTGAGAAAATAGGTGACGACACAGCTACCGAGCGTCGGAAATCCGCTGGCGGGAGAGAAATCGTTCGTGGGAATCGGGTCCTAAAAATCGTCGCATCCTTAAGTGGCCGTAATTCCGCGCATGTCACAGCCGCTAAGATAATTAGAGCCACCGCCGACGGGAATCTAATTTCCTGAACACTAACCTGGCACTCGAAACTACCGTGACGTCACCGGGGCTGCGGAGAAAGTCAATTACCAGCTGGCAACAAGTGAGTTAACGCCCGAGTAACAGCTCGCATTCTTTCAGCCGCTTCGGCCGAACTGATTTATCACACTTTCGAATCCTCTGCGTGTATGAAAGGGGACAGCGGCTGAGTTATACACTCTGTCTGCTGCCCCTTGTCTGCGGACTATCTGCAGCGGAATTAAAATGGCAAGCTCATTCGTACTTGTCTCTGCACAGCTCATAGACTGGTCGTGAAATAATACACACCGCCACTTACTTTCTCCATTGCTATTGAATCTTTCAGAACTACTGGTTCCATTACAGCTGCTAATACTCACCAACATTCATCAGAATAGATGAACATTACAATTATTATTATTATCTTCAGTTGTGTAGGAGCTTATGATCATATGATTACGCCCCAACATACCTAATTAAGCGTTATGTGGATTTTTAACCTTAAATACGTCCAGTGTTTGAGGTAAACTGTTTCAGAATAACTTTTTTGTTTAGCTCCTGAATTCTGTACCAAAAATAACCAGAAAACTAAACTGGTGCGTGTATTGGTGTGTACACGGGCAAGAAGTGAAAATTCTATGTATTTTGTTATTTTCTGTGTGTTTTTCCTGTGCATAGTTTCTTTCACACTCAAGTGGACGAACGATAATACTTTATCGCATTTTTACATTAAATATGAACTTTGTCCCAGTTATTCTCGTAACAAATCAAAATAGTTAAAAGAGTAAAGCACTCTTCGCTAGATTATAAACTGTTGCAACTTAGTGTTTTATTGTTATTATTATTAAAGCTTTTATATCGCAAAAATCTTAGACAAAATATCTGATAACCATTCTTATGATCAATTTGCGTTAATAATTAGCTTCTGAGACCGTCAAATATGTCGGAATGAACGTAGATTTCTGGCTCATAAATAAAACAAGTAACTGAAGATACTAGCGCATTTGTCAGTGTGCAAAAATTTATTTAGTAACTAGCTTCCAAGCCCAACAAAAATGATGGGCTTAACGCATATTACTGCCTCGAAACTTAAACAATTTTAAAAGTTTAAATAACACATTATCTCTATTGAAAAGACGAATGCTAATATCTGTGCACGAAAACGAAATCTTTTATCACGCGCGATAATATATTCACTATATCGCGATATAAACGTCATTCCACGTTTCTTTTCTTCCTGAAACAGCGATCTAAGAATTAGGCCTACAATGAAACCATTTACAAGAACGAATATAAACAAGCAATATCGCATGTGCTTGAATGCATCAACTATACTGCGATATAAACTTGATTCCATATTTATTTTCTTAATGAAATAATGACCATGAGAATCAAATGAAACCATCTACATTCAACGAATATAAATAAACAAAAAGTAACTAAAAATACCCGAAAATGTTTCACTGTGTAATAATGATAATTCCTCTGAATGTGAATATATTGTCTGGTGTCGTCAACTGATTTTAAGTTAGTATTAAAGCTATTTAATCTTTAACACTTAAGTACGCTAGCGCAAAACGTTGCGGCGCATACCTGCTTAAAGTATAACACTAAACATTTTCCCCCTACCGCGCCCAAAGAAGTTTTACTTCAAAAAGTTTTCCACTCTTTAACTTCTGAAGTCAGGCTCCGTTTTTTGGTACAGTCTTACTGTGCACATACTATTCTCAGCTCTTTACCCATTATACCCAGGAGTCATATTGATAACGCGAGAATTGCACATAAGTATCGCACTTCTTTCTTCCAAAGACACTCAACCCAGCATTATCATAAAAGTTACTCATGATATAAGGTAAATTTCCTTTCTTTCTTTGCAGTCCTGCGCTCGTAAGCACAATGTGGATATTATACTATCCAACAATAATCTAATTAACTCGCTTCCGCTGTACTGAATCTTAGTAGCGTCCATAAGAGGCAGGGTAATAAATCCTTTCCGTATCAACTCTCTGTGTGATGTGCTTAGCTGAGTTTATCGTAGGTGACATGTCAAGATGCAACATTCTTCTTCTATTACCAAACAATCATGGAAGATCTTATTTTTATGGTATGTATAACATTTAACTTTGCATTTTTCATGTCAACGGACTAGAAGAGAAATTAGGTCCAATCCTACACATACCTAGACCTAAACGGATGAGTTAATCAGATATTACAATAGCATAAAACTTGTATTAATACTGGGAAAGGGGTATAAATAAGTATTTGTTAAAGAGAAAGGAAAATTATAATCGGTATTCTACCAAAGACTATGTCAAAGGCAAACATAGCGTTCTTAAAATCAGCAAACTAAATTCCCAAATGTTTAGCACTGAGAAAGACTTATTAACCACTTATACGGAATACAATGTTTTATGAAAGTGAAATTTGAAATGAAACGAAAAAAAATAAAAAATACTAGGACTAATTTTTTAAATGCGGTGGCGTATAAAAAACATACTATAATTGACCCAGAAATTTAAGATAGAAACAGACTTCAATCTGAAAATAATGAACATAGAAACCTGTTTAGGAACAATTTTGCAAAAAAAGAATCAGGTCAATGAGTTAAACCTGTAGTTATTTAATTATGTGTTTCTTTAATGTTTTAAAGTCAAAATTTAGAATATTAAAATTTAATGTCACTGATTCCGAAGTGAAGTTTGAATATGAAGTTTGAAATCTAACTTATATGATCTGTAAGATCTGTGAACGCAATCTTGTATAATGTGCTTAATTTGATAAAGTACAGGGTGGGAATATATGGAATATTCCATAAAACAAACTGAAATTAAATTTCGCTGTAACGTGTTAACGTAGAGCTAAAATAGTGAAAACAATTTTAAAATATTTACTAAAGAAACTAGATAATAGTAACTATTTAGTTTCCTATTCATCGTGAACAAGACTTGAAATTATAAGGATTTAAAACGAAAAACTATTATTAATAACTCTTATTCATAACAGTGAAGCGATGTACAACCAGCATAAAAATCATACAATACTTCAGTTATTTGAAATGTGAAGCCAGATAATTCTGATGAAAATAAGGAGACGAAAAGTTTTAGACATAGTAAGAAGGAGACCTACATAAAATGAAGCTTATTGTAAAGAAGCTTGACGATGTTGTTTGTACTCGTTAGCAATAGTAAGAAGGGTAACCATTGGTTGAAAGGAATAAAGAAACAATTGAAACTATAATAAAAGGCAGAACGTCTCTCTAAATGTTAACTGGAAACTTTAAGAGTTTGCAGGCGCAGGAAAAGAAATAACATCAGATCACACGAGTAACGAAACAGCTTCTTCTTCTTCTAATGCCATGCCCGAGCTGGGCGTAGGAGATTATTATTATTGTTATTACTCCGCGATTCACTAAAAGTGGGTGGTGGAGGGTGCATTGCACCAATCCGAATGTGTAACCATTTGTTCATGGGAAGGGATGTACGGGATATGGCAGGAGCGCCCATGGTCTATTTTTAGGAACCATCCCGGCATTCGCCCGGAACGATCTGGATGGACGAAGTGATTTAGCGGGAACTACTCCTGTCGGATTTTTAAGTTCCTATTCCATTTCATAATCGCTCTTGGGGGGGGGGGGGGATCTGATTTCTCTTATTTTCGCGGTCAATCCTAGATATGAATGTTGCTCGTAGTAATATTAGTTTGCTGTTATTCCGAAAAAATTCAGTCGTTAATTTTTCTATTAGCTTCTGTCGATAACAACGCCTTCCGTGTTCCAGGTCTTCCCAACCTAACTGCTTCAGCATCGCACTTAACGCTTTCCCTCCAAATATATATATATACCTGTCACGAATCTTGCGGCTCTTCTTTGGACCTTCTTGAAAACCTCCATTATCTCCTTTTGATAGGGACCCCATGCAGACCTTCTGAAAACCCTTCATTATCCCTTTTTGATAGGGGCCCCATACAGAACAGCAATATTCTAAGTGAGGACGCACTAGTGAGTTATATGCAATCGATTTAACTTCCAGTATGCACTGTTTTAAATTACGATCTAGAAATAGGATCATACGATTATCGTGGAGGATGTTCCCCTCGATTAGAAATCTCTTGGTAAGATGAACTGGGCTACCTTCCCCAGTGTGTTTGTGTGTGTGTGTGTGCGTGTGTGTATTATTTTAGGTATGGATGACAGGGATAGTGTGTATATGTTCAATATAGAGTGCTGCCAGTGTTGTATGAAATGAGAGACGAAGACGGGAGAAGCTGACATCCGATGCGAGTCCAATCAAGCCTAATATCCCGAAAGACACTGTTGGGGCCACGAGACAAGGTGCTCCCATCCAACAGACGAATAACCATCAGCATTGTAGTATGTTCAGGATTTACCCCAGGACTTTGATACACAATCTGGCGATTAGGAATTGTGCCACCCCGGCCCTTCTACCCTCTCGACCAGTTATGAAAATATCTTCCATCAGTACTAGAACCAGCTAACCCCATGTCAGCGCCGGACACGATCACAGTGGCATAACCAACTTAACCAATTGGCCGGGCTAGCGAAACAACAAAAAGACATAAAAAAGATCTTCTGGAAAGTAATGAATGTAAGGTACACGGTGTCCTGTTGTTGCTGGAAATATTATTTGAGTTTTAATAGTTCTTACTCCAGTGGTGACTGCGTTGAAAGATGTAGGCCCCTATCTTTATTCCTGACTTTCACCTGCTGGTAAGCTGGTATAGTTCAAGTTCAAGTTGCGTATGTGAAGCACGTTGTCATCGGTCTGTGAGTCCCATTACACCTTACAGTATTACCCCTGACACAGTGGCTTACTATTCTAAACACCACGATCGAGTCACCCTTCAGTTTGAACATCAATAAAAGCTCTTCTGCTGTTTTTAATGCGTCTCTTGTTGGATTTTCAAGTGTTCATTCACTTCAACGCATACTGGCCGAGTGCATATTTCAAGTGTCGTAACGAATGAACCTGGTTTCTCGCTGTTTGGAGACGGCATCCGAGCGACTGGTGTGTCGGGCAGCGGTGTTGGTCGTTTTGTCGTGTCCGGAGCACTTTCGCCGCCCCGCAAGTGGGCCGCCATGACACGAAAGCGTCAGCCGACGTATCCAGGGTCACCTCCGCACCTGTCAGCCCGGAGAAATCGGATCGATTCCCGGCAACAGCCACCCAAACTTCCAAAGCCCCTCGTACTATGAAACGTGAATATGATTTCCGGAGTTTGTGATCTCTTGCCACTACTATTAAGCGGTGTTTTGCGTCATCAGTTAAGTCTTCTGAATGGAGATCGAAAGGTCCTCGGTTCGAATCCCATCCTATTATATTGTGCATCGGAATTAATATTTAAATAAATCGTTTTTGACTCCACACATGTGTGATCCATTTTTTTCTTTTTAAAGAATTACGTTCGTAATGACACCACCGTGTCAATTTTTCAGTTACATTTTACTCCTTCTTAATACGCGAATTAAGCTGATAAATGTATGAGATAATCAAGAAATTTTTAAGAAATTTTCTAGTATACATATATTTTTTTTTTTCATTCATGACCTTTTTTCACTTTAATCTGTCCTTTTATCGAATAGCATCGTGAAATGAAACATTCTTGATCGCATTCTTTAGGATCTTCCATAATAAAGCAACCGAATTTCCTTTAATGATTTTGTTGGATCTTAAGAACAAGGTTATCAGTCGATATTTTAGTTCAGAAACCGCCAGACGTATGCTGCAATTAATTTAGACGAACATTGGTAATATGTTATATATATTAACTGACTATTAATCGTATTTTTAGTGATAATAATTCGTAGACTGCCTTTTCTACACTGTTATCTTCCAGCTAGCTGTGTAATCTTCATCTCTGTTTCAGTAGGACTTTTATCAACTAAACATAACAAGATTCCTATTGAGTAGCCTCCATTTTAGTATCGTAAGAAAGCTTCAGATTTTTTTTTTTTTTTAAAAAAACATACTATTCTCATTCGTGAGAATAAACCTTGCTTTTTCGGACCACTTGCCTTACACTTGTATTTTCGCCGTATGTCATTAAACTAAACCCATTATGTTCTGTGAATTAAAAGTTTTTTTTTTTTTTTTGTCAAATGTGTTGTTGACGTAGCGGTATATTAGGTACCGTCCTAGCATACACCTTGGTGACTGCAGAAAACAGCCTATAAAACGCAATATGGATCTATATTCATTCTTCCTTTCATTCCCCCATCTGATACTTACTGCATTCTGCATACTGTAGCATCATTTCGTAAAAGATCTTTCCTTTATTCCGTAGTAATGAAAACTACCGGTCCGCATGATTTGGGAAATTGTGGTATTGATCCTTTTCTTCGCTGTTAACGTTTCATCTGTATACCGCTACGACTAATTGATTCTTTGTTGCAATCCTTACCAGCATATAACTTCAGAATACTTCTTCCCTCATGATCCCTTCGGTGTCTTATTATTGTATCCTTTTCCGTTTCCTGTGTTGCTCCGTCTACAGTTATATAGCGATTTTATTCAAGCAAATTACTTTTTGACCTTTCAGAATTAAATTCATGTTTATACATCCAATGTGTACCCTAGAGCAATTACTTTAAATTTTATGACCCGAAGCTGGAAAAAAAAAACAATATAAGACAAAACAATTTCTTCCATGTTAAGGAATTTTTTTTGAACTAATCGTACATTTAGAAAATCGTTTTCGTTCTCATTTTCTACCAAAACAAAATAGTTTGTTTACAAGAAAATCGAAGTACCCTGGACCGTATAAATAGAGGGGACAGGACAGTTAATATTTTAAGTCTATAATGCCTGAATCAATTAATGAATAGAAATGATAGATATCTATATTTTTATGTCAGCTGAAACAACTAGATGGGATGAAAGGACTCAACAATTTCGAAATTCTTACTTGGGGGTAAGACCCATAAAAACCGTGATATAATTTGTATATTTTCTAAGTAAGTTTCATTCGATTCTTGAATGTAAAATGGTACTTCCACTGCATAAAATACTTAGGGGGTAAAGTCGATTTCACTTTGATATTCTTCTGATTCATAATTTAACGAATGAATAAATTTTCCCTTACCCTTTACTTCTAACATTTGACACGTACTTTAATTTACAATTCAGTCTCAGCTTTAATGTAATTGCAGATTCTATCAGGCATTTAATTCTGACCGTTCATAACTTTAGGCGAAACTGTCTTCATAATGACAAGTCCAGTCATTTGAAGAAAAAAAATGAGTAGGGTTCCTCCATCAGCGGATATATTTCTGATTGCCACACGAACAAGCAATAATTTTCGACATGCGAAATGCCATAGTGCAGAAATCTTTTTTCATGAGTATTTTAGACAAGAGTTCATAAGAATTCAGTGTAGTTGTTAGCTATTAATTCTATCGTCTCAGACACCTGCAAAATAAAGCACACATTACATCAGGTATCCATTTTTATTCATTTTCTAATTACATACTGACAGTAGTGAATCTTAATGGACCGTTCTAAACTATTTCCCGCACTCGATAGTCACTTTCATTTGCCTGAAACACTTTCGTATGCTAATCGGCTGGATTATTCACGCAAGATGGCGTCAAAGATCTGAGTCTGGCAGGCCTTCGCTCACTCCAACACTTTCACCGGAATGTACTAATACGATCTGCCGGAGAACTGGTTTCTTGATAATCTCCAGCGACGTGTCACGAGGTAATTCAATGCCTATTTCTAAAGCCCGAGTTGTGTTAAAAGCAAATGGTTATCATAAGAAAAGTTGCGGCGGCTGGTGATCTTTCGATGACATTCCGGTCAGCATCGACGACCCGGGATGGAGTACTAATCCAAACACCGGTTTTACAAAATTGTATCACCTGGTAAATTATGGCACTATTCGACAACACTATAGATTCAGATTATACTACAAGCGAGTTTAGTACCTATTAGGCCGACTAGAAATAACGTCCAATGTAACTGGAGAGATCTTACCACAAACTAAGTACCAGGAGTGGTGGATGAGTGGTAACGCTCTTTCCTGGCTCCGGGTTCTAATCCCCGTCCGGCCATCCAGATTTGGGTTTCCTGTGGTTTTCCTAAATCATTCCAGACGAATGTCTGAATAGTTCCTTCAAAAAGGTCAGACCGTTTTCATGCCAGTTCTTTGACTTCAGTCCTTTCCCGCCTCTAATGACATCGACGTCGACAAGGCACAAAGACAAACAAAAATCCAGTTTACGTGATGCATAATGAGGGATAAACATTACAGTCCGGAGACCACATTCACAGACAGTGCTGCTATTATACCGTGTATAAAAAAAATTCTTCCAGCAATTCCGTTGTTTGTTACAACACATTAAGAATATCAGTATAATTTTGAAAAGATTTTTCCCTATCAGTTACAAAAATACATGCTCTAATATTTACCGTTTTACTTTATACAGGGCGTTCGCCGGAAAACGCTATCCTCCCAGTCTGTTGCCGTCGGTAACTTGCTCGGACAGTGGAGCCAGCAGCTCCCGCCACACGGCACCGTGAATCACCGCACTGTTTAACACCTCCGCTGCCCCAACAGTGCAGTGACGCAGTATAATGGGACCCTTACATTGTTAAGAACGGTTTCTTTGAATTGTAGCTAGTTTGTGACTTCACTCTCTTATTAATCAGTGTTGTGAATAAACGTTTTTTTCGGTTTGGCTGGTTTGGGGCTTCATACTCTTACCAATCTGTACCGTGTTTGAGTGTGAGTAAAATTATGGTACGTTACAGTTTGCAACAAAGAATATTTCTCTACGATACATATGTGAAGAAGAAGTCGTTTAAAAAGTGTCGCAGTAAATTTCGTCGCGAATTTCCTGGCGCTTTACTGCCAGCTAATTCAACAATTCTGCGTCTGGTTAAAAAAGTAAGAGAAACGGGTTCATTTTTTAACAAAAAGAGACTGTCGGTCAACCGTATTCTCACAGAGGAGAAAATTGACGATATCGCTTTTCGACTAGAACAGTCACCCAAAAAATCATTAAGTCAGTTAGGGCAGCGTGGGTCTCGAAATATGTTCAGAAGATGTGAAATGTGCATTACACAAGAGGTTCAACACTTCCTTAGCATCTTTTATAAGGTAAGCTAATGAATTACGTCACATTTAAATGCTTAGCACATACAAGTTTATGAAGCGTAATTATTATGAAATAGTCCGCGGCCGACGGTCGAACAATGCCGGAAGCTGACCGCTCGCTCGCCGGGAGCAGTTTCTTCCTTGTAGCGCTAACAGTGGGTTGCGTTTCCCGGCGAACGCCCTGTATTTGCTAAACACGTTGCTCGCACTAGCATGCCTCAAAGATTCTTAACAACGAAAGTTCAGGCAGTTAAATTTTCAACGCTATAAATTTCTTTTTTTCACTACATACACTTTGGACGCCCAAGGGAGGAGGGAATTTGACTGTTGGATTTTAAGTGAAACATTTCGGTAGAACTGAAATTTTGATAGCCGCAGTGGGGATAGAATCAGCGTCATCTGGAACTCCAGGCCCGCTCAGCCAACAGGATGTTTCTATTAGCTGCCGCAGAATAATCGGAAAACAGGAAGCTCCATCACTACAAAGTTTGCATTCAGATTTACTTAACCAACCACAATTTTCTGATCGTTTAGTTTCCATACTTTCCGGAATTGGCTTCATGTTAGTTGTATCTGTTTACCGAAACGAATTTTTTTTCTGAAATACAGCATGTTTGAACCACGAGATTACATAAAACGAAAAGCTATGGATGTGCTGCAGCACATTTCTGTGCAGATCTTTCAAAAATGCTAAGAGGTGTCAGAGGTATGAGTGAACACTTAAGGAACACTTTCCAGACTATTGGTTATCTATATCTATATCTTCATTTTAAAATTCAGTAGATAACATAATTTAAAATGTATCTAAATTTTCTCATATCATATATATTATTTCTATAAGGTATTTTTTTGTCACAAGCCTGTATCTTCCTTCATACTTAACCGAAATCAATGAATGAGGTGTCATTTTAAAGCTTATGGTCCCCACTTTGGGCACATCACATTATAAGAAAGGAATTTTCGGAATTCGATCCTTAAAAGGCAAAAAATGTCAATATTTCTAAAATGCTGTTTTCTGTGTTACAAGTCATTTATCTCCCTGGATATCGATCTGAAATCGGTTAATGAAGTATCATTTTAAAGATTAAGATTTCCGCTTTAGTGACGTCATATCTTAAGACAGAAATTTTTCGGAATTCAACCCTTAAAGGGCAAAAAGGATCAATATTTTTGCAATTCGTTATTGTGTCACGAGCGATTTATCTCCCTTAATATCTAACCGATATAGATAAATGAGGCATCATATTAAAGACCAAGGTCTCCGCCGTGGTAACACTATATTTTAAGAAAGGAATGCTTTGTAATTCGACCCTTAAAGGGCATAAATGTTAATTTTTCTAAAGTGTGTTTTTTGTATCTCGAGCCATTTATCTCCCTGGATATCTAACCAAAATCGATAATTGAAGTAGGATTATAAGGAGTAATGTCTCAGCTTTGTGAAATCATATTTTAAGAAAGAATGTATTTGGAATTCAGCCCTTAAAGGGAAAAAGTATACATTTTTCTAAAACGCATTTTTGTGTCACGAGCGATTTATCTCCCTTAATATCTAACCGATATAGATAAATGAGGTATCATATTAAATAATAGGGTCTCCGCCATGGTAACATTATATTTTAAGAGAGGAATTTTTCGTAATTCGACCATTAAAGGGCAAAAATGTTAATTTTTCTAAAATTCGTTTTTTGTATCTCGAGCCATTTATCTCCCTGGATATCTAACAAAAATCTATAAATGAAGTAGGATTATAAGGAGTAATGTCTCAGCTTTGTGAAATCATATTTTAAGAAATAATTGTTTTGAAGTCAACCATTAAAGGTAAAAAGTATAAATTTTTCTATAACGCATTTTTGTGTCACGAGTGATTTATTTCCCTTATTATCTAACCGATATAGATAAATGAGGTATCATATTAAATAATAAGGTCTCCGCCATGGTAACATTATATTTTAAGAAAGGAGTTTTTCGTAATTCGACCCTTAAAGGGCAAAAATGTTAATTTTTCAAAAATTCATTTTCTGTGTCTTAAGCAATTTATCTCATTGGATATCTAACCAAAATGGAAAAATCAAGTAAGATTATAAGGAGTAATGTCTCAGATTTGGTGACATCAAGTTTTAAGAAAGAATGTTTTTGGAATTCAACCCTTAAATGGAAAAAGTATAAATGCTTCTATAACGCATTTTTGTGTCACGTGCCATTTATCTCACTTGATATCCAACCGATATAGATAAATGAGGTATCATACTAAAGATTAAGGTCACCGCCGTGGTAAAATTGTAATTTAAGATAGGAATTTTTCGTAATTCAACCCTTAAAGGATAAAAATGTCAATTTTTCTATAATGTGTTTTTTGTGTCTCTAGCCATTTATCTCCCTGGATATACAACCAAAATCGATAAATGAAGTAGGAGTATGAAGAGTAATGACTCAGCTTTGGTGACATCATATTCAGCCTCACTTTTCACCGAATTATTTTTCGCGAAATTTTCGCATGGGTCGTCTAGTTCGTTATATTTCTATTTTTTCTTGTAAAATATCGACTCATATTTTCACGTATGTATTGGTATGTAACAGATTTGAACATCATGTATTACTATCAAGGGAGAAATATTAAAATCTGTTCTTACATAGTTGTGCAGATGTTTCCAGATTTAGTAAATTTCAGAATACGTGTTATGTCTTCAGCTGACTGTCACAATTTTTTAGGACACCGCGTAATATCTTTCGTGTTTATTCTACAGTGTTCAGGGAATTTATTATTCGAAACTAATAAATATTCGTTTATTGCTGTTACGATTTTCATGATAGTTGGGAAATATGTAACGAACAATATAAAATTACCATTGATGTTCCGTGTGTGTCATTTATTGCCTTATACTCTGAAGAGCCAAAGAAACTGTACACCTGCCTAATATCGTGTACGGCCCCCACGAGCACGCAGAAGTGCCGCAACACGACGTGGCATGGACTCGACTAATGTCTGAAGTAGTGTTGGAGGGAACTGACACCATGCATCCTGCAGGGCTGTCCATAAATCCGTACGAGTACGAGGGGGTGGAGATCTCTTCTGAACGACACGTTGCAAGGTATCCCACATATGCTCGATAATGTTCATGTCTGGTGACTTTGGTGGCAGGCGGGTGTGTTTAAACACAGAATAGTGTTCCTGGAGCTGATCTGTATCAATTCTGGATGTGTGGGGTGTCGCATTGTGCTGCAAGAATTGCTCAAGTCCGTCGGAATGCACAATGGACATCAATGAATGCATGCGATCAGCCAGGATGTGTACGTACGTGTCACCTGTCACAGTCATATCTAAACGTATCAGGGATCCCATCTCACTCCAACTGCACACGCCCCACACCATTACAGAGCCTCCACCAGCTTGAACAGTCCCCTGCCGACATGCAGGGTCGATAAATTGAACAGGTTGTGTCCATACCCGTACACGTCAATCCACTCGATACAATTGGAAACGAGACTCGTCAGATAAGGCAACATGTTTCCAATCAACAACAGTCCAATGTTGGTGTTGACGGTCCCAGGCGAGGCGTAAAGCATTGTGTCGTGCACTCAGCAAGGGTACACGAGTGGGTCTCTGGCTCCGAAAGCCCATATCGTTGATTTCTCCTTGAATGGTACGCACGCTGACACTTGTTGATCGCCCAGCATTGAAATCCGAAACAATTTGAAGAAGGGTTGCACTTCTGTCACGTTGATCAATTCTCTTCAGTCGTCGTTGGTCCCGTTCTTGCAGGATCTTTTTCCGGCCGCAGTGATGCCGGAGATTTGATGTTTTACCGGATTACCGATATTCACGGTGCACCCGTGAAATAATCGTGTGGGAAAATTTCCACCTCATCGCTACCTCGGAGGTGCTGTATCCCGTCTATCGTGCACCGACTATAACACCACGTTCAAACTCACTTAAATCGTCATAACCTGCCATTGTAGCAGCAGTAACCGATCTAATGCCTGCGCCAGACACTTATCTTGAAATGGCGTTGCCGACTGCAGCGGCGTACTCTGAGTGTTTACATATCTCTGTGTTTGTATATGAATGCCTATACCAGTTTCATTGGCTCTTCAGTGTATATTCCTACGAGATCCATAACATCAATAATTTTTTGAAAAGAATGACTACACTGTTGGTTATTAATCAAAAGCCTCTATCGTTTGATAAATTAAATTTTATTCTAATTTTCTTTCGAGTTCTTTCAGCTGTTTGACATACCTTGAATTTTCGCATAACTGCTATATGAACAGTTTTACAGAAAATTTTAATTTTTATTTTAGAACATCTTTTCTTTTTCTCAAATTCTGGGACATGTGAAAGTCTAGTTGATAACAATTATGTTGGGAAAGAGCCCTTAGTCTTTTAATTGCCTACGTTGGCCTTTCGCTCATCTCTCACCTTGAATGCGCTCTAGCCGCTCGTGACACATTACAGGAGGGCACGTTCCGCTCTTTTCGTAAGACAGGTAAAATTATATCCGCGTATTAAGTTTCTCTGCAGCTGTTGCCGGCCATTTCTCCAGGGCTCGGCAGTCCTTTCTGCGCTGGCCACTGCCTGTCCAATTAGCCGGTACGCCCCTTTGTCGAGAGCGAGCTGCCCGCATTTCCCTTTCTAGAAAGAGAAGGTGAAGGTACGCGCGCAGCAGGTATGCCGGACAACAATAGCCACTTGCTGCACGCCCGGGGAGGCGCATGCCCGCAATCACGCCGTCTGTTCCGGCTGGATACTCCACCTAAGCATTGCCCCCATAGCGATTTGGTGTCTTCAATTCCAAACCTCAACGTCTGCGCTATCTAGGAGGCGACCGAGAGTGGTGGGTGAGCCATAATGCACTGGCCTCGCATTCAGGAGGACGCCGCACAGTGGGGCGAAATCTCAAAAAGCTGGCCAAAAGTCGAAAAATAAAGTTTTTATTTAGGGAATTTTAAGTATACAGCTGGGTAGACTGACTCGCAAAGTGTCTAACTTCATGGTTAGAATAGCTCCGAAGCTTGACGCAGATGCTATACATCATTTGAAAGGTGACCGTTGAGTGAGCAACTATTGTGAGATACAAAGGAAGTAATTTAACCGTTATTTTGAACTGGTGTAAAAGTTTTCAGTTTTGAGCAATTTTCATCATTCAAAATGGACAGAGATCGTGATGATGAGTACAATGTTTACATGTATTACAAATACATAAAAAAACATGTTTAAGGTTATTTGTTTAATAAATAATTTTTAAACAAATTTGAACACTTAATTTTTATTTTTATTTTTCAAAAATGAAAACAGCTATAAGTTCCACAGAGTCCCACAACGAACCTTATTTTAACTTCATTCTCTACTATTTGTCTACTGAAATCTAAAAAAAAATTCTGCTACAAACTGCTATTCCACAATTCGTGCAGTTTATCTGCAGTTTACCGGTATTTGTTTTTGGTCTTTTTCAATTTCATGTGTAAATTGTAAGTTATTGTCATAGTTACTACAAATATTTAAAGTATAATCAATTTTTTATTTTGGTATTATTATAAAACTATCATCTACATATCTGAAATAACATATCATTTCAAAATCTAGCTGTTTAAAAGATTGTTCTTCCAAATCTTGCATAACTAAGTCCACTAGAGTTGGATACACCTATAGGTGTGCGAAATTTTTGGTTATAACTTAGTCTGTTATTGGCGAAATTAGCTTAATTAAAACGATATACTGAAGAATACTAGACGAAATTAACTTCCTCTTTTTAAATAATCTTTAATAATACCTGTGAGTATGGGGTTACTTTTAAATAGATTTATGGGATATTAAAGGCTAATACAAGTTATATTTTATTGCTCCAGAATCTGCTGGTCCAACCAACGAGAGCGACGATAAAGTTTGCTTCATACGAAAGGAAATAGGAATATATAATACACCACATTTTTATCCACAAAATTTTATAAAATAAACATTTTTCAATTTTTTGAAACCTATTTAAATTCTAACCCTTTTTATTTTAATCTGCCATATTGAATCCGCCATTTGTTCTTTTTTGCAATCTTAACATTGGAATCGATATCAGCGAGCTTATTAAACCCTGTATACAAATTTGTATGACAATTGAAACATTTTTAGACCATTTTAAATTTTTAATCCGCCATATTGGATCCTCTGGATATTTTTTTTTTTTTTTTTTTTTTTTGCAATTTTGACATTGGAATCGTAATCAGGGTGCTCAAAACAGATTTTGTACAAAGTTTCATTAAACTTGGATAACGTTTCCATATTTTGACCAGCTTTTTCAGATTTCGCCACACTGTGCACCGGTTCGATCCCCCGTCGTGGCATACAGATTTGGGTTTTCATTGGTTTCCTCAAATCACTACAGGAGAATGCCAGGATGCCTCCTACAGAACTCCATGGCCGAATTCCTTCCCGTTCCTAGTCCCCAGTCCCATTCCGCCTCTAATGACATCAACGTTATCGAGGCGTAAAGCCCTAAGTAAAAAAAAGGGGGGGGGAAGCGAAGAGAAAGGCGCAGTACAACATCTTAATCGCTATTGTAACTATGAAAATAAAGTTACAGTTTCCTTTCAGAATGTTTTAAAACTTTGTAAATGGACGAATTACCACTCATTAATGAGCTGTACAGTCCAGTCACCTCCGATTACTATATTCCACAGACGCAGCATATTTTATACAGCCAGTGGCAGTTCCAGGATTTTGGCTCGGGGGGAAGGGGGGGGGGCTTGACTCGGGTGAGGGTAGGCTTTATGGTGGACCTTAGATTTTTTGGGGAGGTAGGGGGGCTATAAGCTCATATTTCAGCAGACATGAATTATAGTAAAACAATATAGTTAAAAAATAGAACGTAGCTGAACAGACTGTCAGTAGTTATCACATAAAACTTGGAAAGGTTCTAGTCTACTGATTGCTGTAATTTTTGACAGCAGATCAGAAATCTGTAAGGAAGCATGTGTCTCCGGAAATTCTAGCTCTCTCTAAAGCCAATCCAGTAGCTGTTCCTTCCTTTGCAAAAATTGTTTATTGGATTTTGACAGGACAACTGTCCCAGTTCTGTTAAATCCTTACACCTTTCTTTGATGACTGCCAGTATCTTGTAAAGTAATTTGTCTTTACTGTACCAAACATAAGTAACCTATGGTGTTTCGTTTAACAATGCCGATGGCAAAGTCTGTTGATATCTTCAGAACTTACTGCACTGTAATAAATGGTTATATATTTCTACTGCCATTGATTTTTCATAGTCACTCAAAAGGGTGTTAACCATGTGCATCCTATGTAAATATTCCAGAGCTTCAACGTGTCCTCACATATGCTTATTACACTAGCTGATGAACTTCCTGCTCATATGCACATCTGTAAACTATGATTTAGTAAGAATATTATTCACAAATAAATTGAAACAGGCTTGATTTCTAATCTTCTTTACACTCTTGCATCCCCCCAAAGTTTGAGAGAAGAATGAAAATTCGACATTTATTTCTGATCCTACTTTTTCCCAAAAACACAAACAAAAAAGGTTTCAACTAACGCAAAACTAATCCATCATTGAAACTGACCTGCTTTCTAATCCTCGTCCCATTCTATCACCACCTATTTTACAATTATGGAGAAAAAGGCTAGGGAGAGCGACGAAGCCTGATTCTTTACCTTTTTCAGGAGCATCGGAGATTTCATTTCTTGCCCTGTTCGAGTGTCCTCTTTCCAGCCCAAATAATATTTTAATACCTTTTCGTTCACTCTAGCGTATTTTCTCCAGAATTTAGAAAATAATAATACGCACTTGTTTGTTGAATTTTGTGAGACTGTGTATTAGAAAAAAAATTGTTAGTTGCTGTACCATATATAGATTTTCTATCCTTCAGAGCCTCCCGTGTTGCAGTCCCTTCACCGTGGAGATGAAGGAAGCAGACAGTATCGTCAAATTCCTGATGTCTCCAATTTTCTTAAAAACATAAGAACTTCCAACACCTTTTTTCAGCAGAATCCTTACTTCTTTGGGAAGGACCCGCTCCTTGACAATCATTTTCCTGCTCCTCATTAAAGTTTTCCACCGGGAGTCGTAAAATTAATACCACGTAAGGAAATATTCCTGAAGAACGTCTTTGGTGCTGTGTAATAACGCTAAGTAATGTATTTTTTTTCCAAAGATCTAAAATAACTTTATTTCAAAACGAATTTTCGTTTAGGACAAATGAGGTGTCACGTGGTAATCATAATAATCAACAGCAAGAGCACCTTCACCATCATCATCATCATTATCGTAGGGCACCATCACCGTTTTCCCGGTGTGGTTTGGGAACCTGTTCCATCTGCACCATCATCATTCTGTTCCTCTACTTGACACATTCCTCATTTCTTTATTCTGCTTCTCTTCCTTTATCTCTTAGTTTCATGTATTCCACTTCTCTTTCGAGCCTTACTCTAGCTATTTCGTTTAAAACGAACAAACCTTATTAATATTGATTTTTCGATGTGTTTTATAACACGTTTTTTATTTGGTTTCGTCTTAATGAGTCTTTTCCAATTTCTTTTATTTGATGTTTTCGCAGGCTGCAATAAAGTAAACAGACTCAACAAACAAATGGTTACAGTGTGCAAAAAGGCAAAGGGAAAATTAAACAGAAGACAATTGCAAGCCGTAGATAGGACAGAAGATTTGGCACCGAAGACAGTGAACTTAAAAGTTTACGTTGTTTTTGGAGAATACTCGTAAATTGGTTCATTATAGAACTTACAGAATGTGGTGGATGAGTGTTAATGCTAAGGCCTCTCATTTGGGAGAACATGGCTTCGAATTCCCGTCCAAACATCCACATTTGGGGTTACCACGGTTTTCCCAAATCACTCCAGGCGAATGGTTCCTTCAAAAGGCCGTGTCCAAATTCCTTATTTTCCTTGCCCCCAGTCCTTTCCCGCCTCTAATGACCTCCACGTCAACGAGGCGTAAAACCATAAGCAAAAAAAAGCAATATAGATCTTAATATTGTATTTATGAGGGGCCGCAACAATCTGAGATTACATACATGATTGGCTACTTCAGTTAAATAAAGAATAACAGTTTATGTTACTGAACGTCTGAGAAAAGTATTCAGTTTTCTTACAGATACACCTAATTATCAGGAGACAGAACGGAATACGGCCGTTACCAAACCATATCTGAATAGCAAGTATGAAGTGGGAATGGATATTCTGAAGATTGAGGCTGAAGTTTGCTTAAAGTAATGTTGGTGTCGGAATCTTGTTGCCAGCAGATGCATGACACGGTTAAGGAAGTGCTGTTTTCATTTATACCATGGTCTAAATAGCAGAACATCACACTTGAAACTTCGTGTGTCAATTTTTTCTTTAAATTTTCTTTTTACTCACATACTTATTTCACGCAAAACTTCATGTGACTTAATGGATGTTTCTCGAACATGAAAAAGTTGTTCTTCTTCATACGATGTTATTCCCGATTCCGGGAATTGGTGGCTACAATGGAGTAAATATCTCTCCACGGGAACTTTCTTTGAAGGATGAAATGGGGTGGTTTCCCGTTGCCTTCCGAAATGTTTTTTTATTTTTTATTTATGACTACGCCTCGTCGACGGCTAAGATCATTAGAGGCGGGATGGGACTGTGGACAAGGAACGGGAAGGAATTCGGCCATGGCGATTTTGAAGGAAACATCCCGGCAGCATTCACCCGGAGTGATTTGGGGAAACCATAGAAAACCCAAATCTGGATGCCTGGACGGGAATTCGAACCAGCGTCCTCCCGAATGCGAGGCCAGAACGTTACCCGCTCACCCACCACGCTCGGTGTGGGTGTTCGTAACTGTTATTGTAAATGTTAATTACTGGTAGCGAGCGTGGAGGGTGAACGGTTAACATTATGGCCTCGCATTCGGGAGGATGCTGGTTCGAATCCTAGTCCGGGCATCCAGATTTGGGTTTTCCATGGTTTTCCCAAATCACCCAGGGATGCTTCCTTCAAAAAGGCCATGGCCAAATTCCTTCCCGTTCCTTGTACCCACTCCCATCCCACCTCTAATGACCTTAGCCGTCGACGAGGCGTAAAGCAATAAGTAAAAAAAAATAAAAAAAGTATAAAAAAAAGTAAAGTAAGTGAATTACTGTGAGAGTGTGTTTGTGTTTGGTATATTGTCTGTGTTTTATGAAATGAGAGCTGAAGAAGGGACAGGGTAAAACCCGGTGCCTGCTCATTTATGCGTACTCATTCAAAGGACACAAAGGACACCGCCATGCTTAACATCCCCAATCAGACGCACGTATCTCCATCAACAGTGACGCACGCTGTCACTACATATGCACTGTGTAGACGTTTGATATTTTACTGAGTACTTCCGAGACATTGTAGTGATTAGGAATTGTCATTATCGCCTCTACTATTTGGAAGACCACCACCAAGACTCGAAGCGGGTAACACCGTCTCAGCGCCGGACACCGTCACAGTTCCGTAGCCAACCGAGCCAATCGGGCGGATCCTGAAAAGAATCAGAAGAAGAACTAACATGACAGATATCTTTTCCTAATACAACATGTAGCAACTGGTACTGTAACGTACTACACTAAAAATTCTCATGCCGCATTCTCATTCAACGTGCTCCATGGTGATCTCCTATTTAATCACCAAATTATCAGCTGCTGGTTTACAAGAAATTTCATTCCTGACAGAAAGTAGTGTATGGTCCAGAACCTTAGTCTAATGAACCAGAGGTAGTTTTCCTTTAATCTACCTCTTCGGAGAGGAACCATAGATGTTCATAGTGGTGAGCGAAATCATTCGGAGTGGATTTCAGAAGGACCCGGCTACTGTTTTTCGCTCCGATGATTCAGATTTCGAGTTTCACGGCAGGCAAAGGATTTAATGGTTCCTTCATTTTAAAAAATCATTAGGGATTTCCTTACCCTTGTGTCAGCAATGCACTCTTACCCTAATGACTTTGTTGCTGACGAACCGTAGGACCTACCACCTAACCCTTCTCCTTAAAATGTCTTGGTACTTTAGTACCGGAAACATTCACGTTAACTGAATGAGATGCAAGATTCGTGTTGTAAAACATATATTTTTGGATATTTTACTTCCCATGGACAAGTGTAAATTTATCTTACCCATTCCAATTACAAAAGAAAACAACGTTAATACAAAACAAATAAATTTATGTATAAAATATATCCCGTAGAAAAGTTACAGAGTGCAATTGAAATATTAATTCTGAAAATTTTCAAGTACTATTATAAAAATAACTCTACAAAATTTCTATCAGTGATTAACATTCCCGGCCGGAGAGAGCAAAAGATTCGATTTTTAGTCCATCAGTTCCATAATTGTTCATAGGGCGTGAACTGGGCTAAAAAAGCTAATATAAAGAAAAAGGTTTCACTTATCACTTTTTCTTGTAGCAGGTGAAGACGACGACAGCTCTCTGCACCGAAACAAAAATTCTTGATGTTTTCTTCTTCACAGAAAACACAACACATGTGAAAAATCCGACGACTCACGTCACACGAGAACGTGATGAAAACTTGGCATCCACTTACCGGACATACCTATCGCGTCCTCTCTTGTTGGGCTACTACCCACGAGTGTCCCGCAACCTCGACCCTCATGCGGCCACGCGCAAATCTCGGGTCCCATAATGCCCACCTGCAGGCAAACCAAAACAAAGACCCCCGTTGTCCACTACGTCGGCAGAATTCCACAGCCACATACAATCGCGGGGCGTCAGCTGAAATGTCTTAAATATGTCGAAAAACTTTGAAAATCAATTACAGCGGAGGCTGGACATTACAGACTTTCATCCAAAAATCTTGTTACCACTTCCAATATACCTAACATCCTTCTCCGCCGCTATTTCACTTACAATATACAGCATACTTCCATCACCGTTCTTTTTCAGTCAGTAAATAACCGGCAAATTCCTTACAATCGGATCGTAGGGAAAAATTTAATGAATTTGTTACCAAAGTTGGCTGCGCTCAAGTAGCATTCGCTATGGAGATTTATTCATTTGGCGTTGTTTGACTCAAATTTTTGGTCGACACACTTTTTGATTAGCTCGTTATTGAGGTTAGAATGGCGTCTTGGTATAATCTTATTACTAGGCAGCGTATAGCCAGGTGAGATGAGAGTCCCCGCTGAGTAGAACCAGTTGGGGGTCAGGAAGGTGAAGTGGTCCAACACCCACTGTGGCACTCGCTGAGTCATTCAGCAACTCAAACTCACTGATCAGCTTCCCTATGAATATTAAATACATGAACCACTCCTCAAAATTGTCTCGTACCTTGAACTATATATATAGTTCTGGTACTAGAACAATATACAGGCAAGTGACATGAAATATATGAGGTGAATGGCTGTAACAAAAATAGACAGGATAACAGATACACGCGATGGTAGATACAGCATGGCTCAAATTGAATGGAAACGGAATGAGAATAGCTAGGATATAATATCCTGAAATACACATCAAATAGAGACAAGTAAACGAGAGGGTACAGGAGAAATTAGATCGCTGGACTAGTGTGAAGACAGGGGAAAGGTGTTTTTACTCAAAGCAGATCTAGTCGGTGACAGGAAACAGTAGATGACTGAGTGCAGTTAACGTTGTCCTGAATATTAAGCAATATTGTAAAAATTCGTTATGTTGCATAGATAAAACTATTGTTTAATTAGTGTAATCAGTCTTTTTTGCTACAATAAACCCCAAATGCAGGTGATACCCATCCTTTAAGGCCTACAACCGCTTCAGTTGGAATAGGGGATCTGTTGATTGCAATAACAGTTTACGGGACGAAATTGCTGTACGTATACCTAATGTTGACCACCAAAAGATACCCAACTAATAATAACCAACATATGAAAAATATCGCACTTTATAAATGTCAAACATTAGATGATAACACAAGTAAGGAAGAATCTTTTGATCATCACATCACATTAATGGAATAAGAAGAATGCTGGAACGACAGAGACATTTGAAAGGACTGTGATCCCGGCGAGAGGCTAGAAAGTGTGATCGAAGACATCACTGTTATTGTAAATTTTGATATGAGTGTAAAGGGCAGTATCGTTAGTATATTTCGCTAGATGTACAGTACTTTACCATCAGCCGTAGATGTTGAATGGAACAGGTGAGGACGCATACCCATTGGTTGCTATGAGATGTGTTGCTGAATGTTACCTTCTGACGGAAATAAAATCAACAAAACCGTCTTCTTGTTACATGGCTTCCTATGTGGATGGATGGGAGTGGAGTTAATTAATGGTGGCACTGTATACCGTTTCCTTGAAACAATGTGGCCCAAATTGGTATCTCAATTTTTTTGGTTACAAAGTAAATCTATCACCTCAAATCACTATTACACATAGATATAAAAAAAATTAGCAAACAAACTAAACTTAGTTTCGTTCCTGTTCTTAGTTTATTCATATGCAAATTTAATTTTGTAATCCACTCACTGATGATCGTCAAAACTCTAAGGTACCGTACTTTACGTAGTCGTAGAATGCAGAAATTTGGTACATTTTTTTTGTTATGGCTCTACGTCGACGTCATTAGAGGGGGGGGTAATAAACGGGAAGGAATTCGGCCATGGTATTTTTGAAGGAAGCATCCGGGCATTCACCTGGAGTGATTTGGGGAAACCATGGAAAACCCAAATCTGGATGCCCGGATGGGGATTCGAACCGGCGTCCTACCGAGTGCGAGGCCAGAGCGTGACCCACCACGCTAGGTAAATTTGGTACAAGGAGATAAAGTCTTATCTCCAAATTGTAAGAAACGTCTAAAAATTAGTAAATTTCCGTATATCTATCCCTCATCTACCTCCAACGTTAAATCACTTTCTACCGTAATAACTTTATAAGGCTCAGCTTTATATCTTTCCTCTGCCTAATTTGGAGTTTACTGAAGTTCAATTTTTTTTTTTTAATTGACTGCGACATACCATCACCTTGATTCAAATATAACTGGAGACGTTCACCGAAAAACTTGATAAGTTTCTGGGCAGGTTAGCTGCTTTGATCTGCATGACGCTATGTTCCCGAAATTACGTTTAAGCATAGAGATCAGCAAGCTTAACTAAGGCATTAAATTTTGATTTGTTCCTATTCTTAGTTTGGAACTGTGGTGACAGTTAAATCTATGACAACTGGCATAGCTCGCCCTGGAGCCTGGACACACTCCCATTGTATACAGAGAGCGTAGCCATCGTTGGTATTGACCAAACGTATATTGGTAACTTTTTTTAATTCTGAATTGTGCTTATCCACTGTTTTTCTAATGGAACCATCACATTTGATTGACGACTCGGAATAAACGATCAACTAACAAAAAGAAATGAGATCTCACAAAAATGATTCTTGTAAAAATACGCCAAGTCTCGTGGTTGTACAGTGACAATACGTTGTGAGACTGTTCTGAGCCAGTTTATATGGTATACTCACTTCAGTTTCTGAAATACAATGGTTTCCTTCCTTGACACGAGTAGTTGATTTACGTTAAAAAATTCCAATGCAATAGATATTATGCATTCCAAGTTTAAAATTTACAATTTAGAGACTAGATATACAAATAAATATTTAATTTAAAAATGTTATTAAACATCCACTAGTACACAGAGGGGTGTAAGGATTTGGGAGAGACTATACTAGTCTTTTCCAACCAAATGTCAACCTCTCCTTCACGTGGTGCACCCTGTTTGCACGGACGAGGCTCTGGCGACTGAAAGATTCCCGGTATATGGAGTCACCCACTGCTTGCCAACGGCCTCTGAAAGGAGAGCGGGGAGCGGTTCAGGGCACCCTCTTGCCCTTGGGGTTGGAAACGGCCCCTAAAGGCGGATGAATCAGAAATGATCAACGGCATGGGGATGCAGAAGGCAACGGGAAACCACTGCATTAAAGACCCAAAGGGTATCCCGAGGACATGTAATCCTCTCAAATTACATATATCATGATGGCTTCTTCCTGGGTAAAATATTCCGGAGGTACAATAGTTCCCCAATCGGATCTCCGGGTGGAGACTGCTCAGGGAGGAATCATCAGAATGGATATAAACATTCTACGAGTCGGAGCGTGGAATGTTAGAAGTCTGAATAGGGCAGGTAGGTTAGAAAACTTAAAAAGGGAGATGGAACAACTTAAGTTAGATGTTGTTGGGATTAGTGAGATTAAATGGAAGGACGCACAAGATTTCTGGTCTGGGGAACACAGGATAATTAGCACACAAGCTGTCAATGGAGTCACTGGTGTAGGATTTGTAATGAACAAGAAAGTAGGGAAACGGGTGAGTTATTATGAACAGTTTAGTGACAGGAATATTTTGATGAGGTTAGAAACTAAGCCCGTCCTAACCACATTAGTACAAGTATATATGCCAACGTCACAGGAAGATGACGAAGAAATAGAAAAAATATACGCTGAAATCGAAGAATTAATCCAATATGTGAAAGGGGAGGAAAATCTAATAATCATGGGTGATTGGAATGCAATAGTGGGAGAAGGAAAAGAGGGGAATACTATAGGAAGTTTTGGTCTAGGAGAAAGAAATGAGCGAGGAAGCAGGTTGCTAGAATTTTGTGAATGAAATAAGTTAGTAGTGGCGAACTCACTGTTTAAGAACCATGCAAGAAGAATATACACCTGGAAACGTCCTGGGGATACAGGCAGACATCAGCTAGATTATATCATGGTCAAACAGAGATTCAGGAATCAAGTTGTGACGGTCCGACCGTCTCTGTGCTTAAATAGCAATGATAATTATGGAAATTTAATATTTTACATTCACATTAATTTTAATATTAGATCAATTCTTCTTACATTGATATTTCATAAGCATCTCAATTTTGCGGGGAATGGGTCAAATTTGCTCTGAACAAAAGATTCACGATCATAACTAGACATTTATTTTCACATATGAAACTTGATGAATTTAATTATAAAAAATTTAACATTCACCTTCCTTTTTTTATAATTATCAAAAATAACAACATTTGATACCATGGGCGCCACCCTACATGAGACTTATGTTTACACGCTGTTGAATCAAGAAAAATTGTCCGACTAGCTCATTATAAACAATTTTTACTGGACATGAGAACTTCTTATCTGGTGAATCGCTTCACCCAGGAAAGTTTACTGGAGTCTTGATTCCTAAACAATTCAGTGGTAATGTTATATTCACCTTCTCAATTGCATGATATTGTGTAGATGGACTAAACCACCATCCTTAGTCGATCAGGAGGTCCAACCGCGGCGCCAAGCAACCATAAACTTAGTTAAACCTTAAGTTTAACCACTGCACTATTTCCCACTGAAAAACACACTTATACTCATAACTTTACACCGCTTCTTGGTCTGCATCCACAGAGAGGTGGCACAGAGGTGTTGCTTGACCCACCACCTATGGCTCACTGTCCTTCTTCTTCCGGCAGCCAGCTCACCCTTTTGTCCATTTTGCGCGCGACATTCCATCTGCCAATCAGGTGTTCAGCCACTTATCAACCCCCACCGTTCGCCATGAAAAGAGAGGACACACCTCAATATTCAGTCAATAGGTGGCATACCCTGTCTCATCCAGCCACTCTTGCCATTCACAACAAAACTATGGAGTGACCCTTATCACTACAAAGTTCTGGACTGTAAAGCGTACCCAGGAGCAGACATACACTCGGACCATAATTTGATTGTAATGAAGTGCAGGCTGAAATTCAAGCGAATAAGGATGCATCGTAAGCAGAACAGACTGGAAGTGAATAAACTGAAACAATCTAACACGAGAGAAAAATTTGCAGAAATGGTAGACTTAGGTCTAAGAGGTAACTGTGAAAGGAGCTCAACCGAGGACGAATGGAATGCATTAAAGACCGAAATAATGAAAGCTGGCAAAGAAACATTAGGCTTTAGGGAACAAGCTGCCCGAAAACCTTGGATCACAAAAGAAATTTTGGAGCTGATGGATCAGAGGAGAAGGTACAAAAATGCTCAGGATGAAGCAGGAAAAGAGCAGTGCAGGCAATTTAGAAATCAAATAAATAGGAAATGCAAAATAGCAAAAGAAAAATGGCTACAACAAAAGTGTGAAGAAGTAGAGAAGGAAATGGTCGTAGATAAAGTAGATGTTGCCTACAGAAAGATCAAACAGAATTTTGGAGAAATGAAGAAAAGATGAATGAACATTAAAGCTGCCGATGGGAAACCTCTTTTAAGCTCAGAAGATAGAGCTAACCGATGGAAAGAATACATTGCGAAACTTTATGATGGGGACGACTTGAATAATAGTGTAATGGAAAAGGAAGATGATGTTGACATTGATGACTTAGGAGATCCTGTTTTGAGGACAGAATTTAATAAAGCTCTGAATGACTTGAAAGCAAATAAGGCAGTTGGAATTGATGAGATACCTGCAGAACTTCTTAAATCCCTAGGAGAGGAAGGAAACGAAATATTATTCAAGCTGATATCAAAAAGTTATGAAACAGGAGAAATTCCAACTGATTTTAATAAAAATATCATCTTCACACTTCCAAAGAAAGCACAAGCCGACAAATGTGAGAATTATCGCACAATTAGTCTAACATCACATGCTTCAAAATTACTGACCAGAATAATATACAGAAGGATGGAAAGGGTAGTAGAAGAGATAGTAGGTGAAGATCAGTTTGGGTTCAGGAAAAATCGCGGTACAAGGAAAGCAATTCTGTCTTTAAGATTAATACTTGAAGGGCGGAACAAGAAAAACAAAGATATTTTTATGGCATTTGTTGATTTAGAAAAATCTTTTGATAATGTTAGATGGGGCAAGATGTTCAAAATTTTAAAGAAGTCAGGTCTAAAGTATCGAGATGGAAGAATACTCTATAAACTATATAAGAATCAAGTGGCTGTAATAAAAGTAGAGAATCACGAGAGACATGCATCGGTTAAAATGGGTGTGAGACAAGGTTGTAGTCTATCCCCGTTAATATTCAACTTGTATGTAGAAGAAGCAACGAAGAAAGTCAAAGAAAAATTCCATGTAGCATAAGTTTTCAGGGAGAAAAAATCAGTATGCTATGATTTGATGATGACATTGTCTTGTTAGCAGAGAGGGCTGAGGATATTGAGAAGTTATTGAATGGCATGAACAAAATACTGAAGGAAGATTTTGGACTGAATATAAATCAAAGTAAGACAAAAGTGATGAAATGTAGCAGAAATGATACCAATACTAGCAGATTAAATATAAAAATAGGATCGGATGCAATAGGAAAAGTGAGTGAGTTCTGTTACTTGGGAAGCAAAATTACAACCGATGGCCGAAGCAGGAATCATGTTAAAAGCAGAATAGCACTAGCAAATTGAGCTTTCATGAAAAAGAGAAACCTTTTAGTTTCAAATATTGATCTAGGAATCAGAAAGAACTTCTTAAAACTCTATGTGTGGAGCACAGCACTTTACGGCAGCGAAACATGGAATACCGGAAAGAAAGAAACTTTAAGCATTTGAAATGTGGTTCTACAGAAGAATGCTGAAAATTAGGTGGACAGACAAATTAAGAAATGAACAAGTTTTGGAAATGATGGGTGAGAAAAAAAGTTTATGGAAGAAGCTTACAGGAAGAAGAGACAGGCTGGTAGGTCATATTTTGAGACATGCTGGATTGGTTAATTTGTTAGTGGAGGGAACAGTGGAAGGTAAGAATTGTAGAGGAAGACAGAGATTAGAAAATATGAAGCAGATAATTGAGAACGTGGGTTATAGGGGGTATGTAGAAATGAAGAGGTTAGCACAGGACAGGAACGTATGGAGAATTGCATCAAACCAGTCTTAAAGACTGACAACAGAAAGAAAAAGCAGGGAGAGTCAAAATTAACACGATGATATCTTATAACAGTGCAATTTATAACAACAGTACCTACACAAACCGCCTGCGAGAGGACAAATTTCTTGTTTTGCTCTTTAGTAATTTAAAGGGATAAAATCCCTATATGTTAACCTATCATCTCCTTCCTTGATTGCTTCTTCCATATACAAGTTGAATAATTAATTTAAGTGCGAAGGAGTGCTTGCCCCGGTGGCAATTTCGCTAAACACACATTTTGCCCTTTACTTTTCTCACCTACTAATTTCAACTTTAAATTATTTTAGCGTTTTTGGTAAATTATATATCATTTCTTTTGGTAATTTATTCTAATCCCTGATTCCCTTACCTACGAAAGAAAATCTTTCCACACTCTTATTCCTGGAACCGAGCGCCAATTTGTGGTCACAGTCATCTTTTCCATTCCGTGCATCTCTCCTAACTCTTCCACCGATATCTTTCCAAGCCTCATCGCCAATATACGCCTTGTATACCCCCATGATTCTCTTCACCTACTTCTGTCTTCCACATCCTTAGCCATGTTGTCGACTTTAAAACCACTTACATTCCTCAGAAGTACCTCTGATGTGGTTGCATATCAATCTCTCCATTAATTTACCTACCAATGAAGTTTAACTTGATTGGTCTGTAATTTTCTAGCCTATACTTCTGTCGCACATTTCCAGTCCTTTGGTAAAACCAAGTATCAAGACTCAATTTCTATAACGTTTCAAGTCCACTTCAGCAATTACTATTTTGAAGTGTCTATGATATTCGTTCATTAGGTTTGCGTTATAAGCGGGCATACATAATCACTCTATGAACTGCTTCATAAAATCTCATTTCCCCTAGGAGGCAGAATGATTATTTTATCCACGCCTTCGGTATAGATATTTCAAAGACAAAATCGTAAGTTTTAGAATTTATGTCTGTCACTACACGCATCTCGAAAAAACTAATTATCACATTTCAGGCAAATTACGTATGATTTGTCTGTTCACAGGTCACACAATAGATAGCAACAGATTTAATCAAAACCTCCACGCCATGATATGTTATGTGAAGGCCTGCCGAATAGGAGATATTAAATCTTATAAGTTACTAGCTGATACCCGCGACTTCGTACGGGTGGATTAAGAATTTCTTTGTCAGAATTGAATATAGAAAGTTGTTGGTAACGAAGGATTTGTCCAAATAACACGGAGTCGGCATAATATGACAGGAAAGTCATCACTATATCATTCTGCCATCGAACCTGTCTCTTGAAGAGAATCAATTTCCAATATATTTAAAAACAGAAATATAAACGAAGGTTAGGGGATGTGGGTGGAGGGGGGGTGTTAAGTAAGGGCAGGTTTATTTAAGATTGGTCTTTTCTTTTTTATTCAGCATGACTACATCTTCGCTAAATAATACGTTTTTTCTCTAAACGAAATTTACTAAGAAACTATACACTAACATAATGAGCGAGAAGCATAGCTAGAGCAAGCGACGTAACGTTACAGACTAACACACACACCCGCACTCTGTCACCATTCGCTAAGTTCTCAAAATTTCGTGACTACAACTGTTAATCATACCGAAAAAAAAATGTAGTGTGCCCTCCCTACAGATTTTCTTGTCAAATTCCGTCAATATCGATATAGGCATTTAGTCGTCAAAACGTAACAAAAAGACAGAGACTTACTTCCGCCTTTATAGTATTATTACTGCAGATCACACACACAGTAATTGCAAATCACCCCTGAGGGATCAATATAACGTAACAAAGCGTACAAGCATTGCAAGACTAAATACGATTTGCCACGCTTTGCACCCCTAAATTTGTGATATCTACATTTTAACATTCAATCCGAATAACCGACGGTCTTACGATCAAAAACAATTTTAAAAAATCTTTGCCTCAACGGAGATTTGAACCACAGATCACGATCCAAACATCAGTAAGCAAGTGCTTTAACCACTGAGCTACCTGACCGCTGTATCGAAAGGCAGTAGTACAGAGCCCTAGATATACAACGAGTCTGTCTATCGCCATTCAGTAACTTTTCGAAATTATAAGACAACATGTATAATAATAGATAATTTTTCAACCAAATGTAGATATTATTTTTCTCCTTGTTTCAAAGGATAAGTGTGCAAAGTTTCATCGAGATCGGATGAAAACTGTGGATTTGTATGAAGAACAAACAAACATACATACATTCATCTTTATATATATATATATATATATATATATACGGTTCCTGAAACAGCAGCCAGAACAGTACTTTTTTATTTCTATGTGCCTCTACCCTCATCGTGGAAAATCTAAGAAATGGATATAAATAAAACTTACATACATTGGTAACTTAGGTCATGGGTTAAAATGTAAAACACTATTCACCAGAATTAAATTTTGGGCCTACAGTTCCCAAATAAATCACTCTCTGAATTTTAATGGCAAAGTGATAGTTTATATACCATACGTAACAATAAGTTCCCACCATCATGAAATTAATGCAAGGGAAGAAAAAAAAGAGGTGGTTGTTATTATCTTTATGTAGTTACCCAATCCTTTTCTTACACTGACATCTGTCGAAACAGTTCACTTACTTGCCATCAACGGGCAACATTGCTCTTCTACACGTCGTGAACGTGTGTTCAAATAATTCAGACTGTAATACGCTGATTTTGCGAAACAGGTCTGGCTTGTATATTATATTTTATAACGATCCGTACACTCTGCGGGGAGAACTACTTAAATGTTGCTCACAAATGAGATTTTGAAACAATGGTGACGTGTGATTATGGGTCATCAACAACTACAGAAACGTCCGAAACAGTGGTATTTTCAAGGGGTCGTGGAAACAAAAGAAGTGTATCGAAAACCTTTAAATCATTTACATACAACCGAAATTCAGACGGAAAATCGAGAAACGGAGATGGCTGCTTCTATGCTTTTTCCTATCTTTCTTTGACAGTTTTTCAGCTCATTAAAAGCAGAAATCTCAGATTCCACGTGGATGAAGTCACTGGAACGACTATTACTTAATAAACGAAACGAGAGGTGATGAATATTCGATAGAATCATTGCAATCGTCACATTTTAAAATTCACAAAAAGTACTTGTGTCTCATTTAATTGTGTGTGTGAAAGAGTTGTGTACTGCAGTTACTAACTTTTATACAGCTATAAAGGCTGTTATATGAATTCAAATTACAGTCATTAACTGGTATAGACAGTATTCTTTTTTTTTTTTTTTACATGTGATCAGTTAGAGAATATTTGTTCATTTCATGTGTAAATAAATATATAAATATGGTTTTGTAACTAGTAGATTTTATGCAGTAAAGTTAAAAGTTCTAGTAATTCTGAGTATTTTTAATTACAACAAAATTGAGCCAGACAAGCAGAAGAGATATATTTGTTTAGATTAAATCACAAAATACTGATTACGAGTCGATGTTGCTTTTCTAACAGGTTAATATTTAACTATCTCCAACTTTTGCAAAAATCATAGAGGCTGTTCTGTAATTATCTGATTTTGTCTGAAAAGATAAATATTGATGCAGATAATTTGCAATGTACATTTGATCAATTAAAAGCATAAATCAATGAATCTTCACAATGTGTCTAAGGAAACTCTCAAAAATAGAAATTTCTTAGTTTCTCCAAGAAAGTTAGGAGACCTATCTGTCATTTAAAATTAACAGCCATGGTATTCTTCCTATATGTTTATATCTATACCCATAAAAGCTTTACGAATGCGTATGATAGTTGTGTCCATCAAATAAATGATCTGTATTATTTTTTTACCCATACCATATTTCGGATTCTCACTAAAACTATGAATTTCGTAGACACTGTCCGCAAATGAATTTTGTGTATTTCTGTCATTAGAAGTTCTAGAAGCTGAATGTCTCACTAATGTATGAAGATTCTAAACACTAATACTAAAATGTAAATAAGTTTACAAATTTAGAATTTTTTTACTGTTGCTAAAAATTTTATATTTACCAAATTAACTAAAATTTAGGTGCTTAATTTGGTTACACGTAAATAATTAATATGAAATTAAAGTAGTATCATAATATATTAGGTATTGTTATTCACACCAGTTACAAAGTTTATAGCTTCCAGCAGAACCGTAAAAGAAACGTATTTGTATCAATGCAAACCTCATAACCAAGCAGCTTTATTTCTCATAACTGTGACTGGAGTTTCCTGTTAAGGAAATACACATACTTGCGGTTCCGCCATTAGCCATAAGAGAGGTAGAATGAATCTGAGGTTCTTAGTAGTGATTTTATAAGTTATTTAGAAAACTATATCTGACGGTGACATCTGTTACTGAAACGCTGAGCTGCTCTTCTGTGTACACCTGGTTACCCACAAAACATTGATGTTTCACCACAGAACATAATAATAATTAATAACCTTGTTTGGCCTTAATACCCTTTTGGCACAGTCGCAATAGACCTCACTGTACTGTTCTGTCGTAACTGCTTAAATAGTCTCAGAATTTCCAACGGACAATAGGACAGTAAGGTTATAAGTTAAATCCAAAAGACAGGCTTAGCTTACTTCACTCGGAAAAATGGAAATTTTTCTGTAGGTTAAAAACAGATTGTGGTGATGCAAAATTCTCACTTTACAGTCTATTCGAACTAAGTATTCCTTAAACTCTCAGACCCCTTCATACTTATTAACAGAATAATAATCACAATTTGGAATGCTATAATAATATATTTGACTGCTTCCTTCTCACAATCGCAATCGTAGGCCTGCTAATTGTCACGCAATTATAAGGCCGGGCGCACATTGAGGCGCAGTTGACGCAGGCGGCGCAGCACAGTTTCTGTGTCTCTACCTTTTGGGGCGGAATAGCGCGTATTGAGACGCAGAGCAGGGCAGCGCAGTACTGCGCCGCACGTGGCCTGCGCCACGTTGTGATCACGACACAGAAACTGTGCCACGCAGCTCACTCGTGCCGGTTTTTACCGTAACATTTCTTGCGTTATATATAATCTTGCTTTACTTATAATCATTTTCAACTATGAAACAAGAAAAATTGATTAAACTGGTGCATAACCAACCTGCGATTCACAATACCAGTCATAATAAATACATAAAAATTAAATTTAACAAGAAATTCGGACATGGATCACCAATGAGCCCAACAAATAGCGAGTAAATTCAGCATTTATTTATCATACAATTGTTCACTTACAATTTTAACTCTTATTTTCTCTTTTTGAATTCATTTAAAAAAAAAACTTAAAAAGAATTGATATATAGACTCTTATTACAATATTTGTTTTCTTATTATTTGTACTACATCATTCAATAGTGTCCCCAAGAAACACTTTTCTTTCTTACCGTGGCACACGTCCGACTGAATTGAACTCTTCTGCTTCTTTTCCCTCTCCAAGGCAACTTCTGTACAACTCCTAACGAGAGAGCGAGGATTCTTGTGAAGACAATTTCCCAAATAATTAGTTGAACACGGCTTTTTGGTTCGGAGTGTTTCTTATGTTCTGTTATGTAGTTTTCTTAAAAATATAATATGAAATAAAAGATAAATACATTCTTATAAATGTCATGTACCATCAAACGCTAAATAATTAAGTAAATAACCACGAAAATACTGCCAGAGTTTCTTCATTTCCAATAGGTATTTGAACGTTGTCGAGAAAATAACAGGTTAGATTATGCTGTGAATCTCCGCTCGAGTCATCCGGAAATAATGCATAAATCTTTTGAGAATTCTCTTGCTACTGCAAAAGCCAGATGAGAGTTTCTTACTTTCATATAACCATTGTCCATAGCTTTATCTCTCTTAGCTTCTGATAAAGTAATACCAATTTTCCAAATTCGTCATCCCAGTCTGATTCAGAAATAAAAAATCAAAGTTTTTGCAACGACATGTTTTTGGTTACCCTTTTTTATCGGTTTATCGCACAACATAACAATGCTTTGTATACTGCCGCACAAAACTGCGGTCTAATACACATGGGCAACTGCCCGACACAGTTTCTGTTTTCGTGCTGCCGTGCCCTGCTCTGCGCTGCCCCTACTGCGCCACGCAGCTCAATGTGCGCCCGGCCTAAAACATGCTTTTGTTTACGTATCGCAAAATAAACGCCCAGTATTGAAAATTCAAAAGAAAAATGCCCATTACATGGATGGTATCATCATTTTTTCTAACACTAGGCATCAAAACAAGAAGTTACACGCACACGGAGAAAAGGAAATGTTTAAGAAACCTCATTCCCAGGCATTTGGAGAAGTAGGGACTACCACAGTGATCGATCATTTCTGTTGTTTTGTTAAGTGCAAAATAAAAAAAATAAAAAATGCCGGGTATGTGCAAAACAAACCTTTAGAAGTTAGGATTGCGTAGTTTTATGACTTTAACAGATTTATGATACATGGCAAGTTACGAGGTAGTTGCTCGGTACAGAGCGCAGTGCTTGACTTGTTAGACTAAGGAGACGACTCTACTCCACAACTCCCAGAGCCACGACATGTCTGGCTCGCATTACTAGAAGAATCGTCAGTTTTCAATAAAACTTACTTAGGCGAATTTAAGTGGAATTAAGAGCACTGTTCATTTTTGTAACTGTAGAGTCACAAACACCACTTACATAGCTAAATAGTGTACAACTTTACTGCTTTAAAATCATTTCACCCAGTATTTCTCAAGATCATTCGATATTGCTCGTTGGGGGATGATGTGCACGTAGGATTCTGGAGCATATGTTTCAAAGTTTGATCCTCGCCTCATTCACATTTAATGTTAGTAGGATCAATGTAACATCATTTCTCCAGATTTGCCTTGGACTTGCCCACTCCTGTCGGTAATCGATTCAAGGACCTCCACGCATTGCAACCCTCTGCATGGTAAGCACTCCGCAAATTTCGGTGATTCCGAGTTGTTGGAGTCCTTAGTTTTCCACAATTTCACTTTTGCCTTTTCCAGTGACCCAACTGGTTCCAGCAATAAAGCTTTTTCTGGACTTAAGCATGCGATGCCGCGTTGTTGTGCAGTGGATAGGCGCTTTCCCGTTGTGTTTTGGTCCTCTGTCGGTTCGCAGCCACTTCTATTCAAATACAGGGTGGGGAAATCCATGAAAGCTGATTAAGCCTGTCAGCTGGTGTAGGCTTTTGGCAAAATGTCACCAGCCTACAGGTGTTTTGAGCGTCATATCCGCCTGTTTGAAGTGAGATGATGAATACCAATCTCGGAATGCATTTTCTCCAACAGAGTAACAAAGACTCCTTTTCAATGAGATAGTAATAATAGATACCAAAATAATTTCAAAATAAAAACATTTGCTTCTTTTTCTCGAACCTTGGAAACTATATATAATGTAATTACTTTTAGTATTTGTTCTTTAAATCCAGTAAAGGACTGGTATTGTGGAAAAGTTTTAAGTTCCTAGATAATACCGTTTTTGAGATAGACGAAGTAACAAAATTTGTCTAAAATCATTCACTTTAATTTCCAGTGACAACTTTATTTTTAAAAGAAAATGATTAAATTACTGTGGTAGTTATTTACTTAATGAGCTCTAAAACTATATAGCTGACATATTGTGGTGGAAAAAATATGTTTTCTATTTTCTTTACTTCAATTAAACCTCCTCCTCCCAGAAAAAAAAATTAAAAACTTTTAAATGCGATTTTCAGTTTTGTCTCAACCAAACCAATAACGGTTGAATATTTGAAGTTTCCAATTTTTTCCCTTTAAATGTTACAAGGTCATGACAGACGGAATGAAAAAACGGATTCTGGTCAACACAAAGCTCGAAGATTGACTACTTCCTTCGCAACTGCTACATTAATATTATAAATGTGAAATTAACTCTTTCCTATGACATTTTATTACCATTTTATCACTAAACGGTTAAACCAATTTTGATGAAATTTGACAAGGAAATATTACAGTATGTATCATTAAGAAGGAAACAGGATACTTTTTGAATATATAAAAATTGTAATTGGAAAAATTGTAAAAATTCTAAAACCAACTGAACGATTACAGACCAACGTATAGAGTATGTAAGTCTTTGAAATGTTATTTGATTTGCTCATGCTTTGCTTCTCTTGCAGTTCGTTTGTGTATGACCTGTTTATTAATAACCAAAGTATACCCTAAACTACACACTAATATGGGTGGTAAAGAATAATTTATGAAAGGGCAATTTTAGCACCGACTAACGTAACTGATGAACAAATTAATAGAAAAAATGAAGCCACAAGTACAAGGAGAAATTGTGGCGTATCTATTGGTGGGCATTATTATGAATACTGCACAAGTTACCACACATCCCACAGAGTTCCTTAAATCTCTTGAGTTATCGTGAGTGTCATCTTATAAAATAAGATCAAAAGTAAGGGTTACTATATTACTGATGCGCAACTCAAAAACACAGCGACTGTGCAACGGCAAACGCGCACAAATAACACCATTGGCGCTCAGCGTAGTAAAAGCTATGATCGTGACTGGAATGGCAAAAGGTGTCGATATGTTGATTCTTCGAATCCCAATAATGCCGACGGACCTACCATTCCTATTTAAAAGTCTACAGTTCCCACAATAATTAGCCTTTGCGATGGCTATCAATAAAACCAAGGGAAAGGCACTGAAAGAAGCAAAGGCATAATTAGATAAGACGCGTTTTCCCATGGCAGTAATATGTAACTAGCTCAAGGTTTTCAACCCCCAAAGGCTGTTAATCTTAGCAAAAGACAGAAAAACCGAAAACGTTTTGTACAAAACATTATTGACAAAAGATGTCCGCTGAAACCGACATAATTTTAAACCAAAAATAAAAATCTGTAGGTGAAACTGCGGTAGGAAGTCTCCATCGCTAAACCCCCCTTTTACCTTATTTTGTTGCTATTTTTAAACATGTTACAAAATGGTTCTCTTCATGAGACAGGTTCAATGGTAGGATGCTATGGTCATGGCTTCCCGTCATATTATTCCGACTCCGTGATTTTGGAACACATTTTATGTAGCATACAGTTTTCTATACCCAATTCTGGAAATAAAATTCTGACACCCCGCGGGTAACAGCTAGTATCGTGTACTTTATTTGTTTTGTAGTGTATAAGGAAATTATTATTATTATTATTATTATTTTTTTGTAACTGCTTTACGTCTCTTTTTAACATCGAGGTCTTTAGAGACGGGAAAGGATGGGGGGCAAGGATGGGGGCAAGGAATGGGAAGGAATTCGGCCATGGCCTTTTGAAGGAAGCATCCCGGCATTTGCCTGGAGTGATTTGGGGAAACCATGGAAAACCCAAATCTGGATGCCCGGATGGGGATTCGAACCGCCGTCCTCCCGAATGCGAGGCGAGAACGCTAACCGTTACACCGCCCCACTCGGTCAGGAAATTAGGAAATTGTTTTGGCGGCCAACAAGACACCTGTTTTTCATTAAGAGGTTTACACGTGATCATCAGTAACAAATTGTTTCGAATTGCCGTCCCTGTTTATTCGCGGGTATCTCTGAGGCAGTCGACAAACAACACTCTCGTCTAGCAACACTCCGCTCGACTTGGACCTAGCTTCTAGAGAGCAACTTATATAATAAACCTCTGCCCGTCGACAGTAAACTTCCATGTGTGGTAAACCGTATTTAATTGAATTATTAAGCTGGCAGAGTGCTCTCGTATCAAGACGTTATTTGCATAAGAAGCTGTACGCAGGATTTAGCCTGAACTGAAACAAGCGGAGCGTGTTACCATTCTGTGACTTTAAAGAGGATGTTCGTTAATCACTAAGAGACAAGTAAGCCACGATTTACCAAATATGTTGTTACCTGGTACTGCAGACCTTGAAATTATTTCAAAATGAATTTAGTTCAAGTGCTTGCAATACTTCTACAACATTTTCTTGAAAAGCCATGATGAAATTTGTGTTACAGTGTTTATATTTTCTAGTTCTCATTTTTTTAAATTCTTTTAGCTTATTAACGTGTAGGTCTATACAGGTAGGTAATGATGGGTAAGGGATAATTCGAAAATGAGTTCAGCCATGGTCTTTTGAAAAGACTGTCGCCGTACTTGGCAGGTGAGATTTCGGAAAACAAAAATCGAAATCTGGATATCCGGACTACAGATTAGAGCAACGTTTTCCTGAATGTCACATACTAACGCTAATAGCTCAGTCAGAGTCTCGGTGATGTCAAGTAGTTTCATCAGCACGCACATGTCAAATGCATAAACACAAAAAATCTGAAATAAAATTTGAAAAAAAAAAAAATTAGTTGAAGATCTGATAAAGTGACAGGAGAAAACCAATCGATTGAGTAATGATTGTAGGTACATAACTAAATAGTCGTAAATAATTGTGATCTGTAGGGCAGGTTAGAGAACAGGTTGATGAATAATTTGTTTTTTGTTTGTTTGTTTGCTTGTTTTTTTTTTTTTTTTTGTTTTTTTTTTGTTTTTTTTTGTTTAAGGCTCTTCGCCTTACTGATGTTATGGTACATTTAAGGCGAGAAATGGTTGGAGGCACGCAACAGTAAAGACAACTGGCATGGCCTTTGAAGAAATCATCCAGGCATTGGCCTTCAGAAATATCGTGAAACCACGGAAAACCGAAACTTAGTTGGCCGAACAGGGATTTCAACGCACGTTCTCTCGAATGCCAGGTTTGAGCATTACCGCCCCCCAACGAGCTCCATATGAAAATATGTGGAAACACATACACAAGTAGAAATAAATTGTTTTTTCTTATGGCTTTAAGTCTCTTCGACGTTGATATCATTAGAGGCCGGGAAGGATTGAGGACAAAGTATGGGAAGAACTTTGGTGATGGCCCATAAAAAGAACCATCGTGGCATTTGGCTGGAGAGATTTGAGGAAACCATGGAAAACCGAAACCTGTATGTCCGAACTAGTATTCTAACCCATGTCCTCCCAATTAAAAAGCCAATTATCACTCATTCTGCGTATATGGTAGGTTGTATTAAGAAGTTTCCAAAGTTCTCCATAGAGAAGTAAATGGATAATCTGTAGCGCATATAATGCTCGTACGCTAGTTAATACTTTAGACACGCGATTGGTGAATAAACAGGATTTCACCAGGATAAAAGTAAGTCAATTGAAATTTTTGACAACCAATATAGAAATAAAGCGAATGGACTGAATAAGAAATGAGAAAAGTAAACGCACACTACAGGAAGATATCTAACAAAAGAAATTACTGACTAAAAGGATAAAAACGGTATCTCTATATATAAGGAATATGGGCGGGCAGTATACGAAAAAGTTGCATGTATTGGGAAAGCAGAGATACACTAAGGTATGGGAAGCCAGGAGGAGTGGAAGACATCATAGAAAGGTAAAATAATACAAAAAGGGAACAAGGAGATGACACAAAGATGATTAGAAAAGAAAGAGATTCGAAATAACTTGTGCTAGAACAAAACATCTCCAGTGATCCACTGTGGATGAAGGTGTCACTAAAATGCAAAGTATGGAGTGTTAATTGTAACAGTGTCAGAATCAGCAGTTAGCACTTTCGTTGCTAAATTTAAGTAGAACAAAATGTAGAGAATAATTTTTATTTGCATAGTGTTACAATAAGGAACATATGTATTCTATAAATCACAGAAAATTTTACTTGGTAGAGGGTGAGTTTCAGCAAAACTAATCTTTATTCTGTTCATTCGAAACCCTAACGGCGAGAGGGAAGAACAAATTCATGTAGGATGGTACGGCATCGTATTTCTCTGAGCCTATCAATACAGACCAAATATGTCAGCGCGAGAAGCGTTTCACTGGGTTTATAAATGACTCAACAAATTTGTGCTCAAACTACGTCGCCCGCCTGTAATAGAATCCAACCAAATTCCAACATAAATTCTGAGACCCTTTCTTAATGACTGTGGCAAGTGGACACAGAGCAGGTTGTTTTATGCGCTATTTTCTTCACAGATGTGTACAAAATCCAACCTACGAATCGCAGTTTAGAGTTAACTTTTCTGATATGTTATACATTGATCTCACTTATCCCCTGTTCACTTCAAACTGTCGATTCAAGGTCATGATTCCCTGTCCCCCCTCATCACCTATCCACCTCATCCCGTTCCTACCTCTGCGAGTTGCAAATTTCCACTTCGCATGTAGGGGTAAGGGCCTCATAGCGGGGGTTGAGACTGACTTTGAGGCGTCTCAGTTAAATGAATGGACTATAATGTAGATTTGCACCGCTACGCTTAAGATACCTAAAGGCTTCAATATTCCGAAGAACGTAATGACTTACTTTGTAATTTGCACTGATTACAAATTCATTTAAGTGGCCATTTATAACAACATGTTAAAGTAACGTCAAGACCACATAAAATACTAAAACAATCAGCAGAACTCCCCTATAGACTACTGCATCATCAGCAAATAATCTTAGATGGTTGATCACATTGTCTCCAATGATAAGATTGCATGCACCTTTTCAACTGAAAAATCAGTGAAGATATCGCTTATTACCAACCGAAACGCATTTGAAAAATTGAAATACGAAGTTGCGATAAATTTCATTTGCGGTTTGCTCTTCTTAATAGTTTTTACTGTTTAAAAAAAAAATCATCTATGTTGCTATTTTAATATATCTAAGTCCCTTCAAGTTCAACACTAATTATTCGTATTTAGCGTCAAATACAGCCAAATTATCGCCTGATCAGATCACGCATTCACGACCTCAGCTTTAGTACGTAGAAACTAATTTTTATCAGTTTTATGTTCTGTGTGAAATCGACAAAGTTTCAAGGACAGTCGATATACATGTAAGTATTTACAACGTACCTCAACCTGCTTTCCAATTGGGAACGGGTTTACGCATTGTTTAATATAAACAATTAATTTAAAAACTTGTTAGTTCAGTTTCAATGCTTCTATGGAACAGTTAATAATTTACTCTCATATGCTGAGTTCACTAGTAACCTTCAGTAGACTGGAATAAATTGTAACTGTTACCAGTTTATAAACTGCAAACACAACCTACAATACGTTACAAATTTAACGCTTTATTAATCACAATTAAATGGTATGATACATACAAGGCGACAATATTACAATTAAGCGTGGTTTATTTTTCAGTTCGGCCAGATACTCTAAAAACGAAGAATGTATGACATCCACAATGCCAACTTTTTATGATCTGGCAACAAAGCAACGCTAAGTATGAAGGTACATACGGCGTCATTTTGGTTTTTTCTTCACTATAATGCTGTTGCTCATATGACAGAAGGTGCACAGAAATTTTTAACTGGTTTTGTATACTTAGTCATATATCACGCAGGTTTACACCGGTAAGGACTACTTTCTCCGAAACAACCCAAAGTTACTGTTATGTGGTGTCTAGGAAGATTTTGAAGATACTATCGAATCTTTGGACCACAACAAGACCTATAGAGCTCATTGCGATCTTTGCAACAGAGTGACGTTTACTGTATTGACGCAGAACGAACTTCCATGAATAAAAGTGTTTATATTTAAGTTCTTTGTTTCAAGTCCAAAAAATTACTATCACTGTTTTATTTTGGAGCTTTAAGTGCATTAGTAAATTATGATTAAAGTTAATAACAAATGAGTACTCAAAATACCTGGACGTGAACAGACTGCGTTTTTACGCCTCGTTTAAAAGCACATTACTCATGATCTGTAATGCGGAGGAAGTTGCGATTTTGTACCAACACTGGAATACATTAACTAAATTTGCATATAGAAATTTATTTAATTATCTGTTATAGTTTAAAAATTACAACATCTTATCTAGTAGATTGTTTTATAACACACATTCCCACTCTGGTACCATTTACTTGTGCATTATCAGTCTATTAGCGTTCAAACAGTGTCAGACTTTAGTCAACATTCCTAGAAACTCATTATGCCTCTCCTTTTGCAGTTCGGAATACGTCAGGGGAAATAGAAAAAAAATTATCAAACCACCAAATTATTTTGTATCAAAATTACCACTAAAATTATATGCATGATGACAAAAACAAAATCTGCTATGTATTAGGCATAACACAAACAGACTGTCCCATTCTTCACTTGGTAGAAATTTGGTAAACATAGCTCAAACCATTGTGAAGATATATGTACCTAATGTTCTAAAAATGTAGTTTTGAGAAAATGACAGCAACAGTGAGCTGAAAGAAGGCTAGGCTAGTGTGCAGACATTTCCTCAAAGAGCATTTAGGAACAAACTAACAATTTAAAAGTTGATAAACCATACATTTTTGGAAACAGGAGAAATTTTTCTATCAGATACAGGCAAAAAAAAAAAAAAGAAAGTTTTTTTTAGTCATTTTCACGTCCAGGTCCCCTTAAGGGGGTAGGTACACCTAACACATACAAATATTTGATAAATTTGAGATGTCATTTTCTCCAAATCTATTTAAATTTGAGGGTTCAAATTTCATAGCTTCATAGAACTGTTATAGCTAGATATAAAAATTGATTTTTAAAATAAAAATATTGTTTAACAATAGGATAATGTACCATCCAAATTGACAGTGAAAAATATATTGTTGTAAAGGGTTTTAAAGATAAAAGGCATAGTATTTGAAATTTTTCAGAAATGTTCTTTTAATATTGTAAACTAATATCAAGGCAACAAGTTGAACCTATAATATAACATATTTAACTCTATACTTTTTATTAATAATTTTTTTTGTCAAGAAATTAAAATTTTTGCTTTTTTTTTTTTTGCTTAAATATAAAGGCATATTTTTCATTTGGGAAAAGCTGCATAAACAATAATGGTTCAGACTGTAGTACTTAGTATGTAGAACGTGTCCTGGAAATTTGAAAAATATCTATGCATATGGAAAAAAGTTATCTTTAAAACCATTTGATGAATTGCTGTTTTGAGATATTTAAGGTTAAAGATTTGGATCACCTTCAAGTAAGATTTAAATGGCTGTCAATCGTGCAGGGCATTGCTTAATCACACATAATTTCCACACTGTTGAAGATATTGAAATAATTTTTTCACTAAAATGAAGCCAAAACTATAAACTGTTTTTGTGAATAATAAAAAAAATCATTTTTTTGAAACCTGATAAGTGTACCTACCCCCTTAAGGAGCCAAAACGAGTAAAAGATATTTAGTATGTAGAAAGAAACGTGTGTCATTACTCCATGCACTGTAGTGTACGTTCTTCTATTGCTATGGCCAAACTAATAGTGAGATGGATGTCAAAGTAGATGTTTGTACAACCACATAGGAAGGAATGATCAGATTTCAACCCTGTGACATTTACATCTAGATAGCTGCTCGAAAACAAGATCGCCTGTATCGATTCCGACATTCGGTGATCAATCAGGCTGGTACCTCGTCATCTGATCAATCTGTTCTCCGGATCTGAGTAATCAGATTAGCGTGTGGATGTGACGGGCAACAAGAAATCCTTTCGTGCCGAAAGAAGGAAGGGATGTCAGATAAATAAGCTCGCACGTTGCAGATGGAATCTTTGGCAAGATGGATTGACCCTTGTCAGTAGCACAACTGGCTGTTTCTTCCCGTGGAAAACGAGACATGTACTACACCAGCCACTGTGGCGAGACATTAACAGTCAAATTGTACCCATATTTTCATCTCTATTTTGTATCTTCTCTGTTCCCAATCCCATTCCTCTCTGTTTATTTCCAAAATATTATATTTTCCTGAGACTATTATTAAGTGACTCGTGGTTTATTGTATATGAAATAATAATTCCCAGACACACTTTCATATTTAACTTTTATTATTCGTAAAAGATACTGGTCACATGTAAACACAAGCTCCAGCGATAACTCTCAAAACTCCTTCCAATAACTGTTCGCGCAACTGTTTCAGCTGTGTCCTTTGCCGACGTAAACTGTATCAACTGAGTCCCTGTCGCTCGCTTTATATAAGTTTCAAATAAAGTTCCAGAACATTACAAAGGCTTCAGACAAATGTTTCTCGAATCTTAACAATAATCAAACAATTAAAAACATATTAAAAACAATCAGATCAATGCGATGTTGTTGCAGGCCATGTTTCCACAGTTGCTTAATTAATTACCAGTTGAAAGATAACGCCAATGCAACTGTTTAGTTTATTTATTGCTGCGTCGTACGCGTTTCACCTCTCATCGAGGCATCATCAGCGACGAATCTGTGTTACAGATTTTATGTATAGTTTTATATAAATTTTTATCATATTATTACAAATTATGAGCATATTTTTATGAGATATTTTTATAGCTAATAGTTACTTACTATTTACATTTGTTACTATGGTATGCAGCTGCGCATCTCCGTTTCTTTATACAAAGCATGGTTTGCCTGTATCGTATTTCCACTATTGTAAACGCACAAATTATGAGCATATTTTTATGAGATATTTTTATAGTTAATAGTTACTTACTATTTACATTTGTTATTATGGGTGCACTGCAGCTGCGCATCTCCGTTTCTTTATACAAAGCATGGTTTGCCTGTATCTTATTTACACTATTGTGCGTTTAAATAGTGTAAATACGATACACTGGTGGGTCGCGGTGTATGTTTTGGTGGGTCGCGGAATAATCGAGGCTTCTGCCACAAAAATATATTTTTTATTTCATCTATTTGAAAAATATAACACGATATTTTACAAGTACAATAATCATGAAAGCAATTAGCTTAAATTAAAACTTTTTGAGAAAAAAAGTTTTCTTTAACAGTCAGCCGGTATTATGCAGTAACCTCGTTGTGAGATATAGCAGCGGCAGCAATCGCTCAATAGTTATGGCAACCCCTGAACATTCCCTATCCCGCCCCTATAGCGTATCGATGTCATACAACAGTTTCCATTCTTATATTAGATAGATTCGCATATTAGGTGGGTCGCGAAATTTTTTTTTTTACTTAAAAGTGTGTCGTGTACCTACCAATAAAGGTTTGGATCCGCTGAATTCTTGATCAATATCTTAGACAAAGACTCTTCTCTTATAGGAAAATGCTAATATATCGTTGATAAAGTATGAACCTCAGCCACTGTATACAAAGAAATTTTTTTGACTCTTCAATATACTTCTATTTCACCTTTGATATTCAGATCATTCTTATAGTTTATTTGGTTAATATCACGATGTAATAGTTTATTCAGACTATTTGTAAATTCTTCATATTTTCATTGAAATACAAATGTGCCATCAGGGAATTATAACATCCGGAATACATTTGACACGTTACATGATGCTAATAATCAGTTCATATTACAATTAACGCTCGTTTAATCAGTTTGTGTAACGAGTGACAGCTATGAGACACTTGGAGGGCCAATCAGCGCGTCCGAAAAGCTGGCAGCGCGACAGCTGATCGCCGACTGTCCAAATTAATCTGCGAGAGAGCTGCCGCCGCTGATTGATATCTGCGCACACTTTCTCCTGTAGGACCCGCGGCTGCGTCCCGGGGACTCTCTGCCTACGGCGGGCTGACAGCTAATATCCCGGTGAAATCGGATGGCAGGGACCAGAGGAGCCGAACACACACGAGAAAACGACACGGGTAGCAGAAACAACCCACAATAATCGGGCGTAATGACGTCAAATACAAGTAATTCTAAATATCCACTGGTGAGGTCCGAAAAATTCTGCTCCCAGTACCATGAATGCATATGACGAGTATTCTGTCTGGTAATCTATCTGTATCTATAAAACTAAAACCGGATATATAGGTCTTATAAAAACTCTGAAACTACGGAGCAGATTTCGATGGGGTTTCACCGTTTTAAAGCTTAGAATTTCAGTTGTTTGGCATCTCTTATGTTTCAACGTTAAATAAAGCAGGAGCATTAAATGAAATTATGAATGATTGATGACAAATTCCAAGGATGGAAGGATTAGATGTTCCATACTTCGCATTTAACACACTACTACAATCTTTAATGAAAGCAATAAATAACTTTACAATAATAACTATTTTGCACACTAATCGAACATTGAAGTATTCTTTCCTTTAATTCGGGATATTCAATATTTAAACGCAATAGATAGTAGTAAAAACAACACAGATTTTCTTTAAGCACGATCTCTGGACAATGTCTTTGGCCATCAGCATTAGTCTTCTGTTTACGATAATATTATTCCGGATTCCCTTTTGATATTTGTATAAGAGGCTGAATCTGCGGAGTTAAAATATTTGTCGTTTCGAGTAAAAATTATATCCATTCACTTTGCAATTGAATCAAGTGTGAGTGCAAGCCGCCGAAAGCTTATCCTTAGAAAACATTTTCCGGCGGCAAACCCGTGAAGAATTTGTGTCAAAGATACGCCGGGAAAGTCTTGTTTCTCAAGTGTGAGTTTCTAACATAATCTAGCTTTGTTCAGTAATGTAGAAATTCAAATTTCTTAACCAAATTAACAAAGCTTGTTATACATGAATTTTTTCGGTAGAATGAATATAGTGTACATGCAAATAAATTTCAACCCACCCGTTTCTTGGTAGGGGGCGGGTGAATCTAGGTTTGCTTTAATTCCGAAAAAGTTGGCGCGAATTTTATGAAATTTTGTACAAATGTTTCTCATTGCGGGATTAAAAATAGGGTACGGGTAAATCTATGCAAACTATGCCGGGAAACGTCGGGATCCGCTAGTCTATACTTATAATACATGTAAAGAAGTTATATCTGTAGATAAAATTTATTGTAACGAGGGAAATCACGTCGTCTTATGCAGGGTATGCGTATAAATGAAGTTTATTTATTTAAAAATGTTAATTGCAATTCACACTATTAATGATACAACTGGCAAAACCATAAATTCTGGAATTTTATCTGTCTGTGTGCGCATCACTTAATAATTAATGTCTCAAAATGTGATACTCCATCCTGTCTCTTCTTTCAGCTAGACTCTTCCACAAACTTCTTTCCCCGTTTCGCACTATACTCGTAGCTGTCCACTAAATTTTAAACTCCCTTTTATAGCACCACATTTCAGATGCTTCAATTCTACTTATTTTTGCTAAAGTCCATGCTTCGCTAAAAATTTCTTTCCCAGTCATAAGTCAATATTTGAAACTATTAGATTTCTCTTTTCCAAGAAGGTTTTTCACGCCAGTAATGTTTCTCTTTTAACATTATACCTGCTTCAGCCATCAGTTGTAATTTTGCTTCCTAAGTAACAGACTTGGTTCTTGGTTCGGATTCCACGTTAAACTGTAAGCCCCAGAGGAAAGGAACTGGCCCTCCTACCTCTGATACAAGTATGCCTCCTTCAGGAAGATCCAACTAACCTCCCGGTCGTGGACTATCAATGGGAGGCGGCAAATTGTGAAATTCAGATTCAATTCATACTGTGTGTAATAAAAGCTCATTGCCTTAGGTGTAATGTGGCAAAGAAGTAACATGCGCTTCTTCGCTGTCGTCCAGAAAATCTGAATTTCAATATCCCGCTGCGTTCAAATATGTGAGACAGATCTCCAGGGGCGCCGCGGTTCAAAGAGCAAGCTCTCCGCTTCGTGAGCCCGTCATCGTCGGTTCTAATCTCGCTGCTGGCATTTTTTTTTATTTATTCAAATGTTTATATAGATAATTCTCGCCAATCAGTTTAAATCAGGGGTCCCCAAAGTGGTCGGTATCGACCCCTGGGGGTCGATAAGAGTTCACCGGGGGTCGATTAATACCAGGGGGTCGAAAGGGGGTCGATTGATAAAAAGAGGATCAATTAAATTGTTTAGGGAAAAAATGGGAATATTCCAACAAAAATCCAAAATAACTGACTACCTCCGTTATAATTTAAGTTTTACCGAAGCCTGCGTCGCTTTAGGTATGTGTTAAGGAGAAAACATACTGGAACAGAGCATAGCAACGACGAGAGCGAAGAACAAAGCAATGAAAACCAATAAACCAATTGGATTGTTGCGGTGACTCATACTGGGGCGCAAAGCGTTGAGGTAATAATGGTGCAAAGCTTAGCATTTAAATTGTTTGATTTCGCCTCTTTATTCTTCACTCACATTGCTGGTTTGCTAGTGGTCATTCCTGTGAGAAACGAATGTAGACCAATTTACGAATTGTGTCTCTTGGACATGAAATTCTACATTTTCTAAAAATAGGAAGTTAGCTGAAATTATCAATTAAAAGACGGGCATTTCTCATGTCTGTTTACACCAGGGGTCCCCAAAGTGGTCGGTATCGGGATAAGAAAGAAGTTTAACATCACAATTATTTTATTTTAGCTAAGCTACGTGATGAACTCAACAAGTATTAAAACTTTATTTTTTATGTACTTCGGGTATTTAACTATTTTATATTCGGGAGGACGCCGGTTAGAATCCCCTCCGGGCAGATGGATTTGGGATTTCCATGGTTTCCCCAAATCACTCAAGGCTAATGCCGGGATACTTCCTCCAAAACACCATGGCCGAATTCCTTCCAGTTTCTTGTCCGCAGTTCCATCCCGCCTCTAATGACCGCACTGTCGACGAGACGTAAAGCCACAGAGAAAGGGGGGGGGAGGGGAGGGAGTGAACGCTGCTGGTTCATTATACACAAATTTCACTTTTAAACTCTAGTATGGTTTCCACTCTTTGTATTGTATATCTAAATGTAGATTTTGTCCTTTACGTAGAAAATATCGTAATATACCGAAAACCATTAAATTTAGATACTTCTTTTTTATCTTTTTCCTATCTAATTATATTGAATAGGTTACTTTTAGATGTAATTATTATTCCTTCCAAGGCTAGATATCTATTGTTAGCAAAAAGTAGCAACAATGCACTCTGAGAAAGAAGAGGGAGTTCTTTATATCACGTGCGGTAATAAGTTGCGTCTCTTACTGCCGCTGTTTTGTTGTGCCGCGATCGTATCGTGTTGTTCATATTATAAATCTGAGTTTAATACCTACAATGTCGTCTACCAGTGCTAAGAAGAAATGCAGACAATATTCACACGAGTATTTGAAATATGGTTTTGTGCAATCTTTTGCTAATTAAACTATTCCTATGTGCTTTTTATGTGAAAAAACTTTCAGCAATGATGCTATGAAGCCGGCGAAAATGAAAGACCACTTGGAAAGGATCCATTCTGATAAGAAAAACAAAGAATTTGAGTATTTCAAAATGCTAAAAGAGAAATTGAGAGATCGGCCAAATTTAAGTACTTATTTGAAGTCATCTGCTAGCGCTGACAGTGATGGAGGACTGAGGACATTCTGCAGCATCTCTTTTAACATAGCAAAGAAAGGCAAACCGTACACTATTGGTGAAGAGATTATAGTACCAGCTATAAAAGATGCAATTGAAAATGTTATGAAGAAAGACTCTTAACTATTTTTAAAGTGCATACCATTGAGTGCAAATACTGCGCAGCGACATATAGAGGAAATGACCGATGATGTGGAAAGATCTTTGACGTCTGAGTTCCAGCATTGTAAGTTTGCTATTCAACTTGACGAATCAACTTTCTAAAGTTCAAATCTTCTCATGGCTTATGTTAGGTTCCATAGTCCATTCCTGAATGTCACTGTTGATGAATTTCTGTTTGCTAAATATCTTCAAACTGATTCAAAAGGTGAGACAATTTTTTTATGTTTGCAAGATTATTTGAACAAGCACAACATTCCTTTCGGGAATATTACTGCGGTGCACCTGCTATGGTAGGCCGTTATAGAGGATTTTTCGTCTTTCTGAAGGAAAAAGTTCCTAATGTACGTACCGTTCACTGTGTCTTACACAGGCAGCATCTTGTAGCCAAAAAATTGAGTGGCGAGCTGCATGATACTCTAAAAGTGTGCATTAGGTCAATTAATAAAATTAAAGCTCATCCTCTCAATTCCCGACTGTTTCCGAAGTTATGTGAAGAAAATGATGAACCTTTCAATCAATTACTTTTGCACACTGAGGTAAGGTGGTTGTCAAGAGGTGATAATTTGCAGAGGCTTGTTGACTTGTACGACTCGTCTGCAGAGTTTCTTAAGAATGTGGACCCATTACTATGTGACGAGTTAAAACAGTGCAAGAACCATCTGTTCTATTTGGCAGATCTTTATTCGAAATTTAAAGAAGTACAGAAGCGTTTGCAAGGAAAAAATGTTGCAATTGTTCAAGCTCGAACAATTATAATGGCCTTTCAACTAAAAATGGACCTGTTAAAATCTTCACTGGCACGTAAAGATTTAAAATATTTTTCAATCTTTCGACTACTAAAAGAAAATGAAGAGATACCCGACAGTGATTTGGAGATATATATTAAACATCTCGATAAATTAAGAGAAGACTTCAAAGCACGTTTCGAAGACTTGGAGAACATGCATGTTCCTGAATGGTTTGCTTCTCCATTTGATGTTAAAATTGATGATGATGGTAATGAACCTGGCTTAGAAGATGAACTGACTGAAATATGCGTAAATCTGAAAGCTAAAGCGTTGTTTAAAAATAAAAACCTCAGCGAATTTTGGAGCGATAAAAATATTGCTACAAAATACCCCAAGCTCAGAGCAGAAGCCGAACCTTTCTTACTTGCATTCCCAACTTCATACATGGTTGAAGCTGGCTTTAGCCACGCGAACGCTATTTTGACAAGACAGAGAAACAGACTGAACTTGGAAAACCGTGATGATTTGCGACTAAAACTTACCAATTTTCAACCGAACATCAGTAATCTTGATGCTGCCCTTCAGACCCATCCATCTCACTAATATCAGCTACTTTAATAAAAAGGTATGTTAACTTATTTTTAATGTATTCAATAGTAGTCGTAAAATGGCAGATGTTTTTTTTATCGATTATAATTTATTTAAATTTTCAATTATTATTTTGTGTTTTACATTTTATGACACTTACGGCTATAGGCTAGTTTCCATCTATCTATAATTTTGTTATTATTTTTTACGATTATAATAGCAGTGTAAAATATCTCCTTTTTCTGTTAGTGTTGTTGGTTGGATTTTTTAAGGTGTGGGAACTATAAATACTTTCTTTGGGTTGTTATGCAAGTTTCCTTATTGTTTAACATCAGAAATGCTAATAATGATTTAAAATTTTCATCATTGGCGGATCCAGGAATTTTTCGAGCTGGGGCAAAAACTGCAGGAATGCCGCCCCTTGCAACATTATTTGCAGCTTCCATTTTTGCTGTCTGACCCCAAGTTTCGCCGCCTCGATTGTCAGCCAAACACATTGTTGTCGCCGCGCCGATTGTTGGTCAAACTCATTGTTGTCGCCGCACGGTGCCCAGTGTACTAGTAGAGCTAAAAAAAGGTTTCCGCGACTTAAATCGCCGACCTTCAAACATGATTTTGCCTCCCCCTTCAAGTTGGCACCTCGGTGTACACCCCCCCCCCAGATCCGGCACTGGTTTTTATTAAACGTTTAATCTGGGGGTCGATGAGAAGACAAATGTTCTATGAGGGGGTCGACGTGATAAAAAGTTTGGGGACCCCTGGTTTAAATAGTTACGCAAATAATATTTTTTTAAATGCCTTTTATTGTGGAAAAACCGACGGCGTCTCGTTTGGACATCCCTGTCCTCTGGTGCGGGAATGAACAACTGTAACGGTCGAGTAACGATTTTTTTAATTTCATACCTGCTACAGCAAATATTTCTATTTTCGAAATATTGCTTTGATTGTGAACAACATAATAAAGCTACATGGTGTCGGGTTTTCCTTACAACAATCGGCATTTAAAAAGACATATTAAAGGTATAATTGTTGTAACTGATTTCCGAGAATTATTAGTATAAACATTTGAGTAAATAAAAGAAATTACCAACAGCGAGATTCGAACCAATGACGACGGGCTTACGAGGCAGAGCGCTTCCTCGCTGCGCCGCGTACCCCTTTAAATATCCGCAACGTAGGAACGCAACGGAATAATTTCAATGCCGATTTTTTCGACGAAGACGAAGAAGTGCATGTCACTGCTTAACAAAATTACAAATCTGGCCATGAGCTTTTATTACTCTCAGAATGAACTGAATCTGAATTTTACAATTTTCGCCCTCCCCTTGTTACTTAGTTAAGTAACAGACTTCATTTACTACTACGTCAAATTTCACAACTTACGTCTAGCCGCGGTTTATATTTAGTCCGTAATCTTCCTTCAGTATTTCTCAGCCATTCAGTAACTTCTCAAGATCCTCAGTCGGTTCTGCACAATCTCGTCAGCTAATTGAAGCACACGCTTATTGTAGTCACTTGATTCTTATATTGATTATAAAGTATTCTTCTATCTCGATACTTTAGGTATCTCTTGTCTCACCTAATATTATGAAAAGCATTTTGTAAATCAAATAAGACCATAAAAATATCTATGTTATTGTTGATCCGCCCTTCAACTTTAATCATAAAAGCTAGAATTGCTTCTCTCGTATAACGATTTTTTCCTAAATCCAAACTGATTTTCACCTACTATTTCTTCATCTTTTCTTTATTTTCTTCTGTATACAATCTTGGCCAGTAATTTTGAGTGACGTTAAACTTATAGTGCAATAATTATTACATTTGTCAGATTTTGATTTTTAAAAACTGTGTTGTATTCTCTCTTGTTTCGAAAATGTTTGATATCAGTTTTTAAAAACTTTGGGATTCCTTTTTCTGCTAGGTATTTCAGAATTTCTGCATGTATTTCATCAATTCCAACTGCCTTATTTGATTTCAAATCTCTCACAGTTCTATTGAATTCTGCCATCCAAACAGGATAACCTACGTCATAAATGTAAATTAATACGTAAACTGTTGTAAATGGTTCTGATGGCTCAGAATACAGAGGCCATTACAAAAATTAATTATGAAGTAGTGGAAATGAGGCAGTTAAGTTAGAGTGTCTTTCCAATTTTAGCTCGAGTGTAAAAGAAGAGCCTCTTGTCTGCTACTCAGCAAACACTGAAAGCAGGGAGCAGAAAATTCGAACAGCGCACAGTAATAGAAGCTTAACGCTGTCGCCATAAACAAAATGATTCCAATTTTACGGCGCCGCGACCCCAGCCATAAAAATTTAATCTTTACACAGGGGTGTACCGGATGCGAACAACGCTCAACACGATCGGAAAAACGCTGATCTTTTATTGTGTAGTGATGACCGCAGCTTTTTATGGCCCGCGCAGCAATGGCAGTTAAAACGAAGTCAACTGCTGCAGCAATCGAAATTTTCAAGCTTTATGCCGCGCACCAATGAAGCGCCATCAATACACCAGCTGCCATCTCGGGTCCAAATCGAGTTTGCTGCTGATGTTCGAGTCGGCATTACCAGGTTTAAAAATCAGACCCGGCAATTAAGATTCCTGTTTTCAATAGTTTCAACGTAATGTTGGCCCCAGTTTTAATATTATGTCCTGGCCTACAGCTTTCTGCTTTCTGTGGTTTAAGAGGAACGAAATTGAAGCTTAAAATACAATCCACTTCAAAGCCCCAAGAATTCGTTGCCTGATTCTTTTACTAAACTGTCGCCCATATCTAGTTACTAACGTAAAACTATTTTAGTTCCTGGATTATAATTTAAGCTCTTAATTACAGGTACCCTTCTGCAGAAATAAGACGGATAGAACATACTCGGTACTTGCGTCTTCATTTGGAGACTAGAGCCGGGCACACACTCTTATGCTTGTCGATCGTTTCGCTTGTACAGTCTCAAGCTGTAATGCAAGATGGAACATTTGACGGAACGCAGTTGAGCCCACAGACACTCCGTCTACTTCATTTTGCTGTCAGTTGCTGAATGTCAATATGGCTGACACACAGAAATTAGTTGTTGCTCCGGCTATTGATCTGAAAATTAGAAGGAAAAAAGGGAACAGAATTAGACAGAAATGGTCAAAAAAGCGAACTCAATTTAGTCACATCAATTTACTAAATGAATTGAAGCTAGAACCTGAAGATTGGTTTAATTAGCTATGTTCGCATGAACGAATAAACCTACTTCGAGTTACTGGTACTAGTGAGTCTAGTACTTGACCCAGAACTACACGATTCATTATGTTTCTTCTGTGCCTTCCGAAAACAAGTTCTTTATAAATCCACTTTTTTAACAGCAGTTTCTTTATTTGCGTGTTCATCAACTTGTTTCAATTTATTGATAAGAATATCATATGCGGCACTATTTCTGTTTGTTTAAATAATCTTTACTTTTGATTTTCCACGGACTTTCATTTTGTCTGTATAAATCAATAAATACAGTTAGAAATTCACGCGACAGTAGTCTAATATCAGTCATTCTCCACTAAGAAGACTTAAAGCAAGACGGGAGTACGCACACACGCACCGTTTTGCTGGACGGAAAGTAGGAACACTCACGGAAAATCAAGCGCACTCTACATGCCTTCAAGCCAAACAATTGCCGGCCTCGGTAGCGGAGGGCTTATAGTCAGTGTTGCCACCTTATGAAAACAAAACTCGCTAGACCTGGTCTAAAAACTCACTAGATTACGGCATATTTAGAACTAAAAGATTCGCTAGAAATCGCTAAATAAAATAACGAAAATGGTAAAGTAACATAAAAATATTTTAATAATTAGTATTTTCATTAAATTCAACGTGATATTGTTTTAAAAATCAAAATCAAATTCTTCAATCCGTATATTTATTCTTCATCATCTTGGTCTATAGTTGGAGTTGCAGAACTTGCAGATGTGGAAGGATGGGATGAATCGTCATTCTTAGATTTAAAAGAGTATTCAGCATCTGTACCAACTGCAGCAATCACATCAGCCGGAATCTCGTAACTGCAGTGGTTTTTTTCACAATTTTTCTGGCATTTAAGTGAGGAAGTGATCAAAGCGGATATGGCTAACTCAGATAATGCCAATAACGTATTTATTCTAGCAGCATTCTAGTATTTTCGAACATTAGCCCAAAATTCACTTACATTGTTTATAGCCTTCCATTGAACATAATTAATAGCATGCCATTGCTGTAGGGGTTTGTCAATTTTTTCGTCATTAAATCTAAGTTCTGGATCAAGATCTACTATTTTTTTATCTTTGAACTAGCGAAGAGTATTTTCTATACTCAAAAGACTCATTTTCTCTAAAATAATGTACTTGAAAGGAAGCGAGTATATTTTTCGAAACTGCAAGGTTAAAAATCACCAAATAATTTTTTTAGCGTTGACACATTTAAGAATATCGCTGACGAACTTCAAAATTCACTAAATCTGGTGACAAAATCGCTAAGGTGGTAACATTGGCAATAGTAAGTACTAGCTTAGTGTGCGAAAGGTCGCCGGTTCGAGTCCGGCCGAGGGCATGGGTGTTTGAGTGTTGTGTCTGTGTGAATGTCGTGTCCGTCCTTGGTGTCCATGTATCCATACTTGGTTGAATCATTACACTGGAAGAGTAATTATAATCACATTGTGCTGGCTGTATGGCCTATGTAGCCTAGACTTGTCCCCACACACACTCCATGTTGCACTACAACTACAGACTGTACAAGCAAAACGATCGACAAGCATGAGTGTGTGTGCCAGGCTTAGAACTGTGAAGTTGGCAACGGCCACTGTTGCTTCTGGTGTAACAGCTGCTTTAAATCTTCTTTCTTCGGTCGGTGTCTAGAAAATAAGGCCGTTAGAGGATCTACCGCAATCAGACAAGTTGCTTAAACAATACAGCTTGTGGGGTTCTGCAATACTACTGTCCGCCACGTCGTACCATCACAGTGGATGTGATATTGGTAGACGCAAAATATCGTCATGATATAGTCTATTAGTAAGTGTTCGGAGAGCCATCTCCATGCAGTGGTAGAGATCAATTGTTCATGACGATACACGATGTATTTAACATTTCACGCTAATCGCCCAATTTACACCACAGTTCGTCGTAAACCGGTAAAGCTCAGCAATGCCCAAATGTGATTAGTGAAACTCCAAGCCATCCCCTGAACTTAGGCTTTTATGAATTGTTGAAAATTTGCCTATGTAACTCGGCTTTGAGCACTTTCGATATATTAATTGTGAACTTAATTTTGAATACTTCGATATAGTTTTTTGATTGTTCAACTGAATGGTAAATAAGTACGGTCAAAACTCAATGTAAATTTATGGGTTTTTGATTCTATTATGACAGTGTTTCCACCGTGCATGGTGGGTGAGCGGAAGCGCTCTGGCCTCGCATTCGGGAGGACGTGGTTTCGAATCCCCGTCCGGCCAAACAGATTTGGTTTTCCAAAGTTTCCTCAAATAACTTCAAGCGAATGCCGGGATGGCTCTCTTCAAGGGCCTTGGCAGAACTGCTTTCAAAACTTCACATTCCTTCCCGTGATGCCTTTCCCACCTCTTATGCCCCCGAAGTCGACGACGGAAAACAATTATAATACCATGAATTCAGTTTTATATTCAGACAACAAATATATGTCAATCCAAAGAAACAATTCACATACTACCTAACTAATGAAGCCATTGCTTCATTAACATAACGCTACCTAATTCTTAGATTCCCATTTTATCATCCTGTAAAAACAACTCAGTGCTTAACGATAATTTCTTGTTAAAACAGAAAACTCCAAGAAATTAGTGCTTATAACATGGACTGTCATATTAGGCATTTCAATTTTAAAACTGGATGTTTAACCTTGCGAACTTGAATGAAAAACAAGTTTGACTTGCAAGTTACCAAACGAATCAACTGCAGTAACATTGAATCGCAAACTATTTAAAGCATCAGTAGAATAGAACAATGAAGTGCATATTACCAAAATAATGACCTGTAAGGAACAACATTCTAATTTACTCTGCATTGCAGAGTCAGTATTTAAACTTAAATTTTTCATTTTAACAGGTGACTGCTTAAAATTGGCCTAAATGCCTTGAATTGTAGTTGTGTTGCCAATAATTCCAATTGTGTTTTAAATTTTTTTAGTGGTCCATTCATTTTCTTTAATTTCAATTACTTCCCTTAAAACCGTCAGAATTGCATTTAATTTTTCGTCCTAACCACCATCTGCTTGAGCAGTGAACGCTGGTTCAAATTTCACATAAAAGCTGTTGGTTAAGCCGCAATACAAGGGTAATGTGCAACTACTTGAATCAATAAAGTCATTTTATTAGTAACATACGCTGTATTAAAACAAATCTTTGTGTATGGCTGTGGTAATAACTTTGCTGTACAAATTATGCGGACTTCGTCTCACCACAAAAGATTAACCTTTCCGTCGCCATGGTATCGCATTTTGGAGGAAATATTGCTTTCACCTTTTACATTGTTGAAGGAAGTTTTTGGATAGAAGTAAGATGAGTCTTATCCACTGACGGGTTGTCTTTTGTGAACGTGAAGCAGTTCCGAACTCGTCTTCTCCTTTCAGAATTGTAAGAAATTTTGCAAAAGAGATTCACCGAGCGTGGTAGGTGGTGTAACGGTTAGCGTTCTGGCTTCGCATTCGGGAGGACGGCGGTTCGAATCCCCTTCCGGGCATCCAGATTTGGGTTTTCCATGGTTTCCCAAATCACTCCTGGCAAATGCCGGGATGCTTCCTTCAAAAGGCCAAATTCCTTCTCATTCCTTGCCCCCATCCTTTCTCGTCTCTAAAGACGTCGCTGTTAGAGAGACGTTAAGCAGATTAAAAAAAAACAAAAAAAAAACACGAGTTTCGGACTAATCTCACCGACCAGAAATCCTTGAGCCAGTGAACTGAGATGAATGGCTTATAATTACAAACTGTTTTAGTAGACGTCTGTACTGCAGCAATTTTCGGATGTCCGACACTGAGGAGAGTATATCACACATAGGCCTGTTATTTCTAAAAGGTGTTTTTGTGTAATGAGTCATCTTCCTCCCTTTATAATTAACCAAAATCATTCTAAAGGTTAAGGTCTCCGTTATAACATTATTAGTTAAGTAAGGAACTTCTCGAAATTTAACCCGTAAATGACAAAATTATGAACAATCGATGTTGCGGGTGTGCCATTGTTCAGAGTCAAATTGCAAGGCTTGACTAGTGTATAGAGGGAGAGATCGCAATACCTCTAGATAGAAGCACTAAGTATCACAGAAACATTGATAATTTGTGTGTATTTTATATAGCAGCGAGTTTTGCCGATATTTTTTTCACTTAAGGAAACATTTTGTCATTTCTAATTGATTTATTATGCATAACGAGTGTTTTGCTACATATCTGTTTTAGTTGAGAAATAAACAATTGCTATAATGAGCCATTTCTGCTTTCATCCGGCTGCAAACCGCCAGCCTCGTTCGCTATTCATCGCATATCATTTGCGGAAGTTTTGCACTGATTACCTAGTACTACATATATATGTATTTGGACTATTTGGAGCAGATCTTAACCTAAATCGCACGATTTTCTACACATTGTTTGCACAAAATATTATTCTGCAAATGATAGAGTAAATGAGAATGGTTTTACTGTGATATTTTTCAGTCATGAATTCTTAACATTTCTATATTTTTACTTCTGTCTATCAACTTCAAAACGTCTAATATATTCACTCTTTCAAGGCTTCTTTCAAAAACTGGAATGAATACTGAAAAATTAAAACCATGTTCTGTAGATAGAAGCATCAAATATACGTGATGAAAAAATCTGTTTTTATTACAGTGGGATCAAATATAAACTACGTTTTACCGCCAAGTTTAATGCTAGTTAATAATGGTTTATGGTGAGCACTGTAACTATGATAAGAACAAACGTTTTTAAGAAACTTCTTACTCAGCAACTAATCACATCTTCTACCTCAAACCATCTTAAATCCATAACTTTACAGTGGTTTCCTGTTGTAGTTTTTTTATTGTATAAACAAATAAGCCTGAACGTATTTTTTTAATTACTAACATTTTAAATCTAAATTCCCACTGCATTTATATGTTAAATAACGATCGCATGAATGCAAGGTGTAGTAACAGTTACGAATAGCAAATTTCCTGTTGGCCTATTAGCAGCTGATATATACAAATATCGATTATCTGACAATAAGAAGAAAAATTATTTTATTTGTAGTAAAGAAAGTAATTTACATCTTCAGGTAGGCCTGTGCACAGCCCGAAACAAAGAGAAGCTCTTTCTCTCCGAGGTTAATTAATCCAGCCACAGGAGATGGAGGGGCTCAAAAGTGGACGGTTAGATTTGTTTGCGGAAATTACGGTAGAACAAACTCTGTAACTAATGCGATAAAGAAGTTGTGTTGGGAGTTAATGGTAGACAGGAGGTTGGTAATGAGAGCACTGCATGTATATGAGAATACAGGTACGTTGGCTATAAGGCTGGATGATTATTAGTTGAACAACGAGGAGTAGAATCTGGAGTGGAAGAGATTATCTTGGCAATACACATGCGTCTGATTTTAGGATTAAAGAGGTGGGAAGTTGGTAAGGAAATGGGATACAAGAATAAATTATTGACGAATGAAATATGGGAAGAAGGATCGAATTTAATATAAAAATGCGCGTTCGTTTGTCTGTAAGACAATCGTGGAATAAGTTCCCCCTTAATTAATTATAATAAAGTGATGACTGCACCACAGTACTTTCTGAAGTGGTGCGATAGTATGAGGTAAAGTAACAATAAGGATTTAACTTGAACTAATGGTAAAACATAACTTGAGCAAGACAAAACATAAACAGCTACTCGGAGTAGTGATTTCTTATTAGCAATTCAAATTTTGTTTCATAAGAATGTTACAATACTGTTTTTCAAAATTGCAACGGCCAGAAGGAACGGTCTGACTCCATCCAAATCGAAGAACGAGTAGAAAAGTGGATCCATAATAAGTGACTGCATAGAATTGGCGTGCATGTAGGCCCAGCAGCGCCCTCTTTTGTGATACCGGGTAACTCATTGCAGAGCTGTCGAACGAACTGGAAATATGCAACCAGTGCCGGCACGAATATTTGACGCCAAGGGGCGCTATACCAGCAAGTGATTGAGTTCGAATCTGGAAGAGATATTGGTCTCCAAGAAACAGTGACAGTGTATGTATGTCATACTGCGGCTAAGACAGTTAGGCATGTGTGGAACCAGTGGACAGAAGACTTTCGTTGACAATGACGAGCCGGTTTTGGACTACACAATATGATCACAGCGTCTGATGACCGCCATATTGTTCACATGGCCGTAACCGACAGAACAGCTTCGTCCACAGTGTTGGCTCGACGTTGGATCACTGCAACAGGTGTGTAGATGTATGCGTCGACGATTCAACGCCGTCTGCTGCCGGCTGGACTGTTAGCACGCATGCAGTTGCGTCGGCTTCCATTGGTACATGCCACCAACCACTCAGACTATAATCGGCACGTGAATGCCATCACTGGCGTGAGTGGCAAAATGTAGTTTTTCCGACGAGGCACACCACAATTTGTCCTTCAGTGATAAGCACCTAGTTGTTAGACGGTAGATGCTACTCTCGTGAGCATAATCGGGCGGACTGCATCGTTTAAGTCCACAGCGGATAAACACCACGTGTGATGGTTTAGGGCGCCATTCACAATAACATGAGATCACGCCTCGTATAGTTTTTAACAATTGGAACAGCAACCGCTACCTTCTTCAAGTAGCTCCACATGCCAATTTCAGGACGATAATGCCCGGCTAGGGATTGCAATCCAGCAAAGCGAGATCCCGCAATCCCGCGGGATCCCGCATCATTAGACAGTCTGGCGGATCCCGCACAGAATTAAGCGAATCCGCAATCCGCAAAATCCGGCGGAAGCGTGTGTCAGTCTGCTTGACTCGCTGCCCCACTCTGTCTCTGTAGGATATTTTGCACTGTTTGCCTGTACCCTTCCAGTTGACATTTGGCACGTGTGAACAAGCGTTTGTATTTGTCAACCTTCGTCATTCGTAAGTAAATAAATACACTTTTACGTATTCATCAAAACTTACGTTTGATTCGAGTACACATTTCTGTAATTTGATTTATGGAGGGTATTTAGTACGATTTTCTAACTATATAATTATTTTTTTAAGTGTCGCATATGTTATTTGATCTGCACGGTTACAGCTTTTTATTCACGGTTTCATTATTCCCATTTTCTGTATTTGCAGATAAATTAATTGTGACCATTTCCTTATTTGCGGCTGAAAATTTGATTATTCGTTGATATGAAACTAATGTTATCGTAATTTTAATGATCGAGTACCTATTTATTTAGCAGCTATCAAAAAGAAATTGTATATCCTTTGACTTATTGTTGTTTTGGCCGCTGCCTCTATGCGTTTCTTTGACGAAAGCCACCTGCTTACATGTGCCGCTGAGGCTTTCGATTAATCCCTCTTCTCCTTGTTATTATTTCGACTAAAGGTAAAAAAAGTTATATTGAAATTTTCACGGGTGTATCAACGAACACCATACTTCGACAGCTGCCTTCGCCGTCTCCCTCACGTGTGAAATTTCGTGTGTTTACAATGAAATCCGGAGATACAACCTATGAGGACTTCACTGCAATCATTCGCCGAGAAAGTCTCCTTTCTAACTAAAAAATAATAATTTCCACTCTAAAAACGTCGTTACTCCACATAAGTAAAACTGAAATACTTGACAGTTTACGTGTTGGTGAGTAGTTTCTTTTAATAACATTGAATCAACTGTAAGATCAATCAAGGAATCAAGAGATATAGTAATGAATCACGAAAAAACAATTCTTGTTTCACTTTGTGAAATGGAATGCTTTTCTCGGTGTTATGGAACGTTTATTTAGAATTAAAAAAAAAAAAAAAAACTCTGGTAACTTGGCCAATAAGCAAACACTATTTTTAAACTTCTGTGATTTATTGTAAGGCACATAATATAACCTAAGTCTCAATATTTTCCATTTTTATTATTTATTTAAAAATAGGCTTTGATCGAAAAACAAAAATGTAAAACCTTGAAATACACTTAAGACATTGCTAAAAAGTTTTAATGTCATTTTGCCAATCAATATATTGTTAAGTGTCAATTTTTATCATTTAACATTAAAAATTATTTATTAATTTAATTATTATTTAATTTATTAACGTTTTAAGTAATTATGTTTTAAATATATGCGTTAAAAACTGTTTGTACCACTCCCACTCGGATCCCGCGGGATTGAAAACAATGCGGGATTGCAATCCTTATGCCGGGCCTCATGAGGAGAGGAATGTGTAAGCCTTCTTCAAAGAAGGACGGGCACCACTGTGCCCCTGACCTGCACGTTCACCCTACATGTCACCCATCGAGCATGTTCACCCGCCGAACATGTTCGTTCTGGTCCTTCTGTAGCCTATATCCGTGCTCGGTAGATCAGCCTACTTACCTCGTGGCACGCGTTAGTTTTTCCCAGCAGAATATCCAGTATCTCGTTGATTGTACATCAAGATGCCTAGAGGCTTTGATTACAGCACCTGGTGCCGTCACACTATACAGTACTCTTACGGTAGAGTACAGGTACAGTTCTGTAATTAGAATCATTTGTGCGTTGTGATGTCCCTAATCTGGGGAACAAATTACATTGTAATCTGTGGTGTGACAGCGTCACCCACAATGAATATAATCAAATCAATTATTAATTATATTCATATTTCTTTTTTTTTTCTTTTTATTATATTCAAGTTTATTAATTATTTAATCATGGAACGTGTAAATTAATTATAAATAATGAGGGTTGTCTGGATAGGTTAAATGTATGTTTAAAACCAGGGCGGCCAAAGGTATAGTTTATTATAAATTAATTTTTCTGTAAACGCATGGCTCAGAACGCTTAGAGTATTGAAGGCTAGAGACTGCCATTTCGACCGTTGAGGGTGGAACAATGGAGCAGGCGAGGCGACAAGGTGACGCCGGGCCAGCCCGGCTTGAGTCCCGTTGGAATTCGGTCAATGAACTACCCCACCTTGCCGCTATCCCGAAGGCCAAGTAGGAAACGCGCGAAGGAGTCAGCGAATGCGACGCGTGATATTAAACACGTGACGACGGAAATGTGTAGCTAGCCAATCCTGAACATTTATTGGGGGCTACAAGACTAATTCCGTGGAGTTCTTTTTACATGTGGAGTGCACCTAGCCGAGGAAGAGGAAGGAGCCATTTTTGAGAGAACACTTCTGTCCAAGACGAGCTGATGAGCAGACGTGACTTCTGTCCAAGACGAGCTGATGAGCAGACGTGACTTCTGTCCAAGACGAGCTGGTGAGCGGACGTATCAGCCGATACGCTCTCTGATGATCATTGTGGTTGATCATTTCTTGCTTTGGGAAAGCGAGATGTTGAGTGGCGTGCTTGCCATTATTTGGAAGTTATGCTAATAACGCGGTCGTAGCCGCTTATTTAGCTT
>JARYHS010009186.1:43301814-43370945 GCA_031002005.1 Vandiemenella viatica | reverse complement strand
ATGCCAAGCCATTCCACCTGGCGCCTCAGCTGGACCAGCGTTCGTGCTGGACGTGCAGACCGCGTGAGACGACGTTTCATCCAGTCCCAAACATTCTCAATGGGGGACAGATCCGGAGATCTCGCTGGCCAGAGTAGTTGACTTACACCTTCTAGAGCACGTTGGGTGGCACGGGATACATGTGGACGTGCATTGTCCTGTTGGAACAGCATGTTCCCTTGCCGGTCTAGGAATGGTAGAACGATGGGTTCGATGACGGTTTGAATGTACCGTGCACTGTTCAGTGTCCCCTCGACGAACACCAGAGGTGTACGGCCAGTGTAGGAGATCGCTCCCCACACCATGATGCCGGGTGTTGGCCCTGTGTGCCTCGGTCGTTTGCAGTCCTGATTGTGGCGCTCACCTGCACGGCGTCAAACACGCATACGACCATCATTGGCACCAAGGCAGAAGCGACTCTCATCACTGAAGACGACACGTCTCCATTCGTCCCTCCATACACGCCTGTCGCGACACCACTGGAGGCGGGCTGCACGATGTTGGGGCGTGAGCGGAAGACGACCTAACGGTGCGCGGGACCATAGCCCAGCTTCATGGAGACGGTTGCGAATGGTCCTCTCTGATACCCCAGGAGCAACAGTGTCCCTAATTTGACGGGAAGTGGCGGTGCCGTCCCCTACGGCACTGCGTAGGATGAGACGGTCTTGGAGTGCGTCCGTGCGTCGCTCCTGTCCAGACCCAGGTCGACGGGCACGTGCACCTTCCGCCGACCACTGGCGACAACATCGATGTATTGTGGAGACCTCGCGCCCCACATGTTGAGCAATTCGACGGTACGTCCACCCGGCCTCCCGCATGCCCACTATACGCCCTCGCTCAAAGTCCGTCAACTGCACATACGGTTCACGTACACGCTGTCGCGGCATGCTACCAGTGTTAAAGACTGAGATGGAGCTCCGTATGCCACGGCAAACTGGCTGCCACTGACTGCGGCGGTGCCCAACCGCTGCGCAGCTAGCGCCCTTCGACGGCCAACACTGCTGTTCCTGGTGTGTCCGCTGTGCCGTGCGTTTGATCATTGCTTGTACAGCCCTCTCGTAGTGTCCGGAGCAAGTATGGTGGGTCTTATACACCGGCGTCAATGTGTTCTTATTTCAATTTCCAGGAGTGTAGAATCAAAAACCCATAAATTTACATTTAGATTTGAGCATACTTATTTACCATTCAGTTGAACAATCAAAAATCTGTTTCGAAGTATTCAAAATTAAGTTCACAATTAATATATCGAAAGTGCTCAAAGCCGAGTTACATAGGCAAATTTTCAACAATTCATAAAAGCCTAAGTTCAGAGAATGGCTTGGAGTTTCACTATGCATTTTGTAAATCACATTTGGGCATTGCTGAGCTTTACCGGTTTACGACGAACTGTGGTGCAAAATGGGCGATTACCGTGAAATGTTAAATAGATCGTGTATCGTCATGAACAATTGATCTCTACCACTGCATGGAGATGGCTCTCCGAACACTTACTAATAGACTATATCATGACGATATTTTGCGTCTACCAGTATCACATCCACTGTGATGGTACGACGTGGCGGATAGTCGTATTGCAGAACTCCACAAGCTGTATTGTTTAAGAAAATTGTCTGATTGCGGTAGATCCTCTAACGGCCTTGTTTTCGAGACACCGACCGAAGAAAGAAGATTTAAAGCAGCTGTTACACCAGAAGCAACAGTGGTCGTTACCAACTTCACAGTTCTAAGCCTGGCACACACACTAATGCTTGTCGATCGTTTTGCTTGTACAGTCTGAAGTTGTAATGCATCACGGAGTGTGTGTGGGGACAAGTCAATCGACTTAAATGTTGTGTTCCGTCAATTGTTTTACTTTTTTTATGGTATTCGGCTACATAGGCCATACAGCCAGCTCAATGTGATTATAATTACTCTTCCAGTGTATTGTTTCAACCAAGTATGGATACATGGACACCAAGGACGGACACGAGATTCACACAGACACAACACTCAAACACCCATGCCCTCGGCCGGACTCGAACCGGCGACCTTTCGCACACGAAGCTAGTACTATAGCCAATGTTACCACCTTAGCGATTTTTTCGCTAGATTTAGTGAATTTTAAAGTTCGTCAGCGATATTCTTAAATGTGTCAACGCTAAAAAATTATTTGGTAATTTTTAGTGATATTCAACCTTGCAGTTTCGAAAAATATACTCGCTTCCTTTCAAGTACATTATTTTAGAGAAAATGAGTCTTTTGAGTATAGAAAATACTCTTCGCTAGGTCAAAGATAACAAAATAGTAGATCTTGATCCAGAACTCAGATTTAATGACGAAAAAATTGACAAACCCCTACAGCAATGGCATGCTATTAATTATGTTCAATGGAAGGCTATAAATAATGTCACTGAATTTTAGGCTAACGTTCGAAAATACTGGAATGCTGCTAGAATAAATACGTTTAGGGCATTATCTGAGTTAGCCATATCCGCTTTATCACTTCCTCAATTAAATGCCAGAAAAATTGTGAAAAAAACCACTACAGTTACGAGATTCCGGCTGATGTGATTGCTGCAGTTGGTAAAGATGCTGAATACTCTTTTAAATCTAAGACTGACGATTCATCCCATCCTTCCACATCTGCAAGTTCTGCAACTCCAACGATACTCCAAGATGATGATGAATAAATACTGATTGAAGAATTTGATTTTTAAAACAATATCATGTTGAATTTAATGAAAATACTAATTATTAAAATATTTTTATGTTACTTTACCATTTTACTTATTTTATTTAGTGATTTCTAGCGAATCTTTTAGTTCTAAATATGCCGTAATCTAGTGAGTTTTTAGACCAGGTCTAGCGAGTTTTGTTTTCATAAGGTGGCAACACTGACTATAAGCCCTCCGCTACCGAGGCCGGCAATTGTTTGGCTTGAAGGCATGAAGAGTGCGCTTGATTTTCCGTGAGTGTTCCTACTTTCCGTCCAGCAAAACGGTGTGTGTGTGCGTACTCCCGTCTTGCATTACGTCTTCTTAGTGGAGAATGACCGATATTAGACTACTGTCGCGTGAATTTCTAACTGTATTTATTGATTTATTATACAGACAAAATGAAAGTCCGTGGAAAATCAAAAGTAAAGATTATTTAAACAAACAGAAAATAAGTGCCGCATATGATATTCTATCAATAAATTGAAACAAGTTGATGAACACGCAAATAAAGAAACTGCTGTTAAAAAGTGGATTTATTAAGAACTTGTTTTCGGAAGGCACAGAAGAAACATAATGAATCGTGTAGTTCTGGGTCAAGTACTAGACTCACTAGTCACTTGTACCAGTAACTCGAAGTAGGTTTATTCGTTCATGCGAACATAATTAAACCAATCTTCAGGTTCTAGCTTCAATTCATTTAGTAAATTGATGTGACTAAATTGAGTTCGCTTAAATAACCACTGTTTTGACCATTTCTGTCTAATTCTGTTCCTTTTTTCCTTCTAATTTTCAGATCAATAGCCGGAGCAACAACTAATTTCTGTGTGTCAGCCATATTGACATTCAGCAACTGACAGCAAAATGAAGTAGTAGACGGAGTGTCTGGGGGCTCAACTGCGTTCCGTCAAATGTTCCATCTTGCATTGCAGCTTGAGACTGTACAAGCGAAACGATCGACAAGCATAAGTGTGTGCCAGGCTCTAGTCTCCAAATGAAGGCAAGTACCGAGTATGTTCTATCCGTCTTATTTCTGAAGAAGGGTACCTGTAATTAATATCTTAAATTAGAATCCAGGAATTAAAATAGTTTTACGTTAGTAACTAGATATGGGCGACAGTTTAGTAAAAGAATCAGGCAACGAATTCTTGGGGCTTTGAAGTGGATTGTATTTTAAGCTTCAATTTCGTTCCTCTTAAACCACAGAAAGCAAAAAGCTGTAGGCCAGGACATAATATTAAAACTGGGGCCAACATTACGTTGAAACTATTGAAAACTGAAATCTTAATTGCCGGGTCTGATTTTTAAACATGGTAATGCCTACTCGAACATCAGCAGCAGTAAACTCGATTTGGACCCGTGCTAAGCCACCAGATGGCAGCTGGTGTATTGATGGCGCTTCATTGGTGCGCGGCATAAAGCTTGAAAATTTCGATTGCTGCAGCAGTTGACTTCGTTTTAACTGCCATTGCTGCGCGGGCCATAAAAAGCTGCGGTCATCACTACACAATAAAAGATCAGCGTTTTTCCGATCGTGTTGAGCGTTGTTCGCATCCGGTACACCCCTGTGTAAAGATTAAATTTTTATGGCTGGGGTCGCGGCGCCGTAAAATTGGAATCATTTTGTTTATGGCGATAGCGTTAAGCTTCTATTACTGTGCGCTGTTCGAATTTTCTGCTCCCTGCTTTCAGTGTTTGCTGAGTAGCAGACAAGAGGCTCTCCTTTTACACTCGAGCTAAAATTGGAAAGACACTCTAACTTAACTGCCTCATTTCCACTACTTCATAATTAATTTTTGTAATGGCCTCTGTATTCTGAGCCATCAGAACCATTTACAACAGTTTACGTATTAATTTACATTTATGACGTAGGTTATCATGTTTGAATGACAGAATTCAGTAGAACTGTGAGAGATTTGAAACCAAATATGGCAGTAGGAATTGATGAAATGCATTCAGAAATTCTGAAATACCTATCAGAAAAAGGAATCCCAAAGTTTTTAAAAACTGATATCAAACATTTACGAAACAAGAGAGAATACAACAAAGTTTTTTAAAATCAAAATTTGACAAATGTAATAATTATTTCACTATAAGTTTAACGTCACATTCCTCAAAATTACTTGCCAAGATTGTATACAGAAGAAAATAAAGAAAAGAAGAAGAAATAGTAGGTGAAAATCAGTTTGGATTTAGGAAAAATTGTGCTACGAGAGAAGCAATTCTAGCTTTTAAGTTTAAAGTTGAAGGGCGGATCAACATTAACATAGATATTTTTATGGTCTTATTTGATTTAAAAAATGCTTTTCATAATAATAGGTGAGCCAAGAGATACCTAAAGTATCGAGATAGAAGAATACTTTATAATCAATATAAGAATCAAGTGACTATAATAAGCGTGTGCTTCAATTAGCTGACAAGATTGTGCAGAACCGACTGAGGATCTTGAGAAGTTACTGAATGGTTGAGAAATACTGAAGGAAGATTACGGACTAAACATAAACCGCGGCTAGACGTAAGTTGTGAAATTTGACGGAGTAGTAAATGAAGTCTGTTACTTAACTAAGTTACAAGGGGAGGGCGAAAATTGTAAAATTCAGTTCATTCTGAGAGTAATAAAAGCTCATGGCCAAATTTGTAATTTTGTAAAGCAGTGACATGCACTTCTTCGTCTTCGTCGAAAAATCGGTATTGAAATTATTCCGTTGCGTCAAATAATTCCTACGTTGCGGATATTTAAAGGGGTACGCGGCGCAGCGAGGAAGCGCTCTGCCTCGTAAGCCCGTCATCATTGGTTCGAATCTCGCTGTTGGTAATTTCTTTTATTTACTCAAATGTTTATACAGATAATTCTCGGAAATCAGTTACAACAATTATACCTTTAATATGTCTTTTCAAATGCCGTCTGTTGTAAGGAAAAACCCAACACCTTGTAGCTTTATTATGTTGTTCACAATCAAAGTAATATTTCGAAAATAAAAATATTTGCTGTAGCAGGTATGAAATAAAAAAATCGTTACTCGACCGTTACAGTTGTTCATTCCCGCACCAGAGGACAGGAGTGTCCAAACGATACGCCGCACAGTGGTTCGGGATTGGAAAATAGTGGACATTCGATATTAAGTCATAATATCGATCCAAAAAAATTGATTTAGATAGCATTTGTTGTGCTGATCAAAACTTTGTTATCTTAAATTTATGATAAAAATGAGTCCTTCACCCTTTTTTTTTAAAAAAAAAAAAAAAAATTATAAGAAAATGTATGGGTGAAAATCTATTTTATTTTATTGTCATGGCCATATATCAAAATGTCAAAGTCAAACCTTATGCAGTTGTAAGTACCTATCCTTCTTAATATTACAACATAAAACATTCTTGCATATCCTTGCCGCTTTGACTACAGGGTGTAAAAGAAGTTATATATGTTCAATTTCTTGGAGAGTTTTTCGATATAAATAAATTGAAAGTGAATTTAATTCATAGTAATATACGATTCTAGCACAATTATTATATTTTTTCTTATGTCCTAACTAAAATATTTATATTACATTATATTATTAAATTCAACATATATTACTTCATTTACGTCCTGTAGTCAAAGCGGCAAGGATATGCAAGAAAGTTTTATGTTGTAATATTGAGAAAGATAGGTACTTACAATTGCATAAGGTTTCACTTTGACACTTTGATATATGGCCATGACAATTAAATAAAATAGATTTTTCCACAGCAAAAGACATTTTAAAAAATTGATTGCCGAAAATTATTTATATAACGATTTGAATAAATAAATAAAAATTCCAGCAGCGAGATTAGAACCAACAATGACGGGCTTACGAAGCAGAGAGCATTGTTCCACGGCGCCCCTGGAGATCTGTCTCACGTATTTGAACGCAGCGGGATGTTTCAATTAAGATTTTCTGGACGACAGCGAAGAAACGCATGTTACTTCTTTGCCACATTACACCTAAGGCAATGAGCTTTTATTACACACTGTAAGAATCGAGTCTGAATTTTACAATTTGCCGCCTCCCATTGATAGTCCACGACCGGAAGGTTAGTTGGATCTTCGTGAAGGAGGCATACTTGTATCAGAGGTAGGACGGCCAGTTCCTTTCCTCTGGGGCTTACATTTTAACGTGAAATCCGAACCAAGAACCAAGTCTGTTACTTAGGAAGCAAAATTACAACTGATGGCTGAAGCAGGAATAATGTTAAAAGAGAAACAGCACTGGCGTGAAAAACCTTATTGGAAAAGAGAAATCTATTAGTTTCAAATATTGACTCATGACTAGGAAAGAACTTTTTTGCGAAGCATGGACTTTAGGAATAGCAGAAAGAAGGAGAATTGAAGCATCTGAAATGCGGTGCTATAAAAGGGAGTTTAAAATTTAGTGGACAGCTACGAGTATAGTGCGAAACGGGGAAAGAAGTTTGTGGAAGAGTCTAGCTGAAAGAAGAGACAGGATGGAGTATCACATTTTGAGACATTAATTATTAATTGATGGGCACACAGACAGATAAAATTCCAGAATTTATGGTTTTGCCAGTTGTATCATTAATAGTGTAAATTGCAATTACATTTAAAAAAATAAACTTCATTTATACGCATAACCTGCATAATACGACGTGATTTCCCTCCTTATAATAAATTTTATCTACAGATATAACTTCTTTACATGTATTATAAGTATAGACTAGAAGATCCCGACGTTGTCCGGTATAGTTTGAATAGATTTACCCGTACCTAATTTTTATTCCCGCAATGAGAAACATTTGTACAAAATTTCATAAAATTCGCGCCAACTTTTTTCGGAATTAAAGCAAACCTAGATTCACCCGCCCCCTACCAAGAAACGGGTGGGTTGAAATTTATGTGCACGTACACTATTTTCATTCTACCGAAAAGATTCATGTATAACAAGCTTTGTTAATTTGGTTAAGAAATTTGTATTTCTTCACTACTGAACAAAGCTAGATTACGTTAGAAACTCACACTTGATTCAATGGAAAAGTGAATGGATATAATTTTTACTCTAAACGCCAGATACTTAAACTCCGCAGATAAAATATCAAAAGTGAATCCGGAATAATATTATCGTAAACAGAAGACTAATGCTGATGGCCAAACACATTGTCCAGAGATCGTGCTTAAAGAAAATCTCTGTTGTTTTTACTACTATCTATGGCGTTTAAAATTGAATATCCCGAATTAAAGGAAAGAATACTTCAATGTTTGTTTTAGTGTGCAAAATAGTTATTACTGTAAAGTTATTTATTGCTTTCATTAAAGATTGTAGGAGTGTGTTAAATGCGAATTATGTAACATCTAATCCTTCCATCTTTGGGATTTGTCATCAGATGTTCATAATTTCATTTAATGCTCCTGAGTTATTTAACGTTGAAACATAAGAGATGCCAAACAACTGAACTCAAATTCTAAGCTTTAAAACGGTGAAACCCCATCGAAATCTGCTACGTAGTTTCCGAGTTTTTATAAGAACTTTATATCCGATTTTCGTTTAATAGATACAGATAGATTACAAGACAGGATACTCGTCATATGCATTCATGGTACTGGGAGCATAATTTTTCGGACCTCACCAGTGGATATTTAGAAATTACTTGTATTTGACGTCATTACGCCCGATTACTGTGGGTTGTTTCTGCTACCCGTGTCGTTTTCTCGTGTGTGTTCGGCTCCTCTGGTCTCTGCCATCCGATTTCACCGGGATATTAGCTGTCAGCCCGCCGTAGGCAGAGAGTCCCCGGGACGCAGCCGCGGGTCCTGCAAGAGAAAGTGTGCGCAGATATCAATCAGCGGCGGCAGCTCTCTCGCAGATTAATTTGGACAGTCGGCGATCAGCTGTCGCGCTGCCAGCTATTCGGACGTGCTGATTGGCCCTCCAAGTGTCTCATAGCTGTCACTCGTTACACAAACTGATTACACGAGCGTTAATTGTAATCTGGACTGATTCTTCGCACCATGTTACGTGTCAAATGTATTCCGGATGATTTTAACCAAATAAACTATAAGAATGATCTGTATATCAAAGATGAAATAGATGTATACTGAAAATTCAAAAAATTTCTTTGTTTACGATGGCTGAGGTTCATACTTTATCAACGATATAATAGCATTTTCCCATACGAGAAAAGTTTATATCAAAAATATTGGTCCAGAATTCAGCGGTTCCCAACCTTTAATTGTACACAAGCCATTTTTAAGTAAAAAATAGTTACCCACCCAATACGGGAATCTATCTAATACGTATAAGAATGGTAACTGTTGTATGACCTCGATACGCTATAGGGGCGGGAGAGGGGGTGTTCAGGGGTTGCCATAAGGATTGCGCGATTGCTGCCGCTGCTATATCTCACAACGAGGTTACTGCATAATAGCGGCTGACTGTTAAATAAAACTTTTTGTCCCAAAAAGTTTTAATTTAAGCTAATAGCTTTCATGATTATTGTACTTGTAAAATATCGTGTTATATTTTTCAAATAGATGAAATAAAAAATATATTTTTGTGGCAGAAGCCTCGATTATTCCGCGACCCACCAAAACATACACCGCGACCCACCAGTGTATCGTATTTACACTATTTTAAACGCACAATAGTGTAAATAAGATACAGGCAAACCATACTTTGTATAAAGAAACGGAGATGCGCAGCTGCAGTGCACACCATAATAACAAATGTAAATAGTAAGTAACTATTAACTATAAAAATATCTCATAAAAATATGCTCATAATTTGTGCGTTTACAATAGTGGAAATACGATACAGGCAAACCATGCTTTGTATAAAGAAACGGAGATGCGCAGCTGCAGTGCATACCATAATAACAAATGTAAATAGTAAGTAACTATTAGCTATAAAAATATCTCATAAAAATATGCTCATAATTTGTAATAATATGATAAAAATTTATATAAAACTATACATAAAAACTGTAACACAGATTCGTCGCTGATGATGCCTCGATGAGAGGTGAAACGCGTACGACGCAGCAATAAATAAACTAAACAGTTGCATTGGCGTTATCTTTCAACTGGTAATTAATTAAGTAACTGTGGAAACATGGCCTGCAACAACATCGCATTGATTATGTATTTATTCTGATTTTTTTAATATGTTTTTAATTGTTTGATTATTGTTAAGATTCGAGAAACATTTGTCTGAGGCCTTTGTAATGTTCTGGAACTTTCTTTGAAACTTACATAAAGGGAGCGACAGGGACTCAGTTGATGCAGTTTACGTCGGCAAAGGACACAGCTGAAACAGTTGTTGCGCGAACAGTTTATGGTAGTATTGTCTTTGGAAGGAGTTTTGAGAGTTATCGCTGGAGCTTGTGTTTACATGTGACCAGTATCTTTTACGAATAATAAAAGTTAAATATGAAAGTGTGTCTGGGAATTATTATTTCATATACAATAAACCACGAGTCACTTAATAATAGTCTCAGGAAAATATAATATTTTGGAAATAAACAGAGAGGAATGGGATTGGGAACAGAGAAGATACAAAATAGAGATGAAAATATGGGTAGAATTTGACTGTTAATGTCTCGCCACAGTGGCTGGTGTAGTACATGTCTCGTTTTCCACGGGAAGAAACAGCCGGTTGTGCTACTGACAAGGGTCAATCCATCTTGCCAAAGATTCCATCTGCAACGTGCGAGCTTATTTATCTGACATCCCTTCCTTCTTTCGGCACGAAAGGATTTCTTGTTGCCCGTCACATCCACACGCTAATCTGATTACTCAGATCCGGCGAACAGATTGATCAGATGACGAGGTACCAGCCTGATTGATCACCGAATGTCGGAATCGATACAGGCGATCTTGTTTTCGAGCAGCTATCTAGATGTAAATGTCACAGGGTTGAAATCTGATCATTCCTTCCTATGTGGTTGTACAAACATCTACTTTGACATCCATCTCACTATTAGTTTGGCCATAGCAATGGAAGAACGTATACTACATTGTATGGAGTAATGACACATGTTTCTTTCTACATACTAAATATCTTTTACTCGTTTTGGCTCCTTAATCTCGGTATTTGAGTACTCATTTGTTATTAACTTTTAATCATAATTTACTAATGCACTTAAAGCTCCAAAATAAAACAGTGATAGTAGTTTTTTGGACTTGAAACAAAGAACTTAAATATAAACACTTTTATTCATGGAAGTTCGTTCTGCGTCTATACCGTGAACGTCACTCTGTTTCAAAGACCGCAATGAGCTCTGTAGGTCTTGTTGTGGCCCGAAGATTCGATAGTATCATAAATCTTCCTAGACACCACATTACAACAGTAACTTTGGGTTGTTTCGGAGAAAGTAGTCCTTACCGGTGTAAACCTGCGTGCTATATGACTAAGTATACAAAACCAGTTAAAAATTTCTGTGCACCTTCTGTTATATGAGCAACAGCATTGTCGTGAAGAAAAAAACAAAATGACGCCGTATGTACCATCATGCTTAGCGTTGCATTGTTGCAGATCATAAAAAGTTGGCATTGTGGATGACATACATTCTTCGTGTTTAGGGTATCTGGCCGAACTGAAAAATAAACCCCGCTTAATTGTAATATTGTCGCCTTGTATGTATCATACCATTTAATTGTGATTAATAAAGCGTTAAATTTGTAACGTATTGTAGGTTGTGTTTGCAGTTATAAACTGGTAGCAATTACAATTTATTCCAGTCTACTGAAGGTTACTAGTGAACTCAGCATATGAGAGTAAATTATTAACTGTTACATATTAATAATACTGTTCCATAGAAGTATTGAAACTGAACTAACAAGTTTTTAAATTAATTGTTTATATTAAACAATGCGTAAACCCGTTCCCAATTGGAAAGCAGGTGGAGGTACGTTGTAAATACTTACATGTCTATCGTCTGTCCTTGAAACTTTGTCGATTTCACACAGAACATAAAACTGATAAAAATTAGTTTCTACCTACTAAAGCTGAGGTCGTGAATGCGTGATCTGATCAGGCGGTAATTTGGTTGTATTTGACGCTAAATACGAAGAATTAGTGTTGAACTTGAGGGGACTTAGATATATTAAAATAGCAACATAGCTGATTTTTTTAAACAGTAAAAACTATTAAGAAGAGCAAACTGCAAATGAAATTTATCGCAACTTCGTATTTCAATTTTTCAAATGCGTTTCGGTTGGTAATAAGCGATATCTTCACTGATTTTTCAGTTGAAAAGGTGCATGCAATCTTATCATTGGAGACAATGTGATCAACCATCTAAGATTATTTGCTGATGATGCAAGTGTCTATAGGGGAGTTCTGCTGATTGTTTTAGTATTTTATGTGGTCCTGACGTTAGTTTAACATGTTGTTATAAATGGCCACTTAAATGAATTTGTAATTAGTGCAAATTACAAAGTAAGTCATTACGTTCTTCGGAATATTGAAGCCTTTAGGTATCTTAAGCGTAGCGGTGCAAATCTACATTATAGTCCATTCATTTAACTGAGACGCCTCAAAGTCAGTCTCAACCCCCGCTATGAAGCCCTTACCCCTACATGCGAAGTGGAAATTTGCAACTCGCAGAGGTAGGAAAGGGAGGAGGTGGATAGGTGATGAGGGGGGACAGGGAATCATGACCTTGAATCGACAGTTTGAAGTGAACAGGTGATAAGTGAGATCAATGTATAACATATCAGAAAAGTTAACTCTAAACTGCGGTTCGTGGGTTGGATTTTGTATACATCTGTGAAGAAAATAGTGCATAAAACAACCTGCTATGTGTCCACTTGCCACAGTCATTAAGAACGGGTCTCAGAATTTATATTGGAATTTGGTTGGTTTCTATTACAGGCAGGCGACGTAGTTTGAGCACAAATTTGTTGAGTCATTTATAAACCCAGTGAAACGCTTCTCGCGCTGATAAATTTGGTCTGTATTAATAGGCTCAGAGAAATAAGATGCCGTACCATCCTACATGAATTTGTTCTTCCCTCTCGCCGTTAAGGTTTCGAATGAACAGAATAGAGATTAGTTTTGCTGGAAATCACCCTCTGCCAAGTAAAATTTTATGTGATTTATACAATACATATGTTCCTTATTGTAACACTATGCAAATAAAAATTATTCTCTACATTTTGTTCTGCTTAAATTTTACAACGAAAGTGCTAACTGCTGATTCTGACACTGTTACAGTTAACATTCCATACTTTGCATTTTAGTGACACCTTCATCCACAGTGGATGACTGGAGATGTTTTGTTCTAGCACAAGTTATTTCGAATCTTTTTCTTTTCTAATCATCTTTGTGTCATCTCCTTGTTCCCTTCTTGTTTTATTTTACCTTTCTATCATGTCTTCCACTCCTCTTGGCTTCCCATACCTTAGTGTATCTCTGCGTGTTTTCCTTTCTTTCCCAATACATGCAACTTTTTCGTATACTGCCCGCCCATATTCCTTATATATAGAGATACCGTTTTTGACCTTTTAGTAAGTAATTTCTTTTGTCATATATCTTCCAGTAGTGTGTGTTTACTTTTCTCGTTTCTTATTCAGTCCATTCGCTTTATTTCTATATTGGTTGTCAAAAATTTCTATTGACTTACTTTTATCCTGGTGACATCCTGTTTATTCACCAATCGCCTGTCTAAATTATTAATTAGCGTACGAGCATTATATGCGCTACAGATTATCCATTTACTTCTCTATGAAGAACTTCGGAAACTTCTTAATACAATCTACCATATACGCTGAATGAGCGATAATTGGCTTTTCAATCAGGAGGACATCCAGGATTCGGTTTTCCATGGTTTCCTCAAATCTCTAAAGGCAAATGTCATGATGGTTCTTTTTATGGGCCATCACCAAAGTTTTTCCCATACCTTGTCCGCAATCCTTCCCGGCCTCTAACGATATCAACGTCGAAGAGACGTAAAGCCAAAAGAAAAAACAATTTATTTCTACTTGTGTTTGTGTTTCCACATATTTTCATATGGAGCTCGTTGGAGGAGCGGTAATGCTCAAACCTGGCATTCGAGAGGACGTGCGTTCAAATCCCTGTTCGGCCAGCTAAGTTTCGGTTTTCCGTGGTTTCACGATATTTCTGAAGACCAATGCCTGGATGATATCTTCAAAGGCCATGCCAGTTGTCTTTACTGTTGCGTGCCTCCAACCATTTCTCGCCTTAAATGTACCATAACATCAATAAGGCGAAGAGCCTTAAACAAAAACAAAACAAAAACAAAAAAACCTAGTCTTCATCAACCTATCCACTAACCTGCCCTACAGATCACAGGTATTTACGACTATTCAGCAATTTAGCTATTTGCCTACAATCATTACTCAATTGATTGGTTTTCTCCTGTCACTTTATCAGATCTTCTACTAACTTTTTTTTTCCAATTTTATTTCAGATTTTTGTGTTTATACATTTCACATGTGTGTGCTGATGAAACTACTTGACATCACCGAGACTCTGACTGAGCGATTAGCGTTAGTATGTGACATTCAGGAAAAACTTTGCTCTGATCTGTAGTCCGGATATCAAGATTTCGATTTTTGTTTCCCGAAATCCCACATGCCAAGTACGGCGACAGTCTTTTCAGAAGACCATGGCTGAACTCATTTTCGAATTAACCCTTATCCATCATTACCTACCTGTATAGACCTACACGTTAATGAGCTAAAAGAATTTTTTTAAAATGAGAACTAGAAAATATAAACACTGTAACACAAATCGCAAATTGATGTCGCTTTCGTCATGGCTTTGAAGAAAATGTTGTAGAAGTATTGCAAGTACTTGGACGAAATTCATTTTGAAATCATTTCAAGGTCTGCAATACCAGGTAACAGCATATTTGGTAAATCGTGGCTTACTTGTCTCTTAGTGATTAAGGAACATCCTCTTTAGAGTCACAGAATGGTAACACGCTCCGCTTGTTTCAGTTCAGGCTAAATCCTGCGTACAGCTTCTTATGCAAATAACGTCCTGATACCAGAGCACTCTGCCAGCTTAATAATTCAATTAAATACGGTTTACCACACGTGGAAGTTTACTGTCGACGGGCAGAGGTTTATTATATAAGTTGCTCTCTAGAAGCTAGGTGCAAGTCGAGCGGAGTGTTGCTAGACGAGAGTATTGTTTGTCGACTGCCTCAGAGATACCCGCGAATAAACAGGGACAGCAATTCGAAACAATTTGTTACTGATGATCACATGTAAACCTCTTAGTGAAAAACAGGTGTCTTGTTGGCCGCCAAAACAATTTCCTAATTTCCTGACCGAGCGGGGCGGTGTAACGGTTAGCGTTCTCGCCTCGCATTCGGGAGGACGGCGGTTGGAATCCCCGTCCGGGCATCCAGATTTGGGTTTTCCATGGTTTCCCCAAATCACTCCAGGCAAATGCCGGGATGCTTCCTTCAAAAGGCCATGGCCGAATTCCTTCCCATTCCTTGCCCCCATCCTTGCCCCCCATCCTTTCCCGTCTCTAAAGACCTCGATGTTAAAAAGAGACGTAAAGCAGTTACAAAAATAATAATAATAATAATTTCCTTATACACTACAAAACAAATAAAGTACACGATACTAGCTGTTACCCGCGAAGTGTCAGAATTTTATTTCCAGAATTGGATATAGAAAACTTTATGCTACATAAAATGTGTCCCAAAATCACGGAGTCGGAATAATATGACGGGAAGCCATGGCCATAGCATCCTACCATTGAACCTGTCTCATGAAAAGAACCATTTTGCAACATGTTTAAAAATAGCAACAAAATACGGTAAAAGGAGGGTTTAGCGTAGGAGACTTCCTACCGCAGTTCCACCTACAGATTTTTGGTTTAAAATTATGTCAGTTTCAGCGGACATCTTTTGTCAATAATGTTTTGTACAAAACGTTTTCGGTTTTTCTGTCTTTTGCTAAGATTAACAGCCTTTGGGGGTTGAAAACCCTTGAGCTAGTTACATATTACTGCCATGGGAAAAACGCGTCTTATCTAATTATGCCCTTGCTTCTTTCAGAGCCTTTCCCTTGGTTTTATTGATAGCCATCGCAAAAGCTAATTATTGTGGGAACTGTAGACTTTTAAATAGGAATGGTAGGTCCGTCGGCATTATTGGGATTCGAAGAATCAACAAATCGACACCTTTTGCCATTCCAGTCACGATCATAGCTATTACTACGTTGAGCACCAATTGTGTTATTTGTGCGCGTTTGCCGTTGCACAGTCGCTGTGTTTTTGAGTTGCGCATTAGTAATATAGTAACCCTTACTTTTGATCTTATTTTATAAGATGGCACTCACGATAACTCAAGAGATTTAAGGAACTCTGTGGGATGTGTGGTAACTTGTGCAGTATTCATAATAATGCCCACCAATAGATACGCCACAATTTCTCCTTATTAATTTGTTCATCAGTTACGTTAGTCGGTGCTAAAATTGCCCTTTCATAAATTATTCTTTGCCACCCATATTAGTGTGTAGTTTAGGGTATACTTTGGTTATTTATAAACAGGTCATACACAAACGAACTGCGAGAGAAGCAAAACCTGAACGACTCAAATAATTTTTCAGAGACTTTCACACTCTATACGTTGGTCTCTAATCGTTCAGTTGGTTTTCGAATTTTTTCAATTTTTACAATTACAATTTTTATATATTCAAAAATTATCCTGTTTCCTTTCTAATGATACATACTGTAATATTTCCTTGTCAAATTTCATCAAAATTGGTTTAGCCGTTTAGTGATAAAATGGTAATAAAATGTCATGGGAAAGAGTTAATTTCACATTTATAATATTAATGTAGCAGTTGCGGAGGAAGTAGTCAATCTTCAAGCTTTGTGTTGACAAGAACCCGTTTTTTCATTCCGTCTGTCATGACCTTGTAACATTTAAAGGAAAAAAATTGGAAACTTCAAATATTCAACCGTTATTGGTTTGGTTGAGACGAAACTGAAAACCTCATTTAAAAGCTTTTAATTTAATTTCTGAGAGGAGGAGGTTTAATTGAGGTAAAGGAAATAGAAAAAATATTTTTCCGCCACAATATGTCAGCTATATATTGTTAGAGCTCATTAAGTAAATAACTACCACAGTAATTTAATCATTTTCTTTTAAAAATAAAGTTGTCACTGGAAATTAAAGTTAATGATTTTAGACAAATTTTGTTACTTCGTCTATCTCAAAAACGGTATTATCTAGGAACTTAAAACTTTTCCACAATACCAGTCCTTTACTGGATTTAAAGAACAAATACTAAAAGTAATTACATTATATATAGTTTCCAAGGTTCGAGAAAAAGAAGCAAATGTTTTTATTTTGAAGTTATTTTGGTATCTATTATTACTATCTCATTGAAAAGGACTCTTTGTTACTCTGTTGGAGAAAATGCATTCCGAGATTGGTATTCATCATCTCACTTCAAACAGGCGGATATGACCCTCAATAACACCTGTAGGCTGGTGACATTTTGCCCAAAGCCTACACCAGCTGACAGGCTTAATCAGCTTTCATGGATTTCCCCATCCTGTATTTGAATAGAAGTGGCTGCGAACCGACAGAGGACCAAAACACAACAGGAAAGCGCCTATCCACTGCACAACCACGCGGCACCGCATTCTTAAGTCCAGAAAAAGCTTTATTGCTGGAACTAGTTGGGTCACTGAAAATGGCAAAAGTGAAATTGTGGAAAACTAAGGACTCCAACATCTCGGAACCACCGAAATTTGCGGAGTGCTTACCATGCAGAGGGTTGGAATGCGTGGAGGTCCTTGAATCGATTACCGACAGGAGTGGGCAAGTCCAAGGCAAATCTGGAGAAATGACGTTACATTGATCCTACTAACATTAAATGTGAATGAGGCGAGGATCAAACTTTGAAACATATGCTCCAGAATCCTACGTGCACATCATCGCCCAACGAGCAATATCGAATGATGTTGAGAAATACTGGGTGAAATGATTTTAAAGCCGTAAAGTTGTACACTGTTTAGCTATGTAAGTGGTGTTTGTGACTCTACAGTTACAAAAATGAACAGTGCTCTTAATTCCACTTAAATTCGCCTAAAGTAAGTTTTATTGAAAACTGACGATTCTTCTAGTAATGCGAGCCAGACATGTCGTGGCGCTGGGAGTTGTGGAGTAGAGTCGTCTCCTTAGTCTAACAATAAGTCAAGCACTGCGCTCTGTACCGAGCAACTACCTCGTAACTTGCCATGTATCATAAATCTGTTAAAGTCATAAAACTACGCAATCCTACTTCGCAAGGTTTGTTTTGCACATACCCGACATTTTTTTATTTTTTTATTTTCCACTTAACAAAACAACAGAAATGATCGATCACTGTGGTAGTCCCTACTTCTCCAAATGCCTGGGAATGAGGTTTCTTAAACATTTCCTTTTCTCCGTGTGCGTGTAACTTCTTGTTTTGATGCCTAGTGTTAGAAAAAATGATGATACCATCCATGTAATGGGCATTTTTCTTTTGAATTTTCAATACTGGGCGTTTATTTTGCGATACGTAAACAAAAGCATGTTTTAGGCCGGGCGCACATTGAGCTGCGTGGCGCAGTAGGGGCAGCGCAGAGCAGGGCACGGCAGCACGAAAACAGAAACTGTGTCGGGCAGTTGCCCATGTGTATTAGACCGCAGTTTTGTGCGGCAGTATACAAAGCATTGTTATGTTGTGCGATAAACCGATAAAAAAGGGTAACCAAAAACATGTCGTTGCAAAAACTTTGATTTTTTATTTCTGAATCAGACTGGGATGACGAATTTGGAAAATTGGTATTACTTTATCAGAAGCTAAGAGAGATAAAGCTATGGACAATGGTTATATGAAAGTAAGAAACTCTCATCTGGCTTTTGCAGTAGCAAGAGAATTCTCAAAAGATTTATGCATTATTTCCGGATGACTCGAGCGGAGATTCACAGCATAATCTAACCTGTTATTTTCTCGACAACGTTCAAATACCTATTGGAAATGAAGAAACTCTGGCAGTATTTTCGTGGTTATTTACTTAATTATTTAGCGTTTGATGGTACATGACATTTATAAGAATGTATTTATCTTTTATTTCATATTATATTTTTAAGAAAACTACATAACAGAACATAAGAAACACTCCGAACCAAAAAGCCGTGTTCAACTAATTATTTGGGAAATTGTCTTCACAAGAATCCTCGCTCTCTCGTTAGGAGTTGTACAGAAGTTGCCTTGGAGAGGGAAAAGAAGCAGAAGAGTTCAATTCAGTCGGACGTGTGCCACGGTAAGAAAGAAAAGTGTTTCTTGGGGACACTATTGAATGATGTAGTACAAATAATAAGAAAACAAATATTGTAATAAGAGTCTATATATCAATTCTTTTTAAGTTTTTTTTTTAAATGAATTCAAAAAGAGAAAATAAGAGTTAAAATTGTAAGTGAACAATTGTATGATAAATAAATGCTGAATTTACTCGCTATTTGTTGGGCTCATTGGTGATCCATGTCCGAATTTCTTGTTAAATTTAATTTTTATGTATTTATTATGACTGGTATTGTGAATCGCAGGTTGGTTATGCACCAGTTTAATCAATTTTTCTTGTTTCATAGTTGAAAATGATTATAAGTAAAGCAAGATTATATATAACGCAAGAAATGTTACGGTAAAAACCGGCACGAGTGAGCTGCGTGGCACAGTTTCTGTGTCGTGATCACAACGTGGCACAGGCCACGTGCGGCGCAGTACTGCGCTGCCCTGCTCTGCGTCTCAATACGCGCTATTCCGCCCCAAAAGGTAGAGACACAGAAACTGTGCTGCGCCGCCTGCGTCAACTGCGCCTCAATGTGCGCCCGGCCTTATAATTGCGTGACAATTAGCAGGCCTACGATTGCGATTGTGAGAAGGAAGCAGTCAAATATATTATTATAGCATTCCAAATTGTGATTATTATTCTGTTAATAAGTATGAAGGGGTCTGAGAGTTTAAGGAATACTTAGTTCGAATAGGCTGTAAAGTGAGAATTTTGCATCACCACAATCTGTTTTTTAACCTACAGAAAAATTTCCATTTTTCCGAGTGAAGTAAGCTAAGCCTGTCTTTTGGATTTAACTTATAACCTTACTGTCCTATTGTCCGTTGGAAATTCTGAGGCTATTTAAGCAGTTACGACAGAGCAGTACAGTGATGTCTATTGCGACTGTGCCAAAAGGGTATTAAGGCCAAACAAGGTTATTAATTATTATTATGTTCTGTGGTGAAACATCAATGTTTTGTGGGTAGCCGGTGTGTACACAGAAGAGCAGCTCAGCGTTCCAGTAACAGATGTCACCGTCAGATATAGTTTTCTACATAACTGATAAAACCAGTACCTCTTTTATGGCTAATGGCGGAACCGCAAGTATGTGTATTTCCTTAACAGGAAACTCCAGTCACAGTTATGAGAAATAAAGCTGCTTGGTTATGAGGTTTGCATTGATACAAATACGTTTCTTTTACGGTTCTGCTGGAAACTATAAACTTTGTAACTGGTGTGAATAACAATACCTAATATATTATGATACTACTTTAACTTCATATTAATTATTTACGTGTAACCAAATTAAGCACCTAAATTTTAGTTAATTTGGTAAATATAAAATTTTTAGCAACAGTAAAAAAATTCTAAATTTGTAAACTTATTTACATTTTAGTATTAGTGTTTAGAATCTTCATACATTAGTGAGACATTCAGCTTCTAGAACTTCTAATGACAGAAATACACAAAATTCATTTGCGGACAGTGTCTACGAAATTCATAGTTTTAGTGAGAATCCGAAATATGGTATGGGTAAAAAAATAATACAGATCATTTATTTGATGGACACAACTATCATACGCATTCGTAAAGCTTTTATGGGTATAGATATAAAGATATAGGAAGAATACCATGGCTGTTAATTTTAAATGACAGATAGGTCTCCTAACTTTCTTGGAGAAACTAAGAAATTTCTATTTTTGAGAGTTTCCTTAGACACATTGTGAAGATTCATTGATTTATGCTTTTAATTGATCAAATGTACATTGCAAATTATCTGCATCAATATTTATCTTTTCAGACAAAATCAGATAATTACAGAACAGCCTCTATGATTTTTGCAAAAGTTGGAGATAGTTAAATATTAACCTGTTAGAAAAGCAACATCGACTCGTAATCAGTATTTTGTAATTTAATCTAAACAAATATATCTCTTCTGCTTGTCTGGCTCAATTTTGTTGTAATTAAAAATACTCAGAATTACTAGAACTTTTAACTTTACTGCATAAAAATCTACTAGTTACAAAACCATATTTATATATTTATTTACACATGAAATGAACAAATATTCTCTAACTGATCACATGTAAAAAAAAAAAAAAAGAATACTGTCTATACCAGTTAATGACTGTAATTTGAATTCATATAACAGCCTTTATAGCTGTATAAAAGTTAGTAACTGCAGTACACAACTCTTTCACACACACAATTAAATGAGACACAAGTACTTTTTGTGAATTGTAAAATGTGACGATTGCAATGATTCTATCGAATATTCATCACCTCTCGTTTCGTTTATTAAGTAATAGTCGTTCCAGTGACTTCATCCACGTGGAATCTGAGATTTCTGCTTTTAATGAGCTGAAAAACTGTCAAAGAAAGATAGGAAAAAGCATAGAAGCAGCCATCTCCGTTTCTCGATTTTCCGCCTGAATTTCGGTTGTATGTAAATGATTTAAAGGTTTTCGATACACTTCTTTTGTTTCCACGACCCCTTGAAAATACCACTGTTTCGGACGTTTCTGTAGTTGTTGATGACCCATAATCACACGTCACCATTGTTTCAAAATCTCATTTGTGAGCAACATTTAAGTAGTTCTCCCCGCAGAGTGTACGGATCGTTATAAAATATAATATACAAGCCAGACCTGTTTCGCAAAATCAGTGTATTACAGTCTGAATTATTTGAACACACGTTCACGACGTGTAGAAGAGCAATGTTGCCCGTTGATGGCAAGTAAGTGAACTGTTTCGACAGACGTCAGTGTAAGAAAAGGATTGGGTAACTACATAAAGATAATAACAACCATCTCTTTTTTTTCTTCCCTTGCATTAATTTCATGATGGTGGGAACTTATTGTTACGTATGGTATATAAACTATCACTTTGCCATTAAAATTCAGAGAGTGATTTATTTGGGAACTGTAGGCCCAAAATTTAATTCTGGTGAATAGTGTTTTACATTTTAACCCATGACCTAAGTTACCAATGTATGTAAGTTTTATTTATATCCATTTCTTAGATTTTCCACGATGAGGGTAGAGGCACATAGAAATAAAAAAGTACTGTTCTGGCTGCTGTTTCAGGAACCGTATATATATATATATATATATATATATATATATATATATATATATATATATATATATATATATATAAAGATGAATGTATGTATGTTTGTTTGTTCTTCATACAAATCCACAGTTTTCATCCGATCTCGATGAAACTTTGCACACTTATCCTTTGAAACAAGGAGAAAAATAATATCTACATTTGGTTGAAAAATTATCTATTATTATATATGTTGTCTTATAATTTCGAAAAGTTACTGAATGGCGATAGACAGACTCGTTGTATATCTAGGGCTCTGTACTACTGCCTTTCGATACAGCGGTCAGGTAGCTCAGTGGTTAAAGCACTTGCTTACTGATGTTTGGATCGTGATCTGTGGTTCAAATCTCCGTTGAGGCAAAGATTTTTTAAAATTGTTTTTGATCGTAAGACCGTCGGTTATTCGGATTGAATGTTAAAATGTAGATATCACAAATTTAGGGGTGCAAAGCGTGGCAAATCGTATTTAGTCTTGCAATGCTTGTACGCTTTGTTACGTTATATTGATCCCTCAGGGGTGATTTGCAATTACTGTGTGTGTGATCTGCAGTAATAATACTATAAAGGCGGAAGTAAGTCTCTGTCTTTTTGTTACGTTTTGACGACTAAATGCCTATATCGATATTGACGGAATTTGACAAGAAAATCTGTAGGGAGGGCACACTACATTTTTTTTCGGTATGATTAACAGTTGTAGTCACGAAATTTTGAGAACTTAGCGAATGGTGACAGAGTGCGGGTGTGTGTGTTAGTCTGTAACGTTACGTCGCTTGCTCTAGCTATGCTTCTCGCTCATTATGTTAGTGTATAGTTTCTTAGTAAATTTCGTTTAGAGAAAAAACGTATTATTTAGCGAAGATGTAGTCATGCTGAATAAAAAAGAAAAGACCAATCTTAAATAAACCTGCCCTTACTTAACACCCCCCCTCCACCCACATCCCCTAACCTTCGTTTATATTTCTGTTTTTAAATATATTGGAAATTGATTCTCTTCAAGAGACAGGTTCGATGGCAGAATGATATAGTGATGACTTTCCTGTCATATTATGCCGACTCCGTGTTATTTGGACAAATCCTTCGTTACCAACAACTTTCTATATTCAATTCTGACAAAGAAATTCTTAATCCACCCGTACGAAGTCGCGGGTATCAGCTAGTAACTTATAAGATTTAATATCTCCTATTCGGCAGGCCTTCACATAACATATCATGGCGTGGAGGTTTTGATTAAATCTGTTGCTATCTATTGTGTGACCTGTGAACAGACAAATCATACGTAATTTGCCTGAAATGTGATAATTAGTTTTTTCGAGATGCGTGTAGTGACAGACATAAATTCTAAAACTTACGATTTTGTCTTTGAAATATCTATACCGAAGGCGTGGATAAAATAATCATTCTGCCTCCGAGGGGAAATGAGATTTTATGAAGCAGTTCATAGAGTGATTATGTATGCCCGCTTATAACGCAAACCTAATGAACGAATATCATAGACACTTCAAAATAGTAATTGCTGAAGTGGACTTGAAACGTTATAGAAATTGAGTCTTGATACTTGGTTTTACCAAAGGACTGGAAATGTGCGACAGAAGTGTAGGCTAGAAAATTACAGACCAATCAAGTTAAACTTCATTGGTAGGTAAATTAATGGAGAGATTGATATGCAACCACATCAGAGGTACCTCTGAGGAATGTAAGTGGTTTTAAAGTCGACAACATGGCTAAGGATGTGGAAGACAGAAGTAGGTGAAGAGAATCATGGGGGTATACAAGGCGTATATTGGCGATGAGGCTTGGAAAGATATCGGTGGAAGAGTTAGGAGAGATGCACGGAATGGAAAAGATGACTGTGACCACAAATTGGCGCTCGGTTCCAGGAATAAGAGTGTGGAAAGATTTTCTTTCGTAGGTAAGGGAATCAGGGATTAGAATAAATTACCAAAAGAAATGATATATAATTTACCAAAAACGCTAAAATAATTTAAAGTTGAAATTAGTAGGTGAGAAAAGTAAAGGGCAAAATGTGTGTTTAGCGAAATTGCCACCGGGGCAAGCACTCATTCGCACTTAAATTAATTATTCAACTTGTATATGGAAGAAGCAATCAAGGAAGGAGATGATAGGTTAACATATAGGGATTTTATCCCTTTAAATTACTAAAGAGCAAAACAAGAAATTTGTCCTCTCGCAGGCGGTTTGTGTAGGTACTGTTGTTATAAATTGCACTGTTATAAGATATCATCGTGTTAATTTTGACTCTCCCTACTTTTTCTTTCTGTTGTCAGTCTTTAAGACTGGTTTGATGCAATTCTCCATACGTTCCTGTCCTGTGCTAACCTCTTCATTTCTACATACCCCCTATAACCCACGTTCTCAATTATCTGCTTCATATTTTCTAATCTCTGTCGTCCTCTACAATTCTTACCTTCCACTGTTCCCTCCACTAGCAAATTAACCAATCCAGCATGTCTCAAAATATGACCTACCAGCCTGTCTCTTCTTCCTGTAAGCTTCTTCCATAAACTTCTTTTTCTCACCCATCATTTCCAAAACTTGTTCATTTCTTAATTTGTCTGTCCACCTAATTTTCAGCATTCTTCTGTAGAACCACATTTCAAATGCTTAAAGTTTCTTTCTTTCCGGTATTCCTAAAGTCCATGTTTCGCTGCCGTAAAGTGCTGTGCTCCACACATAGAGTTTTAAGAAGTTCTTTCTGATTCCTAGATCAATATTTGAAACTAAAAGGTTTCTCTTTTTCATGAAAGCTCATTTTGCTAGTGCTATTCTGCTTTTAACATGATTCCTGCTTCGGCCATCGGTTGTAATTTTGCTTCCCAAGTAACAGAACTCACTCACTTTTCCTATTGCATCCGATCCTGTTTTTATATTTAATCTGCTAGTATTGGTATCATTTCTGCTACATTTCATCACTTTTGTCTTACATTGATTTATATTGTCCAAAATCTTCCTTCAGTATTTTGTTCATGCCATTCAATAACTTCTCAATATCCTCAGTCCTCTCTGCTAACAAGACAATGTCATCATCAAATCATAGCATACTGATTTTTTCTCCCTGAAAACTTATGCTACATGGAAATTTTTCTTTGACTTTCTTCGTTGCTTCTTCTACATACAAGTTGAATATTAACGGGGATAGACTACAACCTTGTCTCACACCCATTTTAACCGATGCATGTCTCTCGTGATTCTCTACTTTTATTACAGCCACTTGATTCTTATATACACAGACGGAAAAAAAAATCCCAACACCAAGAAAAAATTATTGTAGAGTAATGAAATTTGGACAATGCATTTGTCAAGTTAACATGTTTAATTGATTAAATTTTCAAGATCACAGGTTAATTTAAGCTCAAGAAAATGCATTTCAAATGTGAAATACTGTTAAATTAATAGCCGGTGTAACCTCCAGAATTTTGAATGCAAGCCTGCAAACGTGAATGCATTGTGTCATACAGGTTTCGAATGTCACTTTGTGGTATGGAGTTCCATGCTTGTTGTACTTGTGCTGTCAATACTGGGACGGTCAGTGCTGGCTGTGGATGATGCTGGAGTTGTCGTCCAATGATATCCCATACGTGTTCAATTGGAGACAGATCTGGTGATCTCGCAGGCCAAGGTAACATGTCGACACTCTGTAGAGCACGTTGCGAGACAACAGCGGTATGAGGGCGAGCGTTATCCTGTTGAAAAACTCCCCCTTGAATGCTGTTCATGAATGGCAGCACTACAGGTTGAATTACCAGACTGACGTACAAATTTGCAGTCAGTGTGTTTGGTATAACCACAAGAGTGCTCCTGCTGTCATAGGAAATTGCTCCCCAGACCATGACTCCAGCCCTGTAGCGTGCATTCCACTGACTACAAGCCATCGCCGTTTGCGACTCCAGTGGTGTCAAGCCAGAGCTCATTGGAGGACGGAGTGGAGATCTGTTGTGTTTTCTGATGAAAGCAGGTTCTGCCTTGGTGCCAGTGATGGCCGAGTGTTGGTCAGAAGGAGGCCAGGGGAACGCCTGCAACCAAACTGTCTGCGGCCTAGACACACTGGACCTACACCTGGAGTCATGGTCTGGGGAGCAATTTCCTATGACAGCAGGAGCACTCTTGTGGTTATACCAAACACACTGACTGCAAATTTGTACGTCAGTCTGGTAATTCAACCTGTAATGCTGCCATTCATGAACAGCATTCAAGGGGGAGTTTTTCAACAGGATAACGCTCGCCCTCATACCGCTGTTGTCTCGCAACGTGCTCTACAGAGTGTCGACATGTTACCTTGGCCTGCGAGATCACCAGATCTGTCTCCAATTGAACACGTATGGGATATCATTGGACGACAACTCCAGCATCATCCACAGCCAGCACTGACCGTCCCAGTATTGACAGCACAAGTACAACAAGCATGGAACTCCATACCACAAAGTGACATTCGAAACCTGTATGACACAATGCATTCACGTTTGCAGGCTTGCATTCAAAATTCTGGAGGTTACACCGGCTATTAATTTAACAGTATTTCACATTTGAAATGCATTTTCTTGAGCTTAAATTAACCTGTGATCTTGAAAATTTAATCAATTAAACATGTTAACTTGACAAATTCATTGTCTAAATTTCATTACTCTACAATAATTTTTTCTTGGTGTTGGGATTTTTTTTTCCGTCTGTGTAGTTTATAGAGTTTTCTTCCATCTCGATACTTTAGACCTGACTTCTTTAAAATTTTGAACATCTTGTCCCATCTAACATTATCAAAAGATTTTTCTAAATCAACAAATGCCATAAAAATATCTTTGTTTTTCTTGTTCCGCCCTTCAAGTATTAATCTTAAAGACAGAATTGCTTTCCTTGTACCGCGATTTTTCCTGAACCCAAACTGATCTTCACCTACTATCTCTTCTACTACCCTTTCCATCCTTCTGTATATTATTCTGGTCAGTAATTTTGAAGCATGTGATGTTAGACTAATTGTGCGATAATTCTCACATTTGTCGGCTTGTGCTTTCTTTGGAAGTGTGAAGATGATATTTTTATTAAAATCAGTTGGAATTTCTCCTGTTTCATAACTTTTTGATATCAGCTTGAATAATATTTCGTTTCCTTCCTCTCCTAGGGATTTCTGCAGGTATCTCATCAATTCCAACTGCCTTATTTGCTTTCAAGTCATTCAGAGCTTTATTAAATTCTGTCCTCAAAACAGGATCTCCTAAGTCATCAATGTCAACATCATCTTCCTTTTCCATTACACTATTATTCAAGTCGTCCCCATCATAAAGTTTCGCAATGTATTCTTTCCATCGGTTAGCTCTATCTTCTGAGCTTAAAAGAGGTTTCCCATCGGCAGCTTTAATGTTCATTCCTCTTTTCTTCATTTCTCCAAAATTCTGTTTGATCTTTCTGTAGGCAACATCTACTTTATGTACGACCATTTCCTTCTCTACTTCTTCACACTTTTGTTGTAGCCATTTTTCTTTTGCTATTTTGCATTTCCTATTTATTTGATTTCTAAATTGCCTGTACTGCTCTTTTCCTGCTTCATCCTGAGCATTTTTGTACCTTCTCCTCTGATCCATCAGCTCCAAAATTTCTTTTGTGATCCAAGGTTTTCGGGCAGCTTGTTCCCTAAAGCCTAATGTTTCTTTGCCAGCTTTCATTATTTCGGTCTTTAATGCATTCCATTCGTCCTCGGTTGAGCTCCTTTCACAGTTACCTCTTAGACCTAAGTCTACCATTTCTGCAAATTTTTCTCTCGAGTTAGATTGTTTCAGTTTATTCACTTCCAGTCTGTTCTGCTTACGCTGCTTCCTTATTCGCTTGAATTTCAGCCTGCACTTCATTACAATCAAATTATGGTCCGAGTGTATGTCTGCTCCTGGGTACGCTTTACAGTCCAGAACTTTGTAGTGATAAGGGTCACTCCATAGTTTTGTTGTGAATGGCAAGAGTGGCTGGATGAGACAGGGTATGCCACCTATTGACTGAATATTGAGGTGTGTCCTCTCTTTTCATGGCGAACGGTGGGGGTTGATAAGTGGCTGAACACCTGATTGGCAGATGGAATGTCGCGCGCAAAATGGACAAAAGGGTGAGCTGGCTGCCGGAAGAAGAAGGACAGTGAGCCATAGGTGGTGGGTCAAGCAACACCTCTGTGCCACCTCTCTGTGGATGCAGACCAAGAAGCGGTGTAAAGTTATGAGTATAAGTGTGTTTTTCAGTGGGAAATAGTGCAGTGGTTAAACTTAAAGTTTAACTAAGTTTATGGTTGCTTGGCGCCGCGGTTGGACCTCCTGATCGACTAAGGATGGTGGTTTAGTCCATCTACACAATATCATGCAATTGAGAAAGTGAATATAACATTACCACTGAATTGTTTAGGAATCAAGACTCCAGTAAACGTTCCTGATAAGAAGTTCTCATGTCCAGTAAAATTGTTTATAATGAGCTAGTCGGACAATTTTTCTTGATTCAACAGCGTGTAAACATAAGTCTCATGTAGGGTGGCGCCCATGGTATCAAATGTTGTTATTTTTGATAATTATAAAAAAAGGAAGGTGAATGTTAAATTTTTTATAATTAAATTCATCAAGTTTCATATGTGAAAATAAATGTCTAGTTATGATCATGAATCTTTTGTTCAGAGCAAATTTGACCCATTCCCCGCAAAATTGAGATGCTTATGAAATATCAATGTAAGAAGAATTGATCTAATATTAAAATTAATGTGAATGTAAAATATTAAATTTCCATAATTATCATTGCTATTTAAGCACAGAGACGGTCGGACCGTCACAACTTGATTCCTGAATCACTGTTTGACCATGATATAATCTAGCTGATGTCTGCCTGTATCCCCAGGACGTTTCCAGGTGTATATTCTTCTTGCATGGTTCTTAAACAGTGTGTTCGCCACTACTAACTTATTTCATTCACAAAATTCTAGCAACCTGCTTCCTCGCTCATTTCTTTCTCCTAGACCAAAACTTCCTATAGTATTCCCCTCTTTTCCTTCTCCCACTATTGCATTCCAATCACCCATGATTATTAGATTTTCCTCCCCTTTCACATATTGGATTAATTCTTCGATTTCAGCGTATATTTTTTCTATTTCTTCGTCATCTTCCTGTGACGTTGGCATATATACTTGTACTAATGTGGTTAGGACGGGCTTAGTTTCTAACCTCATCAAAATATTCCTGTCACTAAACTGTTCATAATAACTCACCCGTTTCCCTACTTTCTTGTTCATTACAAATCCTACACCAGTGACTCCATTGACAGCTTGTGTGCTAATTATCCTGTGTTCCCCAGACCAGAAATCTTGTGCGTCCTTCCATTTAATCTCACTAATCCCAACAACATCTAACTTAAGTTGTTCCATCTCCCTTTTTAAGTTTTCTAACCTACCTGCCCTATTCAGACTTCTAACATTCCACGCTCCGACTCGTAGAATGTTTATATCCATTCTGATGATTCCTCCCTGAGCAGTCTCCACCCGGAGATCCGATTGGGGAACTATTGTACCTCCGGAATATTTTACCCAGGAAGAAGCCATCATGATATATGTAATTTGAGAGGATTACATGTCCTCGGGATACCCTTTGGGTCTTTAATGCAGTGGTTTCCCGTTGCCTTCTGCATCCCCATGCCGTTGATCATTTCTGATTCATCCGCCTTTAGGGGCCGTTTCCAACCCCAAGGGCAAGAGGGTGCCCTGAACCGCTCCCCGCTCTCCTTTCAGAGGCCGTTGGCAAGCAGTGGGTGACTCCATATACCGGGAATCTTTCAGTCGCCAGAGCCTCGTCCGTGCAAACAGGGTGCACCACGTGAAGGAGAGGTTGACATTTGGTTGGAAAAGACTAGTATAGTCTCTCCCAAATCCTTACACCCCTCTGTGTACTAGTGGATGTTTAATAACATTTTTAAATTAAATATTTATTTGTATATCTAGTCTCTAAATTGTAAATTTTAAACTTGGAATGCATAATATCTATTCCATTGGAATTTTTTAACGTAAATCAACTACTCGTGTCAAGGAAGGAAACCATTGTATTTCAGAAACTGAAGTGAGTATACCATATAAACTGGCTCAGAACAGTCTCACAACGTATTGTCACTGTACAACCACGAGACTTGGCGTATTTTTACAAGAATCATTTTTGTGAGATCTCATTTCTTTTTGTTAGTTGATCGTTTATTCCGAGTCGTCAATCAAATGTGATGGTTCCATTAGAAAAACAGTGGATAAGGACAATTCAGAATTAAAAAAAGTTACCAATATACGTTTGGTCAATACCAACGATGGCTACGCTCTCTGTATACAATGGGAGTGTGTCCAGGCTCCAGGGCGAGCTATGCCAGTTGTCATAGATTTTACTGCCACCACAGTTCCAAACTAAGAATAGGAACAAATCAAAATTTAATGCCTTAGTTAAGCTTGCTGATCTCTATGCTTAAACGTAATTTCGGGAACATAGCGTCATGCAGATCAAAGCAGCTAACCTGCCCAGAAACTTATCAAGTTTTTCGGTGAACGTCTCCAGTTATATTTGAATCAAGGTGATGGTATGTCGCAGTCAATTAAAAAAAAAAAAAAAAAATAATGAACTTCAGTAAATTCCAAATTAGGCAGAGGAAAGATATAAAGCTGAGCCTTATAAAGTTATTATAGTAGAAAGTGATTTAACGTTGAAGGTAGATGAGGGATAGATATACGGAAATTTACTAATTTTTAGACGTTTCTTACAATTTGGAGAAAAGACTTTATCTCCTTGTACCAAATTTACCTAGCGTGGTGGGTCACGCTCTGGCCTCGCACTCGGTAGGACGCCGGTTCGAATCCCCATCCGGGCATCCAGATTTGGGTTTTCCATGGTTTCCCCAAATCACTCCAGGTGAATGCCCGGATGCTTCCTTCAAAAAGACCATGGCCGAATTCCTTCCCGTTTATTACCCCCCCTCTAATGACGTCGACGTAGAGCCATAACAAAAAAAATGTACCAAATTTCAGCATTCTATGACTACGTAAAGTACGGTACCTTAGAGTTTTGACGATCATCAGTGAGTGGATTACAAAATTAAATTTGCATATGAATAAACTAAGAACAGGAACGAAACTAAGTTTAGTTTGTTTGCTAATTTTTTTTATATCTATGTGTAATAGTAATTTGAGGTGATAGATTTACTTTGTAACCAAAAAAATTGAGATACCAATTTGGGCCACATTGTTTCAAGGAAACGGTATACAGTGCCACCATTAATTAACTCCACTCCCATCCATCCACATAGGAAGCCATGTAACAAGAAGACGGTTTTGTTGATTTTATTTCCGTCAGAAAGTAACATTCAGCAACACATCTCATAGCAACCAATGGGGATGCGTCCTCACCTGTTCCATTCAACATCTACGGCTGATGGTAAAGTACTGTCCATCTAGCGAAATATACTAACGACACTGCCCTTTACACTCATACCAAAATTTACAATAACAGTGATGTCATCTTTCACACTTTCTAGCCTCTCGCCGGGATCACAGTCCTCTCAAATGTCTCTGTCGTTCCAGCATTCTTCTCATTCCATTAATGTGATGTGATGATCACAAAATTCTTCCTTCCTTGTGTTATCTTCTAATGTTTGACATTTATAAAGCCCGATATTTTGCATATTCTGGTTATTATTAGTTGGGTATCTTTTGGTGGTCAACATTAGGTATACGTACAGCAATTTCGTCCGTAAACTGTTATTGCAATCAACTGATGTCCTATTCCAACTGCAGTGGTTGTAGTACTCAAAGGATGGGTATCACCTGCATTTGGGGTTTATTGTAACAAACAAAGACTGATTACACTAATTAAACAAAAGTTTTATCTATGCAACGTATCAAATTTTTACAATATTGTTTAATATTCAGGACAACGTTGACTGCACTCAGTCATCTACTGTTTCTTGTCACCGACTAGATCTGCTTTGAGTAAAAACACCTCTCCCCTGTCTTCACACTAGTCCAGCGATCTAATTTCTCCTGTACCCTCTCGTTTACTTGTCTCTATTGACGTGTATTTCAGGATATTATATCCTAGCTATTCTCATCCCGTTTCCATTCAATTTGAGCCATGCTGTATCTACCATCGCGTGTATCTGTTATCCTGTCTATTTTTTCTACAGCCATTCACCTCATATATTTCATGTCACTTGCCTGTATATTGTTCTAGTACCAGAATTATATTTAGTTCAAGGTACGAGACAATTTTGAGGAGTGGTTCATGTATTTAATATTCATAGGGAAGCTGATCAGTGAGTTTGAGTTCCTGAGTGACTCAGCGAGTGCCACAGTGGGTGTTGGACCACTTCACCTTCCTGGCCCCCAACTGGTTCTACTCAGCGGGGACTCTCGTCTCTGCTGGCTATACGCTGGCTCGTAATAAGGTGATATCAAGACGCCATTCTAACCACAATAACGAGCAAATCAGAAAGTGTGCGGGCGAAACATTTGCGTCAAACAACGCCAAATGAATAAATCTCCAAAGGGGATGCTACTTGAGCGCAGCCAACTTTGGTAACAAATTCATTAATATGCTGTATATTGTAAGTGAAATATCGGCGGAGAGGGATGTTGGGAATATTGGAAGTGGTAACAAGATTTTTGGATGAAAGACTATAATGTCCAGCCTCCACTGTAATTCGAAGTTTTTAGACATATTTAAAACATTTCAGCTGACGCCCCGCGATTGTATGTGGTTGTGGAATTCTGCCGACGTAGTGGACAACAGAGGTCTTTGTTTTGTTTGCCTGCAGGTGGGCATTATGGGACCCGAGATTTGCGCGTGGCCGCATGAGGGTCGAGGTTGCGGGACACTCGTGGGTAGTAGCCCAACAAGAGAGGACGCGATAGGTATGTCCGGCAAGGGGATGCCAAGTTGTCATCACATTCTCGTGTGACGTGAGTCGTCGGATTTTCTCACATGTGTTGTGTTTTCTGTGAAGAAGAAAACATCAAGAATTTTTGTTTCGGTGCAGAGAGCTGTCGCCGTCTTCATCTGCTACAAGAAAAACTCATAAGTGAATATTTTTTCTTAATTCGAGACTTTTTTTATAACAGTTCACGCCAAATGAACAATTATCGAACTGATGGACTAAAAATCGAATCTTATGCTCTCCCTAGCCGGGAATGTTAATCACTGATAAAATTTTTGTATGGTCGTTCTTATAATAGTACTTGAAATTTTCAGGAATAATATTTCAGTTGTACCATTAAGCCCTGTAACTTTCCTACGGGATTTTTTTTTATATAAATTGATTGTTTTGTATTAACCTTGTTTTCTTTTGTAATTAGAGTGGGTAAGGTAAATTTGCACTTGTCCATGTGAAGTAAAATATCCAAAAATAAATGTTTTACAACACAAATCTTGATCTCATGCAAAGAACGTGAATGTTTGTGGTCACAAAAGACCAAGTCATTTAAAGGGGAAGGGTTAGGTGGTAGGTCCAACTGTTTGTCAGCAACAGAGTCATTAGGGTAAGAGTGGATTGCTGAAACAAGGGTAAGGAAATCACTCATGGCCTTTTTATGAAGGAACATTTACATCCTTTGCCTGCCGTGAAACTCGAAATCTGAATCATCGGAGCGAAAATCGTAGCCGGGTTCTTCTGAAATCCACTCCGAATGATTTCGCTCACCACTATGAACATCTATAGTTCCTCTCCGAAGAGGTAGATTAAAGGAAAACTACCTCTGGTTCATTAGACTAAGGTTCTGAACCATATACTAGATTCTGTCAGGAATGAAATTTCTTGTAAACCAGCAGCTGATAATTTGGTGATTAAAAAGGAGATCACCATGGAGCACGTAGAATGAGAATGCGGCATAAGAATTTTTAGTGCAGTACGCCACAGTACCAGTTGATACTTGTTGTACTAGGCAAAAATATCTCTCATGTTAGTTCTTCTACTGATTCTTTTCAGGATCCGCCCGATTGGCTCGGTTGGCTACGGAACTGTGACGGTGTCCGGCGCAGAGACGGTGTTACCCGCTTCGAGTCTTGGTGGTTGTCCTCTCTATAGCAGACATTTCCTAATCACTATACTGTGCTCGAAAGTCTACGCAGTGCATATGAAGTGAGAGCATACGTCACTGTTGATTGAAATACGTGCGTCTGATTGGGGACAGTAAGCATGGCGGTGCCCTTTGTGTCTTTTGAATGAGTACACATAAATGGGCAGGCACCGAGTTTTACCCTGTTCCTTCTTCAGTTCTCATTGTGGAAACAAGGAACGGGAATGAATACGGCCATGGTCTTTTTGAAGGAAGCATCCCGGCATTCGCCCGGAGTGATTTGGGGAAACCATGGAAAACCCATATCAGTATACCCGGACGGGTATTCGAAAATGCGTTCTCCCGAATGTGAGACCAGAACGTTAAGATGAAAACAAATAAAAAACGTGTTCACAGCGAAAAGTCAATATTAATAAGGTTTGATCATTTTAAACGAATCACAACTGACGAAATAGCTAGAGTAAAGTTGGAAAGAGAAGTGGAATACATGAATCTAAGAGATAAAGGAAGAGATGCAGAATAAAGTAATGAGAAATTAGTCAAATAGAGGAACAGAATGATGGTGCAGATGTAACAAGTTAACAAACCACACCCGGGAAAACGATGATGGTGCCCTACGATAATGATGATGATGATATTGATTATTATGATAACCACGTGACAACTCATTTGTCCTAAACGAAAATTCGTTTTGAAAGAAAGTTATATTAGATCTTTGGAAAAAAAATACATTACTTAGCGTTATTACACAGCATCAAAGAATTTATACAGCAATATTTCCTTTCGTGGTAATAATTTTAAGACTCCGGCGGAAAACATTAATGAAGAGCAGGAAAATGATAGTCAAAGAGCGCGTCCTTACAAAAGAAATAAGGATTCTGCTGAAAAAATGTGTTGGAAGTGCTTATGTTTTTGAGAAAATTGGAGACATCAGGAACTTGACGATACTGCCTGCATCCTTCATCTCCACGGTGAAGGTACTGCAATACGGAAGGCTCTAAAGGATAGAAAATGCGACTAGCTATTTTTTTTCTAATACACAAAATTCAACAAACAAGTGTGTATTATTATTTTCTAAATTCTGGAGAAAATACACGAGGTATTAAAATATTATTTGGGCTGGTAAGAGGACACTCAAACAGTTCAAGAAATGAAATCTCCGATGCTCCTTTAAAAAGCAAAGAATCAGGCTTCGTCGCTCTCTTAGACGTTTTCTCCATAATTGTAAAATAAGTAAACAGGTGATAATAGAATGGGACGAGGATTAGAAAGCAGACCAGCTTCAATGATGGATTAGATTTGCGTTAGTTGAGATTTTTTTTTTTTTTAAGTAGGATCGGACATAATTCAAGCCTATAAAATTAGGGAAAATATGTGCTAATACTATTCTTGTAAATCATAGTTTACAGATGTGCATATGAGCAGGAAGTTCATCAGCTAGTGTAATAAGCGAGTGTAGTAAGCATGAGGACACGTTGAAGCTCCGGAACATCTAAATAGGATGCACATGGTTAACACCCTTTTGAGTGACTATCAAAAATCAATGGTAGTAGATATAAGTAGCCATTAATTGCAGTGCAGTAAGTTCTGAAGACATCAACAGACTTTACCATCGGCATTGATGAAACACTAACTACGATAGGTTGTTTCGTACAGTAAAGACATATTACAGTACAACGTACTGGCAGTCTTCAAAAAAAGGTGAAAGGATTTAACAGAATTGGGAGAGTTGTCCTGTCAAAATCCAATAAACAATTTTGGCCAAGGAAGGAACAGTTACTGGATTGGCTTTAGAGAGAGCTAAAATGTCCGGAAACACATGCTTCCTTACAGATTTTTGATCTGCTGTCAAAAATTACGGCAATCAGTGGGCTAAAACCTTTCTCATGTCCAAGTACTACGTGATAACTGCTGACAGTATGGTCAGCTACGTTTTATTTGTTAACTGTATCGTTTTACTATGATTCATGTCTTTTGGACAAAAGACAAAAAAAAAAAAAAAAAAATCAAAAAAATCTAAGGTCCACTTTAAAGCTTACCCACGCCCAAGTCCCCCCCCCTCCCTCCCCCCAAGAACTGCCACTGGCTGTATAAAATATGCTGCGTCTGTGGTCGATAGTATTTCTGAGACGCCTGGACGGTACGGCTCATTAATAAGTGGAAATTCGTCCATTTACAAAGTTTTAAAACGTTCTGAAAGGAAACTGTAACTATTTTCATAATTACAATTGTTGTGCTACGCCGTTCTCTTCGCTTGCCTCCTTTTTTTTTTTATTGCTTTACGTCTCGTCAACGTCAAGGTCTTTAGAGGCGAGATGGGACTGGGGACAAGGAACGGGAAGGAATTCGGCCATGGAGTTTTGTAGGAGGCATCCCGGGAATGATTTGGGGAAACCAATGAAAACCAAAATCTGTATGCCCGGACGGGGATTCGAACCGGCGTCCTCCTGAATGCAAGGCCAGTTCGTTAACCGCTCACCCACCACTCTCGGTCGCTTCCTAGATAGCGCAGACGTTGAGGTTTGGAATTGAAGGCACCAAATCGCTATGAGGGGAATGCTTAGGTGGAGTATCCAGGCGGAACAGACGGCGTGATTGCGGGCATGCGCGTCCCCAGGCGTGCAGCAAGTGGCTATTGTTGTCCGGCATACCTGCTGCGCGCGTACCTTCACCTTCTCTTTCTAGAAAGGGAAATGCGGGCAGCTCGCTCTTGACAAAGGGGCGTACCGGCTAATTGGACAGGCAGTGGCCAGGGCAGAAAGGACTGCCGAGCCCTGGAGAAATGGCCGGCAACAGCTGCAGAGAAACTTAATACGCGGATATAATTTTACCTGTCTTACGAAAAGAGCGGTACGTGCCATCCTGTAATGTGTCACGAGCGGCTAGAGCGCATTCAAGGTAAGAGATGAGTGAAAGGCCAACGTAGGCAATTAAAAGACTAAGGGCTCTTTCCCAACATAATTGTTATCAACTAGACTTTCACATGTCCCAGAATTTGAGAAAAAAGAAAAGATGTTCTAAAATAAAAAATAAAAATATTCTGTAAAACTGTTCATATAACAGTTATGCGAAAATTCAAGGTATGTCAAACAGCTGTTTCTCTTATCTGACGAAACTCGAAAGAAAATTAGAACAAAATTTAATTTATCAAACGATAGAGGCTTTTGATTAATAACCAACAGTGTAGTCATTCTTTTCCAAAACTTACTGATGTTATGGATGTCGTAGGAATATACACTGAAGATCCAATGAAACTGGTATAGGCATGCATATATAAACACAGAGATATGTAAACACTCAGAGTACGCCGCTGCGGTCGGCAACGCTATCACAAGACAACAAGTGTCTGGTGCAGGCATTAGATCGGTTACTGCTGCTACAATGGCAGGTTATGACGATTTAAGTGAGTCTGAACGTGGTGTTATAGTCGACGCACGAGAGACGGGATACAGCATCTCCGAGGTAGCGATGACGTGGAAATTTTCCCACACGATTATTTCACGGGTGCACCGTGAATATCAAATCTCCGGCATCACTGCGGCCGGAAAAATATCCTGCAAGAACGGGACCAACGAGACTGAAAAGAATTTATCAACGTGACAGAAGTGCAACCCTTCTTCAAATTTTTTCGGATTTCAATGCTGGGCGATCAACAAGCGTCAGCGTGCATACCATTCAAGGAGACATCATCGATATGGGCTTTCGGAGCCAGAGACACACTCGTGTACCCTTGCTGAGTGCACGACACAATGCTTTACGCCTCGCCTGGGCCCATCAACACCAACATTGGACTGTCGTTCATTGGGAACATGTTGCCTTATCTGACGAGTCTCGTTTCCAATTGTATCGAGCGGATGGACGTGTACGGGTATGGACACAACCTGTTCAATTTATGGACCCTGGCATGTCGGCAGGGGACTGTTCAAGCTGGTGGAGGCTCTGTTATGGTGTGGGGCTAATGCATTTGGAGTGACATAGGACCCCTGATACGTCTAGATACGACTCTGACAGGTGATACGTACGTACACATCCTGGATGATCGCATGCATTCATTGATGTCCTTTCCGACGGACTTGGGCAATTCCTGCAGGACAATGCGATACTCCACACATCCAGAATTGATACAGAGTGACTCCAGGAACACTCTTCTGAGTTTAAATACCCTCGCTGGCCACCAAACTCCCCAGACGTGAACATTGTTGAACTATCTGGGATGCCTTGCAACGTGCCGTTCAGAAGCGATCTCCATCCACTTGTACTCGTAGGGATTTATGGACAGCCCTCCACGATGCATGGTGTCAATTCCCTCCAGCACTACTTCAGAAATTAGTCGAGTCCATGCCACGTCGTGTTGCGGCACTTCTGCGTGCTCGCGGGGGCCCTACACGATATTAAGCAGGTGTAACAGTTTCTTTGGTTCTTCAGTGTACAAGGTATAAACGACACACACGGATCATCAATGGTAATATTTATGTTGTTCGTTACATATTTTCCAACTATCATGAAAATCGTAATGACAATAAACGAATATTTATTAGTTTCGAATACTAGATTCCGTGAACACTGTAGAATAAACACGAAAGATATTACGCGGAGTCCTCAAAAATTGTGACAGTCAGCTTTAGACATAACATGTATTCTGAAATTTACTAAATCTGGAAACATCTGCACAACTAAGTAAGAACAGATTTTAATATTTCTCCCTTGATAGTAATTCATGATGTTCAAATCTGTTACATGCCAATACATGCGTGAAAATATGAGTCGATATTTTACAAGATAAAAATAGAAATATAACGTATATGAGAAAATTTAGATACATTTTAAATTATGTTATCTACTGAATTTTAAAATGAAGATATAGATATAGATAACCAATAGTCTGGAAAGACTTCCTTAAGTGTTCACTCATACCTCTGACACCTCATAGCATTTTTGAAAGATTCGCACAGAAATGCGCTGCAGCACATCCATAGCTTTTCGTTTTATGTAATCTCGTGGTTCAAACATGCTGTATTTCAGAAAAAAAATTCGTTTCGGTAAACAGATACATCTAACATGAAGCCAATTCCTGAAAGTATGGAGACTGAACGATCAGAAAATTGAGGTTGGTTAAGTAAATCTGAATGCAAACTTTGTAGTGATGGAGCTTCCTTTTTTCCGTTTATTCTGCGGCAGCTAATAGAAACAACCTGTTGGCTGAGCGGGCGTGGCGTTCCAGATGACGCTGATTCTATCCCCGCTGCGGCTATCAACATTTCAGTTCTACCGAAATGTTTCACTTAAAATCCAACAGTCAAATTCCCTCCTCCCTTGGGCGTCCAAAGTGTATGTAGTGAAAAAAGAAATTTATAGCGTTGAAAATTTAACAGCGTGAACTTTCGTTGTTAAGAATCTTTGAGGCATGCTAGTGCGAGCAACGTGTTTAGCAAATATAAAGTAAAACGGTAAATATTAGAGCATGTATTCTTGTAACTGATAGGGAAAAATCTTTTCAAAATGATACTGATATTCTTAGTGTGTTGTAACAAACAACGGAATCGCTGAAGAATTTCTTTTATACACGGTATAATACAGGGTGTCCAGAAAAGAACTCCCTGATTTCAAAATTAAATATCTTGAAAACAAATATCGATAGAGGAATGCAGTAAACGGTATGTTTATCGTGAGAGCTGTAAGAAGTGTATACAGCAGTTTGAAATAATAGTTCGGGAATCAAGTCATTGCTTTTGGGATATCCCGAATTTACTGGTGCAGGCATGGATTGGCCTCCATATTCGCCGGATGTGACTCCCTGTGACTTTTTTTGTGGGGCACAGTGAAAGACATGGTCTACCCGAAGCATCCCGCCACGCTGGACGAGCTGGAATCGGCGATCTCTGCGGCATGTGAATCCATTTCGGTCGAGACACTACGAAATGTGATGGCGAATTTCATTCTTCGTTTGCGCCACCTCTGTAGTGCCAATGGTGAACATTTTGAAAACATTGTGATGTGATTGTTTGCAAAGATTGTTTTCATACGATTATTTCACTTATGTATGCTGATATGAGCTGTACAGCGTACATCTGTTAGCAGCTTTTGTAACTATTATTTCACACTGCTGTATACACTTCTTAAAGCTGTCACAATAAACATACCGTTTACTGCATTCCTCTATCGATCTTTGTTTTCGAGATATTTAATTTTGAAGTCAGGGATTCCTTTTCTGGACACCCTGTAGCAGCAATGTCTGTGAATGTAGTCTCCCGACTGTAATGTTTATCCCTCATTATGCATCACGTAAACTGGATTTTTGTTTGTCTTTGCACCTTGTCGGCGTCGATGTCATTAGAGGCGGGAAAGGTCTGAAGTCAAAGAACTTGAAGGAAAACGGTCTGACCTTTTTGAAGGAACTATTTAGGCATTCGTCTGGAATGATTTAGGAAAACCACAGGAAACCCAAATCTGGATGGCCAGACGGGGATTAGAACCCAGAGCCAGGAAAGAGCGTTACCGCTCATCCACCACTCCAGGTGCTTAATTTGTGGTAAGATCTCTCCAGTTACTTTGGACGTTGTATCTATTTGACCTAATCAGTACTGAACTCGTTTGTAGTATAATCTGAATCTATGGTGTTGCCGAATTGTGCCATCAATTACCACGTGATACAATTTTGTAAAACCGGAATGTCATCGTAAGATCACCAGCCGCCGCAACTTTTCTTATGATAACCATTTGCTTTTAACACAATCCGGGCTTTAGAAATCGGGATTGAGTTACCTCGTGACACGTCGCTGGAGATTATCGAGAAACTAGTTCTCCGGCAGATCGTATTAGTACATTCCGGTGAAAGTGTTGGAATGAGCGAAGGCCTGCCAGACTGAGATCTTTGACGCCATCTTGCGTGAATAATCCAGCCGATTAGCATACGAAAGTGTTTCAGGCAAATGAAAGTGACTATCGAGTGCGGGAAATAGGTTAGAACGGTCCATTAAGATTCACTACTGTCAGTATGTAATTAGAATATGAATAAAAATGGATACCTGATGTAATGTGTGCTTTATTTTGCAGGTGTCTGAGACGATAGAATTAATTGCTAACAACTACACCGAATTCTTATGAACTCTTGTCTAAAATACTCATGAACAAAGATTTCTGCACTATGGCATTTCGCATGTCGAAAATTATTTCTTGTTCGTGTGGCAATCAGAAATATATCCGCTGATGGAGGTACCCTACTCAATTTTTTTCTTCAAATGACTGGACTTGTCTTTATGAAGACAGTTTCGCCTAAAGTTATGAACGGTCAGAATTAAATGCCTGATAGAATCTGCAATTACATTAAAGCTGAGACTGAATTGTAAATTAAAGTACGTGTCAAATGTTAGAAGTAAAGGGTAAGGGAAAATTTATTCATTCGTTAAATTATGAATCAGAAGAATATCAAAGTGAAATCGACTTTACCCCCTAAGTATTTTATGCAGTGGAAGTACCATTTTACATTCAAGAATCGAATGAAACTTACTTAGAAAATATACAAATTATGTCACGGTTTTTTATGGGTCTTACCCCCAAGTAAGAATTTCGAAATTGTTGAGGCTTTTCATCCCATCTAGTTGTTTCAGCTGACATAAAAATATAGTTATCTATCATTTCTATTCATTAATTGATTCAGGCATTATAGACTTAAAATATTAACTGTCCTGTCCCCTCTATTTATACGGTCCAGGGTACTTCGATTTTCTTGTAAACAAACTATTTTGTTTTGGTAGAAAATGAGAACGAAACCGATTTTATAAATGTACGATTAGTTCAAAAAAATTTCCTTAACATGGAAGAAATTGTTTTGTCTCATATTTTTTTTTCCCCCCAGCTTCGGGTCATAAAATTTAATGTAATTGCTCTAGGGTACACATTGGATGTAGAAACATGAATTTAATTCTGAAAGGACAAAAAGTAATTTGCTTGAATAAAATCGCTATATAACTGTAGACGGAGCAACACGGAAAACGGAAAAGGATACAATAATAAGACACCGAAGGGATCATGAGGGAAGAAGTATTCTGAAGTTATATGCTGGTAAGGATAGCAACAAAGAATCAATCAGTCGTAGCGGTATACAGATGAAACGTTAACAGCGAAGAAAAGGATCAATACCACAATTCCCCAAATCATGCGGACGGGTAGTTTTCATTATTACGGAATAAAGGAAAGATCTTTTAGGAAAGGATGCTACAGTATGCAGAATGCAGTAAGTATCAGATGGGGGAATGAAAGGAAGAATGAATATAGATCCATATTGCGTTTTATAGGCTGTTTTCTGCAGTCACCAAGGTGTATGCTAGGATGGTACCAAGTATACCGCTGCGTCAACAACACATTTGACCAAAAAAAAAAAAAAAAACATAATAATAATTTAAAAAAATACACTTTTAACACACAGAACATAGTGGGTTTAGTTTAATGACATACGGCGAAAATACAAGTGTAAGGCAAGTGGTCCGAAAATGAGAATACTATGCTTTAAAAAAAAAAAATCTGAAGCTTTCTTACGATACTAAAATGGAGGCTAGTCAATAGGAATCTTGTTATGTGTAGGTGATAAAAGTCCTACTGAAACTGAGATGAAGATTACACAGCTAGCTAGCAGGTAACAGTGTAGAAAACTCAGTCTACGAATTATTATCACTGAAAATACGATTAATAGTTAGTTAATATATATAACATATTACCCATGTTCGTCTAAATTAATTGCAGCATACGTCTGGCGGTTTCTGAACTAAAATATCGACTGATAACCTTGTTCTTAAGATCCAACAAATCATTAAAGGAAATTCGGTTTCTATTATTGTGGAAGATCCTAAAGAATGCGATTAACAATGTTTCATTTCACGATGCTGGATTCGATAAAAGGACAGATTAAGTGAAAAAAAGTCATGTATGAAAAAAATGTATACTAGAAAATTGATCAAAATTTCTTGATTAGTTCATACATTTATCAGCTTAATTCACGTATTAAGAAGGAGTAAAATGTAACTGAAAAATTGACACGGTGGTGTTATTATGAACGTAATTCTTTAAAAAGAAAAAAATGGGTCACACATGTGTGAAGTCAAAAACGATTTATTTAAAATTTAATTCCTATGCACAATATAATAGGATATATAAAACTACAAATATTTGGGATTCGAACCGAGGACCTTTCGTATCCAGTCAGAAGACTTAACTGATGACGTAAAACACCGCTTAATAGTAGTGGCAAGAGATCACAAACTCCGGAAATCATCTTCACGTCTCATAGTACGAGGGGCTTTGGAAGTTTGGGTGGCTGTTGCCGGGAATCGATCCGATTTCTCCGGGCTGACAGGTGCGGAGGTGACCCTGGATACGTCGGCGGACGCTTTCGTGTCGTGGCGGCCCACTTGCGGGCGGCGAAAGTGCTCCGGCACGACAAAACGACCAACACCGCTGACCGACACACCAGTCGCTCGGATGCCGTCTCCAAATAGCGAGAAACCAGGTTCATTCGTTACGACACTTGAAATATGCACTCGGCCAGTATGCGTTGAAGTGAACGAACACTTGGAAAGCCAGCAAGAGACACATTAAAAACAGATGGAAAGCTTTTACTGATGTTCAAACTGAAGGGTGACTCGATCGTGGTGTTTGGAATAGTAAGCCACTGTGTCAGGGGTAATACTGTAAGGTGTAATGGGACTCACAGACCAATGACAACGAGCTTCACATACGCAACTTGAACTTTTCCAGAGATAAGTATCAGCTTACCAGCAGGTGAAAGTCAGGAATAAAGATAGGGGCCTACATCTTTCAACGCAGTCACCACTGGAGTAAGAACTATTAAAACTCAAATAATATTTCCAGCAACAACAGGACACCGTGTACCTTTCATTCATTACTTTCCAGAAGATCTTTTTTATGTCTTTTTTTTGTTTCGCTAGCCCGGCCAATTGGTTAAGGTGGTTATGCCACTGTGATCGTGTCCGGCGCTGACATGGGGTTAGCTGGTTCTAGTACTGATGGGAGATATTTTCATAACTGGTCGAGAGGGTAGGAGGGACGGTGTGGCACAATTCCTAATCGCCAGATTGTGTATCAAAGTCCTGGGGTAAATCCTGAACATACGACACTGCTGATGGTTATTCGTCTGTTGGATGGGAGCACCATGTCTAGCGGCCCCAACAGTGTCTTTCGGGAGATTAGGCTTGATTGGACTCGCATCGGATGTCAGCTTCTCCCGTCTTCGTCTCTCATTTCATACAACACTGGCAGCACTCTATATTGAACATACGCACACCATCCCAGTCATCCATACATAAAACACACACGCACACACACACACACACACACAAACACACTGGGGAAGGTAGCCCAGTTCATCTTACCAAGAGATTTCTCATCGAGGGGAACATCCAACATGATAATCGTACGCTCCGATTTCTAGGTCGTAATTTAAAACAGTGCACACTGGAAGTAAAATAGATTGCATATAACTCACTAGTGCGTCCTCACTTAGAATATTGTTGTTCTGTATGGGGCCCCTATCAAAAAGGGGTTAATGAAGGCTTTTGCAGAAGGTCTGCATGGGGTCCCTATAAAAAGTAGTTAATGGAGGTTTTGCAGAAGGTCCAAAGAAGAGCCGCCAGATTCGTGACAGTTATATATATTTGGAGGGAAAGCGTAAGTGCGATGCCACAGCAGTTAGGTTGAGAAGACCTGGAACACGGAAGGCGTTGCTACCGACAGAAACTAATAGAAAAATTCGTGACTGAACTGTTTCCGAATGACAGAAAACTAATATTACTACCAGCAACATTCATATCTAAGAATGGTTTATTTATTCCTCTAATGGATCCTTTCACAGTTTTAATACAAGTTTTATGCTATTGTAATTTCGGATTAAGTCGTCAGTTAGGTCTAGGTATGTGTAGGATTGGACCTAATTTCTCTTCTAGTCCGTTGACATGAAAAATATTGTATAGTTAAATGTTATACATACAATGAAAATAAGATCTTCCATGACTCTTTGGTAGAAGGAGAATTGTTTATCGAAGGCATAAAATGTAAATACTGCATCGTGACATGTCACTAGGGAAAAACTCAGCTAAGCACATCACACTGAGAGTTGATAACGAAACGATTCAAGGCCTTCAAGGCCTTGCCTCTGTTAGGGATGCTAATATGAGTCAGTCCTACGGAAGCGAGCCAACTAGATTATTGTTGGAAAGTGTAAGATCCACATTGTGCTTATAGGCACAGGACTGAAAAAAAAAGGTTAAGAAATATTATCATGCTGGGTTGAGTGTCTTTGGAAGAAAGAAGTGCGATAGTTACGTGCAATTCTCGCGTTATCAATAATACTTCAATGTATAATGGCAGGGGGGGACTAAGAATAATATGTGTACAGTAAGACTCGACCAAAAAACGGAACTTGACTTCAGGCGTAAAAGCGTAGAAAACTTCTTTGGGCGCGGTAGGGCGAAAATTTTTAGTGATACGCTTTAAGTAGGTATGTGCCGCAACGTTTTGCGCTAGGGTACTTAAATGTTAAAGCTTAAATAGCTTTAATACTAACTGAAAATCACTTAACGACGCCAGGCAATATAGTTACATACAGAGGAGTCGTCATTATTACACAGTGAAACATGTTCGGGTATTTTTAGTTACTTTTTGTTTATTTATATTCGTTGAATGTAGATGGTTTCATTTGATTCTCATGGTCATTATTTCATTAAGAAAATAAATATGGAATCAAGTTTATATCGCAGTATAGTTGATGCATTGAAGCACATGCGATATTGCTTGTTTACATTCGTTCATGTAAATGGTTTCATTGTAGGCCTAATTCTTAGATCGCTGTTTCAGGAAGAAAAGAAACGTGGAATGACGTTTATATCGCTATATAGTGAATATATTATCGCGCGTGATAAAAGATTTCGTTTTCGTGCACAGATATTAGCATTCGTCTTTTCAATAGAGATAATGTGTTATTTAAACTTTTAAAATTGTTTAAGTTTCGAGGCAGTAATATGCGTTAAGCCCATTATTTTTGTTGGGCTTGGAAGCTAGTTACTAAAGAAATTTTTGCACACTGACAAATGCGATAGTATCTTCAGTTACTTGTTTTATTTATGAGCCAGAAACCTACGTTCATTCCGCCATATTTGACGGTCTCAGAAGCTAATTATTAACGCAAATTGATCATAAGAATGGTTATCAGATGTTTTGTCTAAGGTGTTTTGCGATATAAAAGCTTTAATAATAATAACAATAAGTTGCAACAGTTTATAATCTAGCGAAAAGTGCTTTACGCTTTTAACAATTTTGATTTGTTACGAGAATAACTGGGACAAAGTTCATATTTAATGTAAAAATGCGATAAAGTGTTATCGTTCGTCCACTTGACTGTGAAAGAAACTATGCAGAAAAAAATACACAGGAAAAACACACAGAAAATACATAGAATTTTCACTTCTTGCCCGTGTACACACCAACACACGCACCAGTTTAGTTTTATGGTTATTTTTAGTAAGGAATTCAGGAGCTAAACAAAAAAGTTATTCTGAAACAGTTTACCTCAAACACTGGAAGTATTTAAGATTAAAAATCCACATAACGCTTAATTAGGCGTGTTGGGGAGTAATCATCTGATCATAAGCTCACACACAACTGAAGAAAATAATAATAATTGTAATGCACATATATTCTGATGAATGTTGGTGAGTATTAGCAGCTGTAATGGAACCAGTAGTTCTGAAAGATTCAATAGCAATGGAGAAAGTAAGTGGCGGGGTGTATTATTTCACGACCAGTCTATGAGCTATGCAGAGACAAGTACGAATGAGCTTGCCACTTTAATTCCGCTGCAGATAGTCCGCAGACAAGGGGCAGCAGACAGAGTGTATAACTCAACCGCTGTCCCCTTTCATACACGCAGAGGATTCGAAAGTGTGATAAATCAGTTCGGCCGAAGCGGCTGAAAGAATGCGAGTTGTTACCCGGGCGTTAACTCACTTGTTGCCAGCTGGTAATTGACTTTCTCCGCAGCCCCGGTGACGTCACGGTAGTTTCGAGTGCCAGGTTAGTGTTCAGGAAATTAGATTCCCGTCGGCGGTGGCTCTAATTATCTTAGCGGCTGTGACATGCGCGGAATTACGGCCACTTAAGGATGCGACGATTTTTAGGACCCGATTCCCACGAACGATTTCTCTCCCGCCAGCGGATTTCCGACGCTCGGTAGTTGTGTCGCCACCTATTTTCTCAGTTCTCACGGCTCCGTAGCAGGCAGTAAAATTTTTCTTGTAACGTAGAGTGTTTCCGTTCTTCTAACCTTTCATTGCAGCATTCGGAAAAACTAATTATGTTAATACAAAGAAATCATAATCCAACATATCTACTTGGTATGTGAGTGGAGACTTTCCTGGTGTATTGATGAAATGAAATCTTCACAGGAGTTCAGCTGGATGGCGTCGTAAAAAGACAACGTTTCGACAGCCTGTTCTACTGTCATCATCAGGTCTACTGTTTCAGATAGGGCTGCCTGAAAATCGCAAACTAGACTGTCTTAGCAGCCGGCTCCTTGGTGATTGTCTTGCAATTCGCTTCAGATAACTTTACTGATTACAGAATCTACAAAATACTTTTTGCCACCCGGAATGTCACGTTACAAGTTTTTAACTTCCCTGTTTTGTTCGAATCCCCGTTCAGAAATTGTGACTTCAGTTTTCCATAAATTCCCAAAAGCATTCCAGGCAAACTTCGGGATGGTTCCTTGAAAAGACAATGGCCGAATTCCTTCCTGTTCCTTGCCTTCCCATGCTTTCCCGACTATAATGATCTCGATGGCGACAAGACGAAAAGCACGAAGCAAAGAAAAAAGAAAATGATACATAAGTGTTTCTCTCTATTATTGTGAAAACCGTTTATGCATCATTTAGAAATGTTTTAAATCTCATCCCGACGTTTCGTTAAGCAGTTACAACTTGAGCAACTACGGCACAAAATCAGAAGCCGAAAATAATTCTAGTAGGATATCAAGAAAATGAAATTTTTTTATGCGTTTAGTATTCGTGATTTGTTAGATGAAGAGACTGCAATCAAACGGCTTGAGATACTCAAGAAACTGCAGAAAAAGTAGGATTACAAATCTCATTCGAGAATACTGAATTCATATGTTCAAAGACAGAAATAGCAAGTTTGAGAACAAAATACGGTAAAATCAACAGGATCCCATACTTTAAATGTCTCTGAGAATTCATCGAACAGACAGGCCTTGAGAAAATCTCACAGCCAAATCACCTCGAAAAAGTAAAAAAAAGCATTAGGGTTAGTCCAAAATCTCTACAACAAAAAATCCATGTCAAGACAGAGCATAATTCGGCACTACAACATAGTCATAAAACCAACAGTCCTCTATGTAAGTGAAACATTAACACTTAACATAAAACATGACCTTCAAGACATTAAAAAAGCAGAGAGAAAAATCATTAGAAAAATTCTAGGAGCAAGACTCACTAAAAATATAGTTACAGACTACAATCAATCAAAACATCGAAATCGGCATCAAGAAAAGGCGAATGAAATTCTTTGGTCACCTTAAGCGGTTACCAGAAAGTCGACTGACAAAAAAGATAATAGATTATGTAAGTTCACTTAAAAATCTAACACCTTGGCTGAATGAAATTCGGAAGAATCTTAAAAGTACAAGAATAGGAGCAACAGACAACTTAGAAAGAGACACCTTCAGACACAAAGTAGGGAAGTTATAACTGAGCAACCAAAACAAAAACAATACAGACAAAAGTGGTCGGAAAAATGCAATAAACCTTTCTCGGAAAGAATGAAAGCTTACTGAAATAATAAGAAGAACTCAAAGAAAACTTGATTGGGTTTTTGCTTATCGTCTTCCATTTATTGGGAGAATTCGCCAATAATAATAATAATATATGTATGTATAAAATCTGATAAGGACCCTCCAGTATGGATACGGGCATTAATATGCAACCACATTTGATCGGGGAGGTACAACGGGACCAGGGTCGAATCCTGGTCGCCATATCGTCGACGTCGAAGAGGCTTAAAGCCATAAATAAAAAACAAAACAAAACTGGTCACCGTATACCAACCGTCCTGATTGTGGTTTATAGGCAGTTTTCTGCAGTCATAGAGGTGAATGCAGGGTCGGTACCAAATATCCGCCTCGAAATTACACATTTCAGAAACAAAAATACACTTATAAAACTCAGGACATATTTACACAATTCGCATACAAGTTTTAAGACAACATTCCTCCAATAGCGTAAATGCGCAGGTTCTGACAAATTCGATACTTACACGAGTGGGGCATACGTTCTTCTATTCTCACAATTACGCTACTATAGTAGATTTCATACGGACTGATCCTTTACAGTGTGTGCTACATACGCTGTAACATATCAAGGTTATTTGTATATTTTCTTGAAACAGTGCTAAAACTTAGGTTCTCTTGATTGAATACCAGCACAACATATGTGAAATGTATTATAACATTCTTTAAATCTTTCCAATGGATCCACATCTGTCTACTTGTAAAGAATTTGTAAAGACTGTATGTAATTAATTAAAATATTTATTATCACTAACATAATTCAAGACAACGGAAAATTGTGGTGAAACACGAACATATAAAACTGAAATAGATCCACTAAACAGTCCATGTATTTAAATTGACTTTTTTATGGCTTTAAGCCTCGTCGATGGCGAGGTCATTAGAGATGGGAAGGGACTGGATACAAGGAACGGGAAGGAATTCGGCCATGTCCTTTTGAAGGAAGCAGCCCGGCATTTGCCTGCGGTGATTAGGGAAAACCATGTAAGCCCAAATCTGGATGCCCGGACGGTGATTCGAACCGGCGTCCTCCCGAATGCGAAGCCAGAGTGTTAACCGCTCACCCACCACGCTCGGTAATTAAATTGAGCTCTCATACTGTCGGTGTTTGTCTTGTTAATTCATTAAAGCCTTAAAGGTTACGACGTCGAAATCTCTAGCTCCGCAAGAGAATTGGGGCAAGGAATTCGGCCGTAAACATTTGAAGGGACCAATCCTGCATTAGCCACTACTGATTTCGGGAAACACCGAAAAACCGAAATTCGGATGGCTGGACCAGGAATCCAATCCTCTGCCTCCAGAACATCGAACAATAGCCACCAACCCCACATAACTTGATGCTTCACATTTTAATTATTTCTTGAAGAAGAAAGGACTAATATAACGATATAGAAATGTTTTAAATCGTTCATGAAAAATAAATTATGGGGTCAATTTATTAAATTTTTCATCTTAATTTTACAGATTTCAGTACGAAGCTGATTTTTAATCTGGTGTTAAATTTTATTCATGATCCCCTGTGTTACTTATATGTATGTAAGGTTTACATACAATCATGTATAATTTAGTTCCACATCGGAGAATTTTGTTTATTTGATCTAAGAATAAATATCGTCATCCCTAGAGCTACACGGCTGCGTGAGGAGGTAGCAGGATGTCAGATATAGCCGTGAATACTGGTCAGCCGAGTCGGTGGCCTGCACCTGCTCGAGAGCGAGGAGGGACTTTGGACTACGCAGCAGTCAGTAGCAAATGGTCACACTTTGTAACGGCAGATGCACTCGTATGATGTGGTCAAGACACACTGTCTAGAGTGTCTCACGCTACATAATTTCTGAGCCGCCGTATGGATCAGTTTATTGTCGCCCAGTGTACTTGTGCTGAATAAATGTGTTATAAAGTCCATGGTCTTATCAGTGAGATTTACCATCACCACGATATCCTTAAAATCAGATTCATGCTGGTAGTATTCCACAAGAAAATGTTCTACAAATGTATGTGGTCCTGAAAAATGAAATGGAAATATAATTTTCAGCCACATAACCATAAATATGTCATGCTAACATGCTCGATGAGAGACTAATCCCTCAGGAGATTTGGATATACCTTTGCAAGTAACTTCGACTGCGACGAGAATTCAATGGATTTGGTTGAGGATGATAAGGATCACTACACACAATACATCGTCTGTATACCGCAAATCTAATGACGATTTTTGGCAACCCTTGAATGGTCTGAGATTCAGACATTCAAAGGGCACGCTTCAATATCATAATACCACTGGACACACTTTATCTTCTTTTTATGATGTCACGCATGGGCCGTTACTAATGATTACGTACGCTTCCAGGGGATTATGAACTGGGGTGATTTTCCGTCGCCTTCCCCAATTTATGTTCGTATGTGATACTGAAAGTGTCGATGACAGTGATTGTGAGTGGGTTCAGTATATGGCATTGTTTGTGTTGTGTGATATGAGATATGAAGAAAGAAGAGGGCGAAACCCGGCCTAATCTTCCGAAACACAGGCCTACTCTTCCGAAAGACACGGGGGAGGGTGCCAGGCTTATCGTCCCGATTCCACAAACCAATCAACACCAACAGTGCCGTATGCCCTCACTCCATACGCACTACAGAGCAGTTTATGATTTAATACAAGTTTTTGATGCACAAAACGCTAATTACCATCTTTACCAACCTGCTGGATTAGAATTTCTTCCGCCACCAGTATTCGCACTACATAACCTGTCACATAACCGGACACCATCACGGTGTAGCAGCCAACTGAATACACAGTTTACCTCAAAGGCAGATAACCTGACGTGTTTTCTTCCCTTCAACAGATTATGAAAATTTCAATGAATCCATATTGGCTAATTTCAACTTATTTTATTTCATCCGAAGTGAAATTAAGCGTTTGTCGAGAAACAGCTATAAATGGTTGTTTCCGGAAAGCGTTTTTCTTCCAAAATTCGCTTATGTGTAACTTTCCCTTTGGAGGAATCGGATAGTAACGTTAAAACATGTTCGTAATAAATATTACATTTTTCGAGGTATCGTTGCCAGGTGTGTTACGTTATCTGTTGTTAAGCATTACGTGTAAACCATTGCTCTGTAGAGATCTGCTATTGTTGTCTATCACTGTAAACTACCTGACGAATGTCGAATAATAAAGTCGCTATTTAGCGTAGTTATTGCTTTATTTTTTTAACTTATGGCTTTACGCCTAGTCGACGTCGAGGTCATTAGAGGTGGGAGAGGACTGAGGACAAGGAACGTGAAGGAATTTGGCCATGTATTTTTGAAGGAAGCATTCTGGCATTTTTCTGGAGTGAATTGCGGAATCGAACCAGCGGCCTCCCATAGGCTAGGCCAGAAGGTTAACCGCTCTCCCACAACGTTCGGTTAGTAATTTCTGATAAGTTGTAATAAGAAAAAAGCTTAAAGGTGAGCTGAAATAATACATGAAAAAGTACAAAAATCTGATAGCATAAATGTAAATTTTATGATGAACGTTTGAATTAACGTTTGAACACAGTTCTGGTTTGTATAAACAGTTATTCAGGTATAGACGGAAGGAATAACAAATATAAATGCATCACGTGACAAAACATGATTTTCTTCTTCACCAAAAATATTGAAAATCAAAGATGTAGACGCGTCACAGGCGAAAAAATTTTGACTAGAATTCAAACAATATTGTAATGCACATACAGGGTTTCCAGGAACTGCATCACAGACCTATTGTTTCACTTTTCGTATCACTCTACCGCCAGCGTCAATTAAGCCTATTCCTGAGCTGCGGTTGTAGCTGTCAGTATTGTGGTGCGAAATTATTAATGGACGCTAAACCCGGACAGAAGATGCGCGTCAGCTGTAGAGAGTGGATCAGGAAAGTCAGTAAATCAGAGTGATGGGCCGGGACTCGGGGGCAGCGATTAATGCCGCCTAATAAACGCACAAACGAGCGCCCGCGGCGCGCCGCAGATGGAACCCGGCGATAAAACTGATTCACAGCACGCGACACATACGTGTGCCCGGGCACTTCCCGCATCGTCACTGCGGGTGCTCTGCCGGTTAACAATCTGCACGGGATATCTAGCTGGTCGACACGGGATGAAGATAACTGCAAAGGAGTGTCAGCTTATTAGGTACACAGATAAAAAACAAATAATGGTTGACTGTGGTTAAAAAATAGGTAAAGAACTAAGGAGTGATTTAGGGAAGCCATGGAAAACCAAAATCTGGATGTTCGGACGTAGATTCGAACCCGCGCCCTCCCGAGTGCGAGGCCAGAGCGTAACCACTCACCCACCACGCTAGGTGAAAATGTTTCAAAATCCTTCCGTTCGAAAGTGTGATGAGGGAATGTACCAGACAACTAAAGGAATTGGTTCGATAAACTTTGGTTAGACGATTGCTTGAAAATTGTAATGAAGTGTGGTACCCACATTTTAGGTATCAACTACAGGAGTTGGAGGGGGTACAAAGAAGGACTGCCAAATTTGTCTCTGGAAATTACTGCAAAATACAATCAGTAACTGATGTGATAAAATAGGTGGTATAAGATTCATTGGCAGAGAGGAGGAGGTGGAAGAGGATCATGGGAGCGTATAAGGCGTTATGTTGCTGAAGAGCCGTGAAAGGGTATTAGTGGAAGAATTAGGCGCAGTGCATGGGAAGGAAATTATCGCCATTATAACAAACTGGATTTCGATTACATGCACAAGGGTGTGGGAAGAATTTCTTTACTAGATAAAGATGTAGAATTCGAATAAATTACCAAGAGAAATAACTAATAATTTACCAAAAAGGATGAAAAGTGGAAGGCAAAAGTAGACGGGAAAAGGAAAAGGAAAAAATGGGTATGTGGGGAAATTGAGCAATCGCTCCATCAATTAAATTAAATTAAACAACATTTTTCGGAATAGACACATGCAAGCGGATGAACGAGTGGTACTGAGAATTTTTCTGGTGATAAATTTTTGTAAGCCTTTACTTCCCGTTGAGTGCTAAGATTTAAGAAATGGGCGAGGATAGTGGGTAAGGAACTGGAAGGAAGTGGACTGTTGTACTTATCCTTCAGAAAGCCAGAACGAAATGTAACCGCCAACCGATTTTAATGTCACCATTTAAATATGTATTATGTTTGAATGCAGCGAAGAAAAAAAAATTCGCTAATTATTTGAATTTCCTTGGTGAACTTTCCTGTGTGGTGGCAGCAACTGGACATGCTCCATTTTTTTTGTTGTTCTCAGTATCTACCTTACATACCAGTGTGGCTCTGTGCGCTAAGGCGCTGCACACTGATTCAACAACGTGACGGGGCACGGGCCCTACAGACCTTTTTAAATGTGTGTTTTAGGCTGGCACCACGCAGGCGAATGCACTGAACGTGCCAGGTGTGTTCGTTGTAGAGCCGGTCACGAACTCGCTGCCTGCAAGAAACCCCGCGATGAACCCACTTGCTGCACTGCGGGTCCGGGCACGCAGCTTCTAACCCCGGGACCACACGCTTGGCACTTATTACAAACTCCAAGCCTCTACAAACGCTTGGTTAATTTTGGGGAGCCAAACATCGTCATCCACACGCTTGCGCTTGCGCTCTTATGTTTTGGAGAAGCAAGCATAACGGACGTCTAGGTTATGTCGGCCAAAACTTTCAGCCTAACCTATATTTTATACAAAAAAATTAAAAAACTAGAAGGACGGCAAAGAAGATCGTGGATGTTAAAAATCCATAGAAACCGCACCATTTACTTATTGTAATCTCATTCATGCAATTATGATTACTACGTAGCTTCATGTATTTATTTCATTTAATATAAGTATATTGTTTTATAATTAGAATTCTATAATAATTATTGTTTTAACGGCATTATAATGTCTTTATCCATTAATTTTTGACTGCAGAGAATTTATGGAAGAAACATTTAATGAGCCTTTATTTTGAGCCATCTGGTCAGTTTGATAACTTCTGCCTAATGAGATATGCTGATTCTGAATATTCGCTGAATGAAAATTCAGCTTCAGAGAAGCTAAATTAATAAATTTATACCTGAGTCAGAGCGAATAGAATCTTGTTTTTTCTTTAAATGTTTACGAAATGTAAAAGTAAGATATTCTATCTTTTTTTTTTTTTAATATACATGACAGTTTTATTTAAAACTTCACTAAGACGACTCCAAACATGAGCTACTTTTTTATGGTCTTTGCAGAGTTCTACTTGGCAGCATTCGGGGAATTTTAAAATATCCTCATTGGACAAGTTATTCATTTCTCTTGCAGCACTTTTATACAGCAAAAATAAACACACGTTTTTTCCACCGTCAGGGCACAAACAATACTTGACCGCAGAAACGTGTAGCCGCTTCGCAAGCACTTGCCGCGACCGCCTTTGATTTGTGCCAAAACCGATCGGATCAGCCACAAGTGCCTGCAAGCCCACACAAGCCAAGTTAAGCGCCCTATCCACACGTTTCAATTTGTGACAGTTTGACGAGGTTTGGCAAGCGTGTGATTCCGGCTTTACAGAGGTTGTAATAGTCTCCGTCATCTTGAAAGCAGCCGTACCGAGAGCAGAGCCACCCTGTCTATCATCAGTCACAGAAGCAAGAAGTTGCGGACACAGAAGACGACCTATGCAGGGGAGCTCAACAGCGGCAACAGCAAAAGTCGACGACCTGCAGCGACCGGTCCAGAGCTACTCGCGAAGGCGAAGCAGTCTGCTGCTTACCACTACCTACAAAGGCGGACTACACGAACTCCAAAATCATAAGCTTAAGCTTCATAATGCAGCTGCTTCATCAACAAACCATGTTACTGACGGAAGTCATAACAAGTTATGCCAATAACCTGACACCACCGTGAAGATGAACCAACAGAGATGTCTTGAACCATATAATTACTGCTGGAGGCAATGTCTTTGGACAATATCCTCCACCTGCCTACAAAGAAAAGACAGTGGCTGTGCCGTGTCGGTTTCCCGCAATCATCAACGTGATTGCGGTCCTCAGTCTCCAGCTCATAAATTTCACAAATAAAAAATCAACTTCTCATATACAGAAGAGACAACTGGCAGCACTTCATTTGCTCCACTAGTGTAGCTCTCAAGAGCGATGCGGAAGTTGCAGGCACTCCAAACTTCGCCACTAGGCAGCAGAACCTAATCCCTCGGGAAACTCTCGGACAAAGAAATCATTAAAAAAATCCCTTCATTTGTTTCTAACTTCTGTCTTGTTTGATATCAGTTAACATTCCAAACAATCTTATTTCTCATTGTCTTTTTCGTTCTCCTCTATTATACTTTATTTCTAAGCATTATCATTCTTGCTGTGGCCTGACCAGTTTATTTATGCAGATCATTAATAGCATTTTGCAGAACTGTTGTACTAGATTCGCGTGGTAGTAGCTTCTAAATAAGAGCAATTAAAATCATCTCGTCGATATAATGTGACGCCTTGCACCATTTTCTATGGTTTGTTTTATTATATTAATGACCATGTATTAGATTAATTTTTCATAAAATCTTGAGCAATCATTATTTATTCCTTTAGATAAATTTTTAAAGAATGCGCATGGTTGTAAGAATGGCTATGATGCCAATGTAAATATACAGCTTATTTTAGTGTATGTAATTGAGAACATTTATTATGGGGAATGTAGTGGTACGGCCATCGCTAGAGTGTGTCATCGGGAAGACAGGTCCTATAGATACCGTTACTCGTCCTGGACAATCCGTCGCCGCTATCCTTACAACAAAACGAGTGGGGTGAGGATTTTACCTGGGACTCGGCTTTCATGAATGGATCCCTAGGGACAGAAGGTCATTGAGGCAGGCGGGAAAAACATGAGTCCTTTGGCACATAGCGTCCCTCGGAAATGTACATATGGAACCAAGGATCATAGCTCACACGCAGTTTGTGCGTGTGCGAATAAATCCTGTGACATCAGGACGCTTGACCGTGAGCCTGTCGAAATGAACACACGACTAAAATTCTGGAATTTTGCTGTTCAACATGTACCTATGAGACCAGGACGGTGGAGGTAAACTTTACGTGGGAGAGGCAGGGCCGGCGTTAGGGGAAAAGGGGGGGGGGGGGTAAGCTGACCCATTTATTATGAGGGAGGGCCCCAACCGATGAATATGCCAAGGGCCCCCAACTTCTAAGAACGCTTATCCCGGGCCCCAAAATCCTAGCTCTGGCCCTGGGGAGAAGGAAGAAACACGAACCCACTTTTGGTTCGGGGCTCTGATGCTGACTTCTGATGTTGGTTGGACGCTGCTGCTCATTCTGACTTGCATTCTGCGTTGAATGCTGGGGCGTCATCCGCAATGCGACACAGTCCATAATGCTGACCTGGTCGAGCTTGACTGCAGCTGCCTTGTGAGGCACAGGTCTCACATTCCGTGAGTCCACCTTCAATCATTGCCGGCTAAAGATGTAGCTGCTACGGTAAAGTGTTACATCCCCAAGCCTAGTGTATGTGCATTCCATGAAAGTAGATAATAACCCGTAAGCGCCACTGGAATTAGTTTTTGCTCTAATTTTCAAAGCAAAATCCCACTGAGCGAACGGCATAATTTACCAAATCGGTATGAGTTGTTATAAAAGCATTTTCATACTCTCGTACAATATTGAATTGTATATTTGTTCTATTCATGGAAGCCAATATTATTTTCATTGTATAAAGTCGCAGCATCATTGATAACAATGACTGATGTCATCATTTATTATTTACACTAACTTCCTCCATATGTATTAATACCAACAGTGGTGGGTGATCGGTTAACGTTCTGGCCTCGCATTCGGGAGGACACGGCTTCGAATTCCTGTCCGGGCATTCAGATTTGGGTTTTCCATGGTTTCCCCAAATCACTCTAGGCGAATGCCGGGACGCTTCCTTCAGAAAGGCCATGGCTGCATTCCTTCCCGTTCCTTGTCCCCACTCCCACCCCGCATCTAATGACATTAGCCGTCGACGAGACGTAAAGCCATAGTAAAAAAAAATGTATTAATCATTTGGGATTTGATTGAAAAGTAAATATCATTGTGTTTGTTTTTCTTAATGGCTATTTGTACTGTAAAGCTAGGCGTTCCATTGTAATTTTGTGCAATCATGTACTCAAGTTGTCTAGACATGTACTTGCCATTTGAATATTAAATAAATATCTTATTGTGACAATTTTCCTGCACATCTGATAGTGTCGAGATTCTTACCAATTTAAGTTTTGCATTACCTCCTAAAATTAAATATCCACAATTAATCAAATTATTACTAATGATAAACTATAAAATTCTTTCCCCAAGGAATGCCCTGCTACATTTGGCAAACCCTACGTAGGGAATTTGTTAGATTATCCTTAGGAACGAGTTTAAATGATGATTCCGAACACCAAAAATGTATAATATCTTGCAGAAATTCTTACGTTGCAAGAAGATCATAACCACTGATGCTTTTAGAAGTATGTGAAGGTATTTTGCATCAAAGAAACTAAAAATATTCTAATATCAGTCATCGGATTTCACAGCTGTCTTAAGTGAGCATTAAAAACTGGGTCCCGTTACTAACGATGCAATAGATGTTACGAGGCATTAATATGAGATGTAACTATGTCTTACACGAGACAAAAACCTACATGTGTAAAATGTGATGAAAAGGAACACAATTACACAAATTATTACGCTAAAAAAACACTTCAATCTGCAGACATAAATTGACAATACAAATCGTAAATCGGATTGTCGTCAAAACTTTTTAATGATATATAATGCACTGCAATGTACTGCCGGGAAGCCTTCGTAAAGAACATCATTTAACTGATTGATTGACCTGTCACTTGGCAACGTGTTGAAGACCACTGATGATGTGGGGGAATTAATTAATAGTCCCATTATTCATCAATCTCGACAGTTACACCTCTCTTGAAGTTGAGTCTGCCGTCTATTAGTGTAAAAATGTTTCATAATGAGACTCAACGACGATAAAAAATTGTTTAATTCTTTGGGAGTGACTAAGCATCGTCATAAATAATAAGTCGTAAGAATTCAGTTAATCCTTCTTGTAACAACGTTTGCATTGTTTTGAGTTGCTTTACAGCCCTATTAGAAGTGGAAAGATCAGAGGTAGCAATTAATTAACTGATTGACTGAATTGGTTGGGTGAAAGTATTGAGTCACCGTAATAGTAACCAGCATCGTGAATGCCGGTAAACGGAGACTACAAGTTAACATCATTAAAACATCTTGTTATGTTGATGATTTATAATGCTTGTCAACACAATTTAGAATTGCCGCAAGGTTATGAATACCGTTAGAATAAAGTGAAATACACACTAACGTTACCTGAACAGCGGCTCTGCTGAACTTTTCTTCTATTATGCCTGACAACTCGGCCATTATCCCCTTCAATGTGATTGGTAATGGCTACGTGGACGTCCATGAAACCAAAATTATAGAATTTTTGGCTATTTGTTCCGGCGTCCCCCTAAAGTACAGAACAGATTATGACTGCATTTTCAAAGTCTGACAGCACAGTATATGACTATAAAACTAATTTATGTGCCATCACACTACGTCAAACTAGAGCGGATTAGAATCTTAAAATCTGAATACCATACAGGACTATAGCAACCGCTTCGCTTTGTTTCTTTTTAAGAAAATATAACCCGGTAGAATTAAAGAAACGGTAAATTGATATATATAACTATGGCTAACGTTTACATGATTTATATGATTTTCTTTTATAAAAAATAAGAAGAATATTTTGTCACTTCTTAGTTATTTTAAGAGACTTCGTTATAGAGTAGATATTTTTTTAAAGTGAATTAATTATGTTAATTTACAAGGAGATGAACAAATGGCAGTGAAATTTATCCCATCCACTTGGACGAAGTGTAAATATATATGTAAATCTCGATTCCTAAACTAGTTACGTCTTAATTTGATGGAAACATTAAAAAGAAAAACAAATCTGTTTCGAAATTCTGTTAATCCAATTAATTTCATTCCACATATTTATTGTCAACCTACATGGGAGTTTTACATAGTCTCACAAAGAAAACATGCGGATAAAATCATGAAATAGTGCATTCATAAGATGCTACTGATGTTTTAAAGGAAACATTTAGATCTTTCAGGAAATATCTAAACAAAAATAAACTAAAACCTAGTGTCGCAAGCACTTGACCATTTAACGTTGTTGGGCCATAAATGATAGTTTCCTCGTTGGCGATTCCTCTCTACCGTCATATCACAAGCGGTGCAATACCGTGGAGATTATACATCCAAAGAAACCCATATTTTAGATCAGGGGTGGCCAACCCAAATGATCTTGAGGGCCACTTTGGAAGTGCAACATAACTCCGCGGGCCGCAAATATATTTATTTATCCCCACTATAGACATTTTTTCGGAGTGAAAAATTGAAACACGAGTTGTTATTGTGTTTACTATTATTCTTACATGTAAATACAGATAATACAATACTAATTATACTAAACGCACATTGCAAAGAAATATATAACACTAAAAATGAAATATAAAAAATATTTTTTTAAAAGTGTGATGAATCTCGCGGGCCGGAAAAATGTTGAAGGCGGGCCGCGGGTTGGCCACCCCTGTTTTAGATACTCAAGAATTTTCGGCAAGATCCGATACATAGATAAAAGTAACAAAAGAGCAACAATCAACGAAGAAAAGATGGCTTCACCATCTAAAATGAGCCTTACAAGAAGCAAGTGTCACAACTGTCAATTTAATTCATGGTTGTAGTAAAGTATTAAATGTAATCACTGATCACGAAATATCGATATATGCATTAAAAAAAAAAAAAAAAAAAAAAAAAAAAAAAAAAAAAAAAAAAAAAAAAAAAATTATCATTTAAATTCATATACGTCTCATTATCAATGCCGAATGAGACTGAGATATCTATTGGACAATAGATGCATAAGTAAGTAACAGACTGATCTACCCATCTAAGAATTTTAAACATGTTACCACCCGGTTTAATAAAACATACAGGTTGGCTGAGCAGTTTGTATGGAAAGTCAACGACGGAAGGCAAGGGCAGTTTGGTGTCACAAGAATGATAACAACAGGAGTAGACTTTACATCTAAAATGGAAAAAAAAATGCCCGAAGTCAAAGAATTCTGTTATTTAGGAAGTAACACAACAAGCGCTGGACAACGAAACAAAGTGTAACATAAAAGAAGATTAGGACTAGCAAAAAGTATCTTCCCTAAGAAGACTAACCTTTTGTTACAAAAATTATAAGTTACATTCCAAAACTTTCTCTTTAGAGCACAGTATTTTAGAGTATGAGAGTGAAAGGTGGACACTGTGGAAAATGGATCTAACGAAACAGCAGGTTCTAAAATATCGAAGGGATATTGAAACCTAAGTCGACTCACTAAGTGTGAAATTAATACGTTGCGGAAACATTGGAGAAAGAATTTAGTTTATTAAAGATATAGATTTGTTGAACAGATATTTTAACATTTGGGATTGTTTGTTAATTAAAGATAGGAGTGAGACTAAAGAACAATGGAAGAAAATATTAATGGAATGTACAATTATTTTTCTTTTGCTTATGGCTTCATGCCTTGTCGACGTTGATGTCATTAGAGGCAGGAAAGGAGTGGGTGAAGGGGGTCGCAGCGCCATCTTGTTTTTTTTTAATTGAATTGCGTGGGGTCCTTAATTGATTTTAATTGATTTTAATTGAATTGCGTGGGGTGGAGCCTTAATTGATTTTAATTGATTTTAATTGAATTGCGTGGGGTCCTTAATTGATTTTAATTGATTTGCGTGGGGGGGAGCCCTAATTGATTTTAATTAAGGCTAATTGAATTGCGTGGGGTCCTAATTGAATTAAGGAGGGGAGCCGAGGAACTAGGGGAGTTTAATTGAATTAAGGAGGGGAGCCGCTGCAATCTCAAATCTGTAACCTCAGATTGATCTTATTATTTCCTTATGTACAGCGGTCAGCGGACAGTTTTTTCCCCATGTATTCTTATGGAGGATGGAGTGAGCCCACTTTTTCCCCCATGGCGGGGGTCCTTAATTGATTTTAATTAATGCTAATTGAATTGCGGGGAGGGGGTCTGACATCTGTAACCTCAGATTGATCTTATTATTTCCTTATGTACAGCGGTCAGCGGACAGTTTTTTCCCCATGTATTCTTATGGAGGATGGAGTGAGCCCACTTTTTCCCCCCATGGCGGGGAGCCTTAATTGATTTTAATTAATGCTAATTGAATTGCGGGGAGGGGGTCTGACATCTGTAACCTCAGATTGATCTTATTATTTCCTTATGTACAGCGGTCAGCGGACAGTTTTTCCCCCCCATGTATTGCTTATGGACCTGTCTTTGCAGACAGTTTGGAGCGGAGGGGAGCCGAGGAACTAGGGGAGTTTAATTGAATGCGGGTTCGTAATTGAATGAGCACAGCTGCACCACACTCGAATTATCGCTCCCCTCGCAGCTGCATGATGCGGGTTCGTAATTGAATGCGCCACACCCGGAAGCCATCAATTATCGCTCCCCTCGCAGCTGCATGATGCGGGTTCGTAATTGAATGTGCACAGCTGCACCACACCCGAATTATCGTTCCCCTCGCAGCTGCATGATGCGGGTTCGTAATTGAATGCACACAGCTGCACCACACTCGAATTATCGCTCCCTCGCAGCTGCAGCCCCACCCGGCGTCAGTTTGCAGCCATGTCCCGTCTAGTGATGTTGTTCTCTTCTGTCTACCAACTCAACGCTGGTGATACGAAACGTTTGACGATAGGGTTATCGTCCAAACACGAGTTTGAACCTGTTGTTGTTCTGGAAAAAGTGGGGCACAATAAAATTGTTTTAACATACGACGAATGGAACGTCCTGATCCATGTATTGGACGTAGTGTCCGAGTTATTCAACGCCGGCACCGACAGCATCTCGCTTGGTGAGCACACCGTCTCCTGCCGAACGATTGCCGGGTGAAGACTGTTTGTTTCCACCTCAATGACGATCCTGCCAGCGGCGTCTTCTTCGCCAGTCTACTTGGAGGAACTTCGTCGACGCGCAGCCGACCGTGACAAACGCCTTGACCGTCAAGCAGAAGTGGGGCTACTTGGTGGCACGATATTATACTGAATTTGTGGACATTCTAGCTAATAAAGTGCTACGAGACTTCAATATGGCTACAGTGCAAAAACTGATTGACATGCATATTAATAATGTTTCGTGTAGCTCAAGTGACATACAGTTCATCATTGGATTATGCGCAATTAAGACTTGAACTCATTGCATATAAAAATTTGTAGTATCTGATGATGTAAATAATATTGTAATTAAGAATTATGAACCTGGATATGATGTTTGTGGACCTTATTAACTAAAGTGTTTAAATCGCATCAGCATACTACAAGGTGTTTGTGAGTGAATTGGCTGACAAAGTGTTGAGTGACTACTACACATGTACTGCCTCAGTGTCGAAGTTAATGGATATGCACATCAACAACGTTCATCCTATTCATGTGTCTTACAGTTCTACAATTGATTTTGGGCAATTAAGGAATGAAATAGTTGCATACAAAAATTTGATTGTACTTAATGATGTATGTAGAATTGTAAACAGTAAAGAATAAAATCATTTTACCAGATTTTTCTTTTGTCATTTCACCTATCCTAATTAAATAATAAGATAGTATATATTTTATTTAAATCTTTTACCAGATTTTTCTTTTGTCATTTCACCTATCCTAAATAAATAATAAGATAGTATATATTTTATTTAAATCTTGCTGAAATATCACGCCATAAAATAGGCATATTCATAATTTAACTGTCCTTACAGCTAATGTGCAAAGTATACATTACATAACGTCTGTAAAACTGTTATTGACTGCTACGCCATGTTTTATATCCCTTTCTAAGCATGAAGGTAGACAACTTTCCCACCTTCTACTAGTTATGCACTAACGTAATTGCTTTGCGGTTTAAAATTTTATCCTGAATGCATCTTTTTGTTGAATAAAAGCTGCTGAATATCTCACTTCTGCCAGACAGAATTTTAGTAAATTTAAACGTAGGTAACCACTTTTCGCTGGAAATGGCAGATCAACAAAGCACTTACGAGTATGGGTGGCTCTTTGTCGCTGAGTCGGCAATGCATGTAGGGCTACACTGTAACCGACTTCGGCGATTGTTCGCTCTGCCAGCACACTGCGACCGATTGTTATTTACTTCTCAACAGATCGCGTTGCAAGATGGAAGAAATTGACGTTATTTAAATGTTGACTGAGAACTCTGTTCAGATTTAATATTATGTTTTGTTATGTAAAAAGTGAATGAGTAAACGACATTTGGTAACACAGCAATGACAAATACTACGAACTTACATTAACTCTATCCAAAGTATTTTTTCACAAGACGTTAACTCTCATTCAGAGGTCGCTTGTTCGTCACCCGTCGTGAAAGTGAAAAGTCCAGGATTCGAATCCCGGCTCAGCCTCGATTTTCAAAAGCCCTTAACCTGACATTCACATCTGGCACAACTTGCGTTGTAATGTGGTTACACCAGAACACTTCCGTTGTTTGGTTTCCAGTTTAAACTGTAGGTTCTCTACACCCGGCTAAGTTCACGTAGGCTAGGATAGGTGCGGAATGCGCAGGCAATAAAAACCCTGGTCATAATGACCAGACTAGCCATTACTCCGTACTTCAGTTGAATATCGGGTTGGTTCCTTCAAAAGGCCATGTCTGAATTCCACCCCGTTCCCCTGCACCAGTCCTATCACGCATCGTGATCGGTAAAGATCTGACCTAGCATTTGGGAGGGTGCGGTTTCGAATCCCCGTCCAGGCATTCAGATTTGGGTTTTCCATGGTTTCCCCAAATAACGCGAGACGAATGCCGGGGATAATTTCATCATTTTTCCATGGCAGAATTCCTTCCCGTTCCTCGTCCACTGTCCTTTCCCCGCCTCTAAAGGCATAGAACCATAAAAAAGAATCGCATGTGCTTTTATCCAATTCAATATAACTTATTAGGCAGGTAGGTGATTTCACTGCAGGTCTATATATTCGTCCTCCTTTCAGAGGTACTTTTTTCTTCCTGGTGGGTGGGTTTGTTAACGTTCGGGACTACCATGTGGGAGATGGAGGGTTCGATTCCCGGTCCGCATGTTAATTAGTATCTGTTGTAGTTTAGACATACAAATAGCCGTTTATCGCCAAGAGTCACTGTGGACACTCCGACAATGACAAAAATAAAAATAAAACGCGTTTAGTGGTGTTTGTTCCTGTAGCCAGGGATGGTAACGCGATGTATGTGGTGGGAGTTCTACAGGTTTATCTGCTCGAATACCTGTGTCAGTGATGTATACTCATAGACCCTCCTAAGTTACCACTTCCCATTCTTGTTGAGGGGTGACTGTAAAATTCTTGAAATACAGATATTTGCGCGGGTACAGCGAATGCGTGCCACAACTTCACAATAATTGTTTGTGCATTGAAATACGGAAAAAAAGTTTCTACTGTAATGGCAGTCTCTGGGTAAAGTGAAAAAACGTGGCCATTTTTTATCAAAATTGCTAAGTTTTTCGCCTGGAACCATTTGAGGAGACCGAAACGCGTTTGTGAATAAAGTTGGTTGCACACGAGTCAAATGTCTCAATGGAGTTATTTGAGGAAACTATGGAAAAAACCGAAATTAGTTGTTTTTTTTTTTGCGTATTCCGCGAATTTCCTAAAATAGTAGTGATTTGTCACACACACAAAGTGAATACCGAAACCATGCCACTAGTTCACAATAATTGTTTTCAGATTCCCCATGCGGCGTCATCATAAATTGCATTGCTCCATACATACAATTTGCAAATATTGACAAGTTGACTAAGCCACTGGTGGATCGCATAACTCACTTGCACAGCCAGTCTGCTATAGGTAGTTGTAAATTTCACAACTTATACTACGACACTGAAGTTCTATCTTCTACCTGAAGATAGGTTTATCGTCCAAACACGACGTCAAAATCGTTGCCTCCTTCAAAAAAGGCGAAGGCTGAATACCTTCCCGTTCCTTGTCTCCAGTCACATCCCGCCTCTAATGACCTCGACTTCGACAAGGCGTAAAACCATAAGTAAAAAGAAAAAAAAAATCTTAAGCCCAGTACGTTTTCATTTACTTTAGAATTACCGTCAATATTTTCTATTGCAGAGACTAAATGCTGATCAGTGCAGAAATGATTACATTCGTCCACGTTTCAGACGATGCAGGTTTAATTTTTGAGACTGGTTGGTGAATTTTTAATGTTCTGCAGTGTCATACAGGTGATTTCATGTTCTTTCTTCAATGCATTCCACTCGTCTTCTTTTCAGAGTTATTGCTTGTATGCCGGTCTGAATATCTACTCTGATGTGTGAGTTTTTAAAGCAAAGTAATGAATCAGCAGTTGTTGGAGATGTAGGTTATATTGAATGCGTAGAGACGTCTGGCTTATCACAACATCAGCAAAGTCAGTTCTGAACAAGGGAAGTTAGAGTAATATCTCCTCCACAAACCAGTCTAAAAACTTTACGAGACAAAGTTTTATATTCGTGCTGTAGTATCCCCCAAGATTAATACGAAAGATTTTACACAATTTCTAACAGTCTGAACGTTGGCTATATAAAAGTGACGATGTTATTATTATTATCACCGAAAACGTGCATCGGATGTCGAAAGTCAAGAGGATCATAGAATACCGAGCCTGGTGGGTGAGCAGTAACGTTCGGATATATCGTTCGCGAGGATATGCAGCACGGTTTTAGAGTCAGATTTTCTTTCGTTTCCCCAAAAATCACTCGAGGCTAGTGTCGGGATCGCCCCCGTGCAGTACTCCTTTGAGAGTAATTTTTTATATGCCGATATAACTACCGTGCCCGGTAGGTGAGTTTTTTAGGATTGGGACTGTCATGTGGAGGTGGAGAGTTCAATTCCCGATCCGGCTGTTCATTAGAATCTGTTGTAGTACCACTTTTCAGCACCACCTCTATCCCACACCACAAGCCTTTTCTGCCATTCAGTAATATTTGCCCACTTACCACGAGTATCAGGGTAGACATATGGTCATCAGACAGATATCATAACTCCCATATTCATACTAGGTCTCACATACAAATCCATACGTCACCACACACAAGCACACAAAAATATAACTAACTAAAAAACCATCAGACAGACGTTAGAGTGTGTGCAAAGGATGACATGTTTTCACCATACACATCAGTGCTTATCCCATACGGATTATTCATCACACCCAATAGATTGCATGTATCATCAACTTATAGGTAGCCAGTGACTGTGAAATCTCAAAGTCGAGTAGAATCCTATAGTGATAGACACACAACGACATCGGAAGACACACATACACACACACTCACATGTCCACGCATACACACATAGTTCCATACATCAACACACACGTACACGTAACTGGAGGAAAGTGACTGAACACCCTATGTCCAGACTGAATAGTTACAGGATGTATGAAGTGTGACATGTTAACTTTGGTGGATTAAGATCGTGAAAACAGGTAAAACTTCACCCCAATTATGTAATTTCACTATACGAAAGATGTCATCGGTTTACATGGTTAGAAGTTGTGCATCATACCATACAATGTGTATTGAATTCCTCCACCAAAATAGAAAAACCCACGGCATGATGCGGTGTATCATCATAAATGAAACTCATTCTGTTCACGGTCCCTATATGACATCGGACAACTCGAGTAGTACATCAGATATACCTGTCGAAAGTCACACTAAAGTATTTGAAGCTGAACTAAGCAAATCATGCTGAAGATGACGATATCACAAGTTTCATTAACTACAGAAATGTATATCATTTGAGCAAAAAGACGGAAAGTGTATGTTTCTGCTGTCATGACAATCTCCAGATTAACCGCAGAACTCCCACCACACACACTGTAATGGTCCAAATTACATTTTTCATGTTTATGTTTTTTTTCCATCTTTTGTACATGTTCATGTATTTTATTTCATGTTTATGTTTTGTTTTCCATCTTTTGTACATGTTCATGTATTTAATTTTGGGTACGACTGGCTGAACTAGCACGACCTGGCTATTTTGGTTCCTGGCTATCTTGGTGTGAAGTCTTATGGTAACAGGCTACTGAACACTCTGAGTCATTGTGAGAGATGGCGTGATATGTAAATAACAGTCCGGACACCCCTGCTGGAATGCATGCAGGGTGGGGGTGGGTCAGGTGCTGGCTGACGGGAGGACGGTCGCGAAAAGACAGTGCGGGAGAGAAGGTTGTGGTATAGACTGGTGTGTTGAAAAGGTTTAAGTGAACGTCGCACGTGAGAGTGATTAGTGTTTGGTCACTGCCAGTACACCAACGGGACTCCTGCCACATAATGGATATCACTGTGCTACGACAACTGATTATTGGAAGCAAAACCTTTTCCACATAGTGAAACAACGAGACGCCCCACAATTATTGCTGAGGTCAGTTATCCTCAGCGCAAGTACACTCCAATTCAAGTAATCGGCAAATGGGCTGATCAGCATTTGGATGACCTATAAGCGCCCTGAGTTTAAGAACAATTTCACGCTCTACAAATAGCCAGGACATATTTAGTTCAAGAGATTAAATTTTGCTAGTCGAATATCAAATTATTTTATTTCATATTTTATTAGTTCATTTTGGTAATTGTTTCAAAATGTTAGTAACTACCATTAATGATTTGATTAACAGGTGTTATTTATATAAATAAATTAAATGTATATGAAAGATCTTTCATTTCTAGAGGTACCTTGAAATATTTAATATAGTAACAATTTTAATTAGTAAAGATTGATGACTATTACAACTGGCGCACCAACTACGGGCTATTAATTGTTGCTAATTAATTAATTAATGCATAAAATCAAATTGTTTAGGTGAACAACTCAACTCGGTATTGCGGGGTTTTCTTTTCTGTGACATTTCAGAGATCATAGTTTGAGTGATGCATGAAAATGTTCTATAAATGTATATTCATGATTTTTTCAGTCACAGATTTTCAAATCTGCAGCAAGATTTA
>JARYHS010009186.1:43281819-43300814 GCA_031002005.1 Vandiemenella viatica | reverse complement strand
TTTAAAACTGGATGTTTAACCTTGCGAACTTGAATGAAAAACAAGTTTGACTTTCAAGTTACCAAACGAATCAACTGCAGTAACATTCAATCGCAAACTATTTAAAGCATCAGTAGAATAGAACAATGAAGTGCATATTACCAAAATAATGACCTGTAAGGAACACCATTCTAATTTACTCTGCATTGCAGAGTCAGTATTTAAACTTAAATTTTTCATTTTAACAGGTGACTGCTTAAAATTGGCCTAAATTCCGTGAATTATAGTTGTGTTGCCAATAATTCCAATTGTGTTTTTAATTTTTTTAGTGGTCCATTAATTTTCTTTAATTTCAATTACTTCTCTTAAAACCGTTAGAATTCCATTTAATTTTACGTCCTAACCACCATCTGCTTGAGCAGTGAACGATGGTTCAAATTTCACATAAAAGCTGTTGGTTAAGCCGCAATACAAGGGTAATGTGCAACTACTTGAATCAATAAATTCATTTTATTAGTAACATACGCTGTATTAAAACAAATCTTTGTGTATGGCTGTGGTAATAACTTTGCTGTACAAATTATACGGACTTCGTCTCACCACAAAGGCTTAACCTTTCCGTCGCCATGGTATCGCATTTTGGAGGAAGTATTGCTTTCACCTTTTACATTGTTGAAGGAAGTTTTTGGATAGAAATAAGATGAGTCTTATCCAATCACGCGTCGTCTTTTGAACATGAAGCAGTTCCGAACTCGTCTTCTCCTTTCAGAATGGCAAGAAATGTCACAAAAGAGATTCACCGAGCGTGGTGGTGTAACGGCTAGCGTTCTGGCCTCTCATTCGGGAAGACTGCGGTTCGAATCCCCGTCCGGGCATCCAGATTTGGGTTTTCCATGGTTTCCCAAATCACTCCAGGCAAATGCCGGGATGCTTCCTTCAAAAGGCCATGGTAGAATTCCTTCCCATTCATTGCCCTCCATCCTTTCCCGTCTCTAAAGACGTCGCTGTTAGAGAGACGTTAAGCAGATTAAAAAAAAAAAAAAAAACGATATTCGGACTAATCTCACCAACCAGAAATCCTTGAGCCAGTGAACTAAGATGAATGGCTTATAATTACGAACTATTTTAGTAGACGTCTGTACTGCAGCAATTTTCGGATGTCTGACGCTGAGGCCTGTTATTTCTAAAAGGTGTTTTTGTGTGATGAGTCATGTTTCTCCCTTTATAATTAACCAAAATCAATAAATTAAGCAGCATTCTAAAGGTTAAGGTCTCCGTTATAACATCATTAGTTAAGCAAGGAACTTCTCGAAATTTAACCCGTAAATGACAAAATTATGAACAATCGAGGTGCGGGTGTTCCATAGTTCAGAATAGAAGCGGGCAAAGAGCGGTTGTTCATTTGATCACTCAATCAAAAGAACTAGTTCTTTTGAATCGTTCACTTGCTCAGTAGCTCAGTTTTATTTGATACCTTTTTTTTTAGGTCTCACTCCTCACAATCCGGTTATACCCCCACTTTCCATTGGAATACCCTCTTATGTCAACTTCAATAGAAATAGTAGACCTTTTTTTTAGCTAGCTCTTCATGATCTTCGTAATCAACTGATTCACCTAGAAGAACTACCGATCACTTTTAGTGAGCGACTGCTCACTCGTTCTTTAAAATGAATTGCTCTAAAGAACTGATTCACTCGCGAACGACCCATCTCTAGTTCAGAGTCAAATTGGAAGGCTTCACTGGTGTATACAATGAGAGATCGAAATACTGCTAGATAGAAGCACTACGTGTCACAGAAACATTGATAAATTGTGTGTATTTTAGATAGCAGGGAGTTTTGCCGATATTTTTTTCACTTAAGGAAACATTTGGTCATTTCTAATTGATTCATTATGCATAACGAATGTTTTGCTACATATCTGTTTCAGTTGAGAAATAAACAATTGCTACTAATGAGCCATTTCTGCTTTCATCCGGCTGCAAACCGCCAGCTTCGTTCGCTATTAATGGCATATCATTTGCGGAAGTTTTGCACTGGTCACCTAGTACGACATGTATATGTATTTGGACTATTTGGAGCAGATCTTAGCCTAAATAGCACGATTTTCTACACACAGTTTGTACAAAATATTATTCTGCAAATGATAGAGTAAATGAGAATGGTTTTACTGTGATATTTTTCAGTCATGAATTCTTAACATTTATATATTTTTACTTCTGTCTATCAACTTTAAAACTTCTAATTTATTCACTCTTTCAGGGCTTCTTTCAAAAACTGGAATGAATACTGAAAAATTAAAACCATGTTCTGTAGATAGAAGCATCAAATATACGAGATGAAAAAATCTGTTTAGATTTACAGTGCGATTAAATAGAAACTACGTTTTAGCGCCAAGTTTAATGCTAGTTAATAATGGTTTATGATGAGCACTGTAACTATGATAAGAACAAACGTTTTTAAGAAACTTCATACTCAGCAACTAATCACATCTTCTACCTCAAACCATCTTAAATCCATAACTTTACAGTGGTTTCCTGTTGTACTTTTTTTATTGTTTAAACAAATAAGCCTGAACGTATTTTTTTAATTACTAACATTTTAAATTTAAATTCCCACTGCATTTATATGTTAAATAACGATCGCGTGAATGCAAGGTGTAGTAACTGTTACGAATAGCAAATTCCCTGTTGGCCTATTAGCAGCTGATTTATGCAAATATCGATTATCTGACAATAAGACGAAAAATTATTTTATTTGTAGTAAAGAAAGTAATTTACATCTTCAGGTAGGCCTGTGCACAGCCCGAAACAAAGAGAAGCTCTTTCTCTCCGAGGTTAATTAATCCAGCCACAGGAGATGGAGGGGCTCAAAAGTGGACGGTTAGATTTGTTTGCGGAAATTACGGTAGAAGAAACTCTGTAACTAATGCGATAAAGAAGTTATGTTGGGAGTTAATGGTAGACAGGAGGTTGGTAATGAGAGCGCTGCATGTATATGAGAATACATTGGCTATAAGGCTGGATGATTATTAGTTGAACAATCTGGAGTGGAAGAGATTATCTTGGCAATACACATGCGTCTGATTTTAGTATTAAAGAGGTGGGAAGTTGGTAAGGAAATGGGATACCGGAATAAATTATTGACGAATGAAATATGGGATTTACCTCGAAGAAGGGACGAATTTAATATAAAAATGCGCGTTAGTTTGTCTGTAAGACATTGATATCGTGGAATTAGTTCCCCCTTAATTAATTATAATAAAGTGATGACTGCACCACAGTACTTTCTGAAGTGGTGCGATAGTATGAGGGAAAGTAACAATAAGGATTTAACTTGAACTAATGGTAAAACATAACTTGTGCAAGACAAAACATAAACAGCTACTCGGAGAAGTGATTTCTTATTAGCAATTCTAATTTTGTTTCATAAGAATGTTACAATATTGTTTTTGAAAATTGTAACGGCCAGCAGGAACGGTCTGACTCCATCCAAATCGAAGGACGAGTAGAAAAGTGCAACCATAATAAGTGACTGCATAGAATTGGCGTGCGTGTAGGCCCAGCAGCGCCCTCTTTTGTGATACCGGGTAACTCATTGCAGAGCAGTCGAACGAACTGGAAATATGCAACCAGTGCCGGCACGAATATTTGACGCCAAGGGGCGCTATACCAGCAAGTGATTGAGTTCGAATCTGGCAGAGCTATTGGTCTCCAAGAAACAGGTATGTCGTACGGTGACAGTGTATGTGTGTCATACTGCGGCTACGACAGTTAGGCATGCGTGGAACCAGTGGATAGAAGACGTTCGTTGACAGCGACTAGCCGGTTTTGGACTACACAATATGATCACAGCGTCTGATGACCGCCATATTGTTCACATGGCCGTAACCGACAGCACAGCTTCGTCCACAGTGTTAGCTCGAAGTTGGATCACTGTAACAGGTGTGAAGATGTATGCGTCGACGATTCAACGCCGTCTGCTGCGGGCTGGACTGTTAGCACGCATGCAGTTGCGTCGGCTTCCATTGGTGCATGCCACCAACCACTCAGACTACAATCGCCACGTGAATGCCGTCACTGTCGTTAGTGGCAAAATGTAGTGTTTGCAACGAGGCACACTACAATTTGTCCTTCAGTGATAAGCGCCTAGGTGTTAGACGGTAGATGCTACACTATAATCGGGCGGACTGCATCGTTTAAGTCCACAGCGGATAAACACCACGTGTGATGGTTTAGGGCGCCATTCACAATAACATGAGATAGCGCCTCGTATAGTTTTTAACAATTGGAACAGCAACCACTACCTCCTTCAAGTAGCTCCACATGCCAATTTCAGGACGATAATGCCCGGCTAGGGATTGAAATCCAGCAAAGCGAGATCCCGCAATCCCGCGGGATCCCGCATCATTAGACAGTCTGACGGATCCCGTACAAAATTAAGCGCAATCCGCAAAATCCGGCGGAAACGTGCGTCAGTCTGCGTGACTCGCTGCCCCACTCTGTCTCTGTCGGATATTTTGTACTGTTTGACTGTACCCATCCAGTTGGCATTTGACACGTGTGAACAAGCGTTTGTTTTTGTCAACCTTCGTCATTCGAAAGTAAATAAATACACTTTTACGTATTCATCAAAACTTACGTTTGTTTCGAGTAGGCCTACACATTTCTGTAATTTGATTTATGGAGGGTATTTAGTACGATTTTCTAACTATATAATTATTTCCTTAAGTGTCGCATATGTTATTTGATCTGCACGGTTACACCTTTTTATTCACGGTTTCATTATTCCAATTTTCTGTATTTGCAGATAAAGTAATTGTGACAATTTCCTTATTTGCGGCTGAAAATTTGATTATTCGTTTATATGAAACTAATGTTATCGTAATTTTAATGATCGAGTACCTATTTATTTAACAGCTATCAAAAGGAAATTGTATATCCTTTGACTTATTGTTGTTTTGCCGCTGCCTCTATGCGTTTCCTTGACGAAATCCACCTGCTTACATGTGCCGCTCAGGCTTTCGATTAATCCCTCTTCTCCTTGTTATTATTTCGACTAAAGGTAAAAAAAGTTATACTGAAATTTTCACGGGTGTATCGACGAATTGTGTTGTAGGAACACCATACTCCGACAGCTGCCTCCGCCGTCTCCCTCACGTGTGAAATTTCGTGTGTTTGGAATGAAATCAGGAGATACAACCTATGATGACTTCACTGCAATCATTCGCCGAGAAAGTCTCCTTTCTAACTAAAAAATAATAATTTCCACTCTAAAAACGTCGTTACGCCACATAAGTAAAACTGAAATACTTGACAGTTTACGTGTTTGTGAGTAGTTTCTTTTAAAAACATTGAATCAACTGTAAGATCAATCAAGGAATCAAGAGATATAATAATGAATCACGCAAAAACAATTCTTGTTTCACTTTGTGAAATGGAATGCTTTTCTCGGTGTTATGAAACGTTTATTTAGAATTAAAAAAAAAAAAAAAAAAAAAAAAAAAAAAAAAAAAAAACTCTGGTAACTTGGCCATTAAGCAAACACTATTTTTAAACTTATGTGATTTATTGTAAGGCATATAATATAACCTAAGTCTCAATATTTTCCATTTTTATTATTTATTTAAACATAGGCTTAGATTAAAAAACAAAAATGTAAAACCTCGAAATACACTTAAGATATTGCTAAAAAGTTTTAATGTCATTTTGCCAATCAATATATTGTTAAGTGTTAATTTTTATCATTTAACATTAAAAATTATTCATTAATTTAATTATTATTTAATTTATTAACGTTTTAAGTAATTATGTTTTAAATACATGCTTTAAAAACTGTTTGTACCATTCCCGCACGGATCCCGCGGGATTGAAAACACTGCGGGATTGCAATCCTTATGCCGGGCCTCATGAGGAGAGGAATGTGTAAGCCTTCTTCAAAGAAGGACGGGCACCCTACACGTCACCCATCGAGCATGTTCACCCGCCGAACATGTTCGTTCTGGTCCTTCTGTAGCCTATATCCGTGCTAGGTAGATCAGCCTACTTACCTCATGGCACGCGTTAGTTTTTCCCAGCAGAATATCTAGTATCTCGTTGATTCTGCATCACGATGCTTAGAGGATTTGATTACAGCACTTGATGCCTTCACACTGTACTGTACACTTACGGTAGAGTACAGGTACAGTTCTGTAATTCTAATCATTTGTGCATTGTGATGTCCCTAATCTGGGGAACAAATTACATTGTAATGATAGGAATCGTTCTTGGTGTTACAATATTCACAGACATTAATGTATTTCATTAGACTCTGTACGTTGATACGTCTTCTATATTTGATCTGTTGCACAACACAGCAAACCATTGTTTAGAAACAAATGCTGATACATGTGATGATTTTCTAATCTTTTGTACCGATATTACAGGAACAAACACCTGCATAAGTCATTTCTGTATCTGTATAACTTCTAGTGCACCTAAGTGATGATAGTGTTGTAACATATACGTGTGTTTATTTGTGAATGAATGTTTTAATATATGTTCCTTATTGCATTTAACACTGCGTTACGAAATGCTTGTGATGCATTTGATATACTAGCAGTTGTTGTAGAAAGAAAAATGAAGTTATTACAAGGTTTTAAATATTTATTTTGAAGAAGAACACCGATCATTAGTTGAGAGATAAAAAGAAACATGTAAGATGAAGAAAATTGTTTAGCAGTTTAGAAGTTTTTTAATCCTGTAATAATGAATACGAGGCCAGTTAATTGGATACATGCTCAATAAGATGGATAAATAGTGATCGAAGTGAAAATTGAAGGGAAAACTCACAAAGGGATGCCTCTATTCAATCATATGACACACACATTTCCAGAAATGAGCTTCATGTATTACTGAAGAGGAACTACAAAACAGAGACGTGTAGACAGCTGCTTGCAACTAACATGCTCGTTAGAGAGATTGTAATTAATTGTTTATATGTCTATCGTATCTTCGTAAATGTATCATAAAAAATATTTTTTTAAATAAATATGGTTATGTGAAATATTTTTGCTCATCATTATGCAACACAACAATGTTTTATGTCGTGGCTTCCGACTGTGTTAATGAATTTAAAACATTTGATTGTGGTAAGAGTAGTACACAAAAATGATCCAATTCCGAAAAATAAGAGACAAAGAGATAGGAAATGTAGAGCAACTGTCAGGGAGACAAAGCAATTGATTTGAAACTACAAAGATAGTGAAACTAGAGACAGCCTCAACGTGCTGAAAGGATACAAAAGCAGTATGAAGGGGGAAGGTAACGGGTATTATCAGCTTTGTCTGCAAGCTCCCCTTTACGCGCGCAAATTTCACGAGGCTTGGAAGCCACTTTAGCTCAAGTTACAACGGCCATCCATCTTCTTCAGCTTATCGCGGGTATGAAATTTTGTAATAACGCGGGGAATATTTTCGACAAAGTTCTTTAAATAACTTAAAACGTAGTCCCCCTGTAAATCGCTGAGAATCAAAATTTTCTTCGCCGTATTCATTACTTAAGGAAAAATTTAATAAGTTATCAAAAGCATTTTGGTGTTATTGTTTTTATGGATCATTATTGGTTAGATAATCAAATAATTTTCAGATGCATTACGATTATCTGTACCTATTATGCATTAAAAACAAAACAATTGTACATTAGGTCAAGCTATTAAAAATATTTGTGTTATAAATAGAAGGATCTTACAAAATTACTTCATGTGTGGGCAGATTCATTTAGGCCACTTGCAAGTAGATTTTAAATTAATTCTCCTTGATAATGCTGGAGAATATTTCAGTTACCGGTTGATACACATATAAAAACACCAACAAAACCAAAACAACACATATACGGCAACTTGCTCAGTCCCACGCCCACGCAAATGCCCACAAACACACGCACCAAACATACATGAAAAGACATGCACACAAAACACACAATAGACAAACAGACTCGCAGTCACATCAAAAATACACAATAGATACAAACAAACAAATGACACAAACACACTCACTCCATTATACCCAAACTCACTGACATACAAACACAGATATAATTACTCTTTCGTCATGTATACATGTATAAACTAGTATTGGATGTAAAAAATTAGAATTAATACCTTGCTAGCAGTGAGTGTAGCTTACTAAAACTATCACATGGAAGTTTCCGTCTGCCTCTGTAAGAAAACCCTATCACTTGGCCAAGCTATAGCACGGTAATAAAATACTTCACCCCATTTGTATGTAAAACAGCAACTTACACAATGGAAAGAACATATATTCCCACACGCAGTGTGGTGGGTGAGGGAACTTCCTGGCCTCGCATTCCGGAGGAAGCAGGTTCGAATCCTCGTCCGGGCATCGACATTTCGGCTTTCATTGGTTTCTTGAACTAACTCCAGGCAATTGCCGGCATAGCTCCTTCGTAAGTCCATGGTCCAATTCCTTCCCTTTCATTGCTCCCAGTCCTTCTTGCCATTAATAACCTCAACGTCGACGAGACTTAAAGACATAAACATAAAATTCACACAAATTTGATAATATATTTTTCAAGGGGAGAGATTATTGTTAGAATTCTACATGTCAGTTACTTGTCAATGAAATTTAATATCTGAATTTTTTAGGAGCACACATGTCACGGCGTTCGATACGAACTGAGTGATTTTACAAAACAATGTTGAGGGGAACTCTGAATGGAACGAATCAAATCCGAGTCCCCTGACTTCAAACCCAAGATTTAACATTGAGCTTCCGGAATTTTTAATTTGCAGCCTTCGAATAATTTTTTAGTCACATGTAACATTTAACCAGTAATTTATAAAATTTAGAGACAAATTTTGTACTAACAACCAAATATCTGGAATTTTCAAGCAGATCTTTTTTTGGTAACAAGTCAGCTTTGAGAAAATGCTATCCATAGGACCATCAACGAAACCAATGCGTCGGTCATTAATATAAGCGCTGCCGTAACGCTCCTTAAGTTGTTGTGGTAATAAATTCGTTCTGTTTCTTTCACAATGTTTTTGTTCTAATTATCATCAGTGTAGTGGATATATAAAAGGATTCTTTTTGTGAGATAGATGACTGTTGTCGTTGATGACTCTTTCAGAATTTATGATATTACAAAATTATTAAAGAACAATAAACAACTTGATTTCAAGAGTTTACAGTTCTATTTTATTTTTGTAACTCTTCCGAAGTGGCGCAGTGTGTAAATTGTTTGTAAGTACTGGTGGTTGCTATCGTCGATAGCCAGCTTAAACGGTACCTCAAGACGGGCAGAAAAAAAAAAAAAATTGTTAAGTGACTTAAACAATACAAACGGTTATTCCTATCGAGACATATCAGATTCTGTCAATTTTATGAAGTCAATAAAGAATAATGAAACAAATCGACAGAGTTCTAAAAACGGAGGGTTTTTTCAGTGTGTCAGTACGATGTAGTTTTTGCGAGTTTGGTGCTGGATGCCATAATAAAACAAATAGTTTCAGCGACACGCTTTTCTGCTTTCATCAGCAGTATACATCATTCAAAATTGCCACAAATATAATATACTAATGTAAGCCCGTGACTATTTTTTGCGTATCGTCACGGGTCTAGAATAGTTCCAGTTTTTACGATGAAAGATTATGACAGGTTGATCTGATCTGACCAAATAGAAAGCTTGACCTGTGTTTCACCCTTGGGAGGAATAAAATCTCTTGAGCTTGAGAACTCAGAAGCATTAATAGAGGTAGGTATTAAACACGGACAGGAATGATCACGCTATCGTGTAACTATTTCAAAGGCCATACACTCGAACTTGTTTAAATAGGAACTTGACTAAAATTTGCCTCTTAAAGTTCACTCTGCAAAATTAAAAAAAAAAACCTGTTTGCTTTCAAAGCATCACCTTAATTGTTGAGACTGGGCAAACACTTATAATGTAAACTTTGGTCATAGTATCTGTGACGGCCAGAGAACATTCCATATTGTGAAACAGTTGAGGAACCCCGCATAAATAAGTTGCCAGAATAGTAGATTCGGTGACACATTTGGTCTAATGTCCACTTAAAATAACCTAATAACTCACATATAGCGAACATGAATAAACACCAATAACGAAAGTGGTCAGTAAATTGACTAAAAAGCAAATAAACCGTAAAGCATAAATTTTTGTCAAGCAGCAACATTAGTGAAAGTTGAAATTAAATTGAAATTTATCCTAAGGCGAAATGACAATTGGCATTCGTGGTTACAGCAGTATGAGTAAAATTTAATTTTTTAAAAGTATAAGTTGTTTTAATTAGTAACATGTTACTGAAAAGCAGATCCACGTTTTTTCAGCCGCAAAAATTATTTAAAAAATTTTAACTATGAAATGCTATGAAAATCAAACTTAATGAATGTATTATGCCAATTAATTTGGTAGCAGTTGCTTCGTTATTAAATTGTAGACATTACCACGTATTCATTCTAATGGTATATCTGGTCGCTGTTTTGTGAGCGAAGGCTGACACGTGACACCGTTCTCCAGCCAATAGCTATCGAGGTGAGTGGGTGACCTTACGAAATTATATAGTAGATTGTTTGATTATGATCTTTTCCAACAGATCGTCAACGAAACGTTGTTTGTTTTTTATAACACCATTCGATTAAAAAGACGCGAAATCTAGATAGTATGGCAGAAATAATTTCACTTTCTATGTCTTCGTCTTTAGAAAGTCAGTTAGTGGTGGAATGGATGTGTTAGAAAACTGTGGACAGGGCGAGGTATTCGGGCAATTGTGTATGTTGAGGAAAAATAAGTTTCAGATGAATTGTAAACTACTGAAATATTAAGTAATTGGTGTAATGAGACCTTTAGGGATTTTCATTCAAGGATGAAAGTGGAATAAAATCGAAACAGGATCTTTTTCATATATGCAGAAATGTACAGACTAAAATATTTGAAATAGGTCCATGGGAGATTTTGAGGCATCTAGGTAAGATGAAGCAGCACAAAACGGCTGATACGGATAATGCTACTGCAGATGTGTTAAAGTTAAGGCTATGTGCCGTTGTACCGTACACTGAAGTATTATTTACGTCGATTTTAATGACACGCCATTTACCAGAGGACTAATTCAGTGTCATATCAGCAGCGGTACAGAAATGAATGTGATATATAAGGTTGAAAACTTGGGGCTATTAGTTTGGCAGCAGTGGTAGGTAAGTTATTGGATAGATGAAGATGAAATTACATCAGAAACGTTTGTGAGGATTATAACTGGTTTGAAAAACCGAAAAAACGTTTTGGGAGAGGATGTACATGCAATAGTGGGTTTAATGCAAAATATTTCAGATTACATGGACAAAGGAAGACAAATTGATGATAAATTTGACAGGGAAAGAGCCATAAAACGGTGATAAATAAGGTAAAAACCGTCGGATTTGATGAAAATGTAAGTTGGTGAGTAGAAGAATTGTTGAACAGCAGAAAGGAAGGGCCGTGAAAAATACAGCACGAAAATGGGTGGAAGTTTAAAAGATAGTGCCAAAGGGTAATGTATGAATTCCTGCTGTTCATTATTCTACTGAATGATTATGTTGGTGGTTTACTTTCAGAATTTAGACTGTTTTCTCATGTCATAGTGTTATATAAGATGATTAAAATGGAAGAAGACAGTAAACAGCTACAGGACAGTATATCTATGTGGATATGTCAATATGGGATGAAGATAAATACTAAGAAGTGTCAGCTTGATAGGTAAATAGGTAGAACAATAAGGCATATTTTTATATGATTAAATCTGAGGGAGAGGTTGGATGAATTTCTTATTGAAGACCTTAAGTATAACTATCGTGACAAAATTTGATAGTAATTCAGGTTCCAATATCTTTCATTGATTAGAGTGGGTGATGAAGTGATATATGTATCAGAAAGCTGAGGGAATTGGGTTACAAAACCTCCACCCGGCCATCATTTTAATATGGTCGTGGAATAAGGGACCCACACCTTGGACATCAAATACGGAAATTGATGAGATCGCAGAGCACGCCAGCTAGAATTGTTTGTAAAAATTACAACAAATCACTTACTGATACATCAAGCTGGGATCGGAGTCATTGAAGATAAGAGGCATGGGGAATTCACTGCTTGTGGAGAGGCTTGGGTGAATATTGATAGAAGAATTAGTAATAATCGAGTGGAATGGAAGAGACTACAATAGACATAAACTAAGACCTAATTTCACACATAAGCGAAAGAGAACTTTTTGTTTAAAAGGAATTGAGGGAATAGTGTTAATTTCCAACGGAAATGCTGAACAAACTACCAGAAACTCAAAGTACTTAAAAATTAAAATTCTTAAAGTGGATGGTGAAATTTTCATAAAATAATGTAAGAATAAAACAGAAATAGTTAAACGGGAAATTAGGCATGTATGGAAATTTCACTCTGTCAGATGATCCATCACAATACAATTAAATTAACTTTCCGTTGATAGAAGAACTTTACTTGATTCTTTCAATTTCTGTGATACATTCCTTGAATCTGGATAATAGAGATAACGTTTTTCTCAGCGTAATGCATATTTGTTTGTGTTTTTTTTTTTTTTTTTTTTTTTTTTTTTTTTTTTTTTTTTTTTTTTTTTTTTGTTCTGGATTTACACTCGTCGACGTCGGTACCATTAGAGGCGGGCAAGAACCGGAGGCAAGGAATGGAAAGGAATTCCGCCACGGCCTTTTAAAGAAACCATCCTGGCGATCGCCTGGAGTGGTTTAGAGAAGCCATGAAAAATCCATCTCTGGATGGCCGGATGGAGATACGAACCCGCGTCCCCCCGAATGCGGGGCCAGAGCGTTACCACTCACCCACTACACTCGGTGGATATTTGTCATTAGTTGCATTACGACTCTGATATTGCTTGCCGTAGAGCTTGAAGTTACGGTACAGTGTGCCCACAGGGGCAGTGCCGGCAACCTTGATTTGCATCTCGCGCGGCCGAAGAGTGACCACCACACGGTGTTCAGTGAAAGGACGGTCTCCCTGCTGCCCACGCGTCCTCTCACCCACTTTCACTTGGCCGCTACTTGTAACTGCAGACGGCTGCCTCCGGCTACGAAACACGTCACAACACACACACACAAAAGGGGGGCACGGACGCTGATTTCGGTCCTCGATAGAAAGTGTTCCCGCGTGCCCTCCGGTCTTTGGTGGGCGGACTGCTAAGATGGCTTAAGGAGTGGAACGAATTACATTCAGGCCCCGTTTGGTATCCTGGGAGAAATACTTTAGAATTAGCTGGCACCGGATCACGTAGGACTTATTGTATTATCAAAGTATGTATAATCATACTGCATTTCACTGTGAAGTAGGTATAAGTTTTTAACTTATTTCCATACTGTAACGAGGAGCGAAAGACCGACATCATAGCAAACTTAATTTGTCAAGTGGGTTTTCTTAATTGGTCAGGCACAAACTACGAAGGAAGCTACTTTCTATATCAGAATTACATGTTGCGTTAAAACTATCAAGAAACGTTCGATCGGGCCTGGATTAGGGAGAACGCGGTTCCAAATTTCAGTTTTCCATGGTTCCAAAAATCAATCCAACTGAAAGCAATAATTGCTCCCTCAGTCCCTCAAGAGGCCAGGGCTGAATTCTTTCCCGTTTCTCGTGCCTAATCCTCTTTTAGTCCCAATAACTTGGGCTTCAACGAACTCTAAAGCGCTAAGCATAATGTTTCAGAAGATTGCTTAGTGCTTTTTCAGACAAAATACATATTCCAAAACCCTTCCTTTGGTTAAACTGTGAGGATATGTGTAACGTTCCCACCCCCAAAATTTAATATTTTCCGGCTAATTTTTCCTTTATTTGCTACCGGACCTCGTATCCGGAAATTGACTGCATTCATCCTACATCAGGGCAGTTCTATTATTACCGTGGCGCCAAAATCTGATGAGGAATTCTTGTAGAACGCGACGAAACAAATCGAAAACAAAGAATAAAATTTTTTGATATCTCGCTTGGCTTTCGAGATATAGCATGTTAAAAATCAGGCATAGGTTTAGTTCCTTCTGCTTTTGGCGTTTTTTCTTCTGGTCCAGGCCGTATTTCAACCTAGCAATAATCACTAGGAAGAAAATAAACCAACTATAGTGCATTTCCACCATGTAGATATGGTGGTTTTGGTGAAACAAATTTTTTTGGTCCAGGCCGGATCTCACCCTAAACTCCTCACTTTTGAGATACAATATCTCGAGAACTAAGCAAGATATCAAAAAACTTTATTGTTTATTTTCCATTTGTCTCGTCGAGTTACATACGAATTCATCATCACATCTGGCTATAGCGAAATTTTTCTTCTGGTCCAGGCCGAATTTCAACCTAAACTCTTCAATTTTGAGATATGATATCTCGAGAACTAAGCGAGATATCAAAAAATTCTATTCTTCACTTTCAATTTGTCTCGTCGAGTTCTATAAGAATCAATCATCAGATAGTGGCGCCACGGTAATGATAGAATCCCCTACATCAGACCACAGGGTGAAACATGTAACCTCTAAACAGTTAAAATTCATATAGATAAGTCGAGCAAATCCCATGAATTATTTTGCTCGAAACTATGTAGATCTTACGACGACGTTGCCCTAAATATGTCGTCTTTTGATCCCGTACACAGAGTAGAGGTCACCTTTTTTTTAAAAAAATATTTAAAGATATTCAATAGTAATAAAACAGCTCGTCAAATTGTCGCTAGTTCTACAGAAGTTTCAACTCCAAGTCGTTAGCGTATATTCTCAGCTGTTTTTAATAAAAATCAATCCAAAGCTCGCAGACAAAACAAAACACAATTATAGTACATAACTTCTCGAACAACTACTAATATATTCATATAATTCTACTGCGACACTCAGTCTAAAACCTACAGCTTTTTATACACACCTTCCTTCTTCTTTTTCTTTAAGAATCTCTCACATCAGACCAAAGATTTTCTATCTCATTCTTTTCAAAGATATACTACCCACTGACAATGTTTGTTAATCTGTGGATTCCTCGAGCTTAAACATTATATCATGTACATCATTACAATCAATATTTAAATGATAATTAATTACACTTAACAAAATAATATTTAAATGATAAATAACTACATAATTGGGGTGGTAGCATATGTTATAAACAGTTACAAAAGAAATAAAATATGTGGATTTTTAACAACGCAAATTAAAATTGTATTCTGATTACATGTACGTTGATACACAATCGACTCTCTATTCAGACACCTATAGTCAGTCCTCAAATCATCATGGTTATAAGACAATTATACAGGGTGTTACAAAAAGGTACGGCCAAACTTTCAGGAAACATTCCTCACACACAAACAAAGAAAATATGTTATGTGGACATGTGTCCGGAAACGCTTACTTTCCATGTTAGAGCTCATTTTATTACTTCTCTTCTAATCACATTAAACATGGAATAGAAACACACAGCAACAGAACGTACCAGCGTGACTTCAAACACTTTGTTACAGGAAATGTTCAAAATGTCCTCCGTTAGCGAGGATACATGCATCCTCCCTCCGTCGCATGGAATCCCTGATGCGCTGATGCAGCTCTGGAGAATGGCGTATTGTATCACAGCCGTCCGCAATACGAGCACGATAACGAAACTAAAATGAGCTCTAACATGGAAAGTAAACGTTTCCGGACACATGTCCACATAACATATTTTCTTTGTTTGTGTGTGAGGAATGTTTCCTGAAAGTTTGGCAGTACCATTTTGTAACACCCTGTATATATGAATATTTTTCTCCGAGTACAATGCATTGCAACCACATTTCTAGGACGAGATAGGTACAAGTAGAAATGCGGATGAAATTTTAAAAAGGTCCATTTGAAATTTCACCTACTCTCATTTGCAAATATCACTTTTTGACACACTTCAGCATAGGAAAAAATAAAAATATTTTTCACTAAACACTATTTAAACCGCAACTGTGCAATAGTTCTCGATTTTTTTTAAATGAAAACTAGATTTATTGATCAGTAAATTTGCTACACACACTGACTGATGTTTTCTGTCGCTATTAGCTCTACCTATGTTGTAGGGTAGAGGTCGGTATGCAGTGCACAGCCACGGACAACAAGGCTACGACTCTGCGCACCAATTATAATCCAACTGTACTGAGCTTGCCTGATTCTTGATCGGTGGTTATAGAGTTATTATTAGTGTCAGGAGCACAAAACAAAATGGATAAAATGCTTCTTTTTGATCAGAACTTCTGTTTAGGCTGTGCGAATAAACCACTGCGTTTTATCAATGGAACTTGGTATCTTGTTTCAGTGTTGCTAGAATGAAACAGCTGACTAAATATAAAAATATCGTCTCGATAATTTTTAAAGAGTGAAAATTACAACGTCAGATGTTCATGAAGATACCAGTTAGTTTCAATGGTTTCTCATAATAACTTAAAAAGAATGCCGAGATAGTTTCTTCGAAAGTTAGTGCCCTATTATGTCTCGTTTCGTCACTCAACTTCTTCCCTGCTCCATTAAGAACGATGTCGTACTGAGCCTGGTGGGTGAGCCAAGCATTCGGATGGACGCGGGTTCAAATTCCCAATCAGTCTTCCAGATTACTTTTCTCCAAGGTTTCCCGAAATTACTCCAGACGAATACCGGAGTGGTTACTTCAAGATGCCATGGCCGAATTCCGACCCGTTCCTTCCCCCATACTCTCACGGCTCAATGACATCGACGTCGAGAATCCGTAAATTCCAAACAAAATAGTCTATGTGTAGGAGATATAAGGCTATAAACAAAACAAACACTTCACATTTGGAAGTAGTCTTCGAACATGATTTTCTGCAGTTGTACGCATAAAAGAAATTATTCTATGGAATCATTGTTTCAAGAGCGGGGAATATACAAGAAAGGAAATTGCAACATTTCATACTTTGTGCTACGAAAAATTCTATTAAAATTAGAATTAACAGATAGGCTGAAAAGGGAAATAAATATCTACTGCGTGTGTTATCTGGGGACAGATAAGAAAGCGTTAAATGCTAAAATAAACAGGTAGGATACTTTGTTAATGTAAAGGAAATATTAAAACGGAATTATAGTATTATTACATCTGAAAAAGACAAGAGATGGGACAGATCATAACAAATGTTAGTAAAGTAGAACTGCTGGTTCAAGTTGGAAAAAGGTAGAGGAATGCTTTACACAGAAATCAACTATTTTCATTAGATTAGATTATATCGCCACTTGTGGTCGTGTATCGTTCTGCTCAAATATGACATGAGGAGCTGCCTGGAGGCAGTGCCCGGGCTCTGAAACCTCCTTATGTAGCGGCTGCCGTTCGGGTTTAAGTCGGAGATAGCATGCAGTAGTCATGGCGCCCCATACCATCACACTTGGCGTTTGTCCGTCCTCTATGTCGCTCAACAATGCAAGCTGCCGGAGAGCATTCATCACGGTACGCACGCGGCTTTAAGGTAGCCACACACGTGGAGGCCGGGCCGCAGGGAAACAGTCCGCGGGCCGGACCGCAGGGATTTCATCGAAGTGGCGCTGCACACACACGGGGGGTTAAAATCCTCAAGGGTTTCAGAGTTGGCTTCACGATGGCAGCATCCGATGATGTGCACGCGTTGGCTGCTGTTACTATTTTCTTTACTGAATCTGTCACAGTGCTACCTCTCTCTAAGTTGCCTAGTAAAACTTGAAGCAGCCTTTTTCTGTATTTCCATATCTTCATAAAAGCTTCCTATCATATTTCAAAAATAATCGGAACTCGGATAGCCAGACTTTTACTGTAATTGATTTATTCCCATTCGTAAATACATCAAGAACATAAAATTAAGTTTAAATGACATAAAAACAAAATTAAAATAATATTAGTTTAAAGTCATGTTGTCATTAATATAGTTGATCATGTGATGTAAACTCAAATTCAAATCACATGACATCATTTGCATTATAATTTGATAGAACAATTGCTGCTGTGTAGTTGTTTTGAGGTAATTTATCAAAATCTGCTGGTGGTTTATAATGAACCTGCGGGTGTTGCTTGAAAAGGTTGTGGGCTGAGACTATTCGATGAGGTTCCTGGGAAAAAAAATCCAGAACTGCTGCCTGCAGAATAGTACAGGCCAGAAGTAGGTAACCGTTGCTCACTGTACATTCCTAAACAGCCCATTTCGACTTGAAAAGGGGTGTCATTAATTATCTTTTCTGCTATTAGCATTTGATTGGTCGGAAGGCCACGTAATTTTATGACAACGGTTTTGCTAACAACGTCAAAGTGATCTTCTTGCAGCCGGTTTTTTTTAATATTCTTCAGCACATCACTTCGCAAAGATTCATTTAATGATGGTTTAATGTTGCTGATTTTTTTTTTTTTTTTTTAGTATTGATTCTTTTTATTTTTTTGCATTTGGTTCATTCTCCTTCAATATTTATGCCAGCTTGGCGTAGGTAGCTTCTCGTTTGTTTGTGTCGTTGTATTCCTGGTACTTCAATTTCTATAGACAGGGCTCACTATCATATATATTTATAAACACGGTACATCGCGAAACGGAACATTAGAAACAAAACAGAGAAACAAAATCGCAACACATACAGGCACTCACAAGAAATCCTGGAAGGCCGACTGACCGCAGGACACACGCTGAGGTTCTCACCCTCCCTCCCGGCCTTCCAGGAAATAAGAATTGCTTTTCGGTGAGGCCGTGGCCGCACCCCAGTGCGGCCACGGCCTCAAGGAAGTGCCCACACGCGTGGCGGGATCCCGCAAGGCCGTGACCATTCCGTCCAAATCCCTCGGGTTTCCCGCACGTGTGTGGCGGCCTTAAGACAAGTCGAAGCGGGATTCGTCCAAAAACATTACCTTTTGCCACTCGACATGCCAGTGACGGCGTACAGGTGCCCATTGTGATTTGAGGCTGTGTTGTTTCGGGTCATTGGAAGCCGATACAATGGCATATGAGCCAACGGTCCACCTCTCAGCATGGAGAGTACAACCA
>JARYHS010009186.1:43233286-43280819 GCA_031002005.1 Vandiemenella viatica | reverse complement strand
ACCTCCGCCAAACATCGGTCTCACGTACGTCCGATTTCGTTTCCTCTCGCTCGATCGGTTTTCTTCTGGACTCGCATGTCTCCGTTATCGGCTGTTCATATTTCTCTCTCTTCCTCTCAGCTGAACCAAGGTCCACGAACCTAGTTTGAAGCGGGAAACTAACTGAGAAGTACTGGATAAATTATAATTATTATATTACTTCAGTAATAAGTATTTTTGTTATTGCGTTTCAAACTTAAATTCATATAACTGCTCAGAAGAGACAGGGGCATAAGAACAGATAACCTAACCCTCGAGGTAATTATATTTATTTTATCAGCATTTTAAATGAACAAACTATTTGCACAGTTAATTCACTTGTCATAGTCATTACTGTCATACGTTTCAGGCGATGGAATATTGCCGTAACTTGTTTCCTTTACTACCGTAAAATTTCTTTTGGTTGACCATCTCTCTTCAACCATCGTCCGCACTGATTGCTCCTGGCAATGAAAGTGTTAGCGCGTTGGCCTCAATTCGTAGGGGTTCGCGTGTTCAGATGTCGTATTTTGTGTCTCATCTGAGTTATAACTACATGATGTCCATATAAAAATGTTATAGAAATAATATATGTAGTTACTGTTAGTCATACAGCAAATTTATTCCTTTCATATACTATCAAACTGTGTATTTACACACTCTAAGTGTTTTTTTCTGATAATTGAAGTGAAAAAAAAAAAAAAACACAATACTTATACGCCCAGACCTTACGCCAAGGCGCCCATGGGCATGTGGAGCCAGTATATAGCCGCTACGTTACCCAGTCTGGCAGTAACTTATACACATTTATCAAACTGATTGTATACGTCGAGCGATACCGCATACTTAGGATAAAAATATTACTTACGTGCAAGAGTTATTCGTTCATTTGTGGAATGGATTAGAAATGGTGTTAGCTGGCTGCTAAGATGGAAGACCTTTGTCTTTAAAAATAATTGATAACTCAAACAATCGCGAATAGCAACTCAAAGCCTGATGAAAAGAACACTTGTACAAAATAAGGTATAAGGTGTCATTTGAATTTCTTAACTTAAATTCGATTATAAGTCAATCCTATTTTAACTAAGATACCGATTTTTTCCTCTCATTCTTTAAATTACTGATACGACATTTCATACAGAAATAGAATAACTCGTAATAGTAATAATATGTTAATGTGGCAAAGAAGCATGTGCATGGGAATTTGAAACTACTAATGAGGACAGTGTCTTAAATTCCCTATTAATACTATGATTTTTTTTTCTCTGAAATAAATTTAGGAAACGATCCTCAACGCCTTCTTCTAAAACAGTACTGGGCTATGATGCACAACTCAAGCGGACGGAACACTGTTCTTAAGTTTATAGTGGTGCTGTCGAAAGGTAATAATTTTTTATGCTTGCAGGAGACCATCAAATGAAAATGAATTTGGGTCTAAGACGTGAGACCACAGTTCCGCTCCGAGCGTGGTGGTGTAACAGCTAGCGTTCTGGCCTCGTATTCGGGAGGACGGCGGTTCGAATCCCCGTCTGGGCATCCAGATTTGGGTTTTCCATGGTTTCCTCAAATCACTCCAGGTGAATGCCGAGATGCTTCCTTCAAACGGCCATGGCCGAATTCCTTCCCAATCCTTGCCCCCCATCCTTTCCCGTCTCTAAAGACCTAGTTGTTATAGGAGACGTTAAGCAGTTAAAAAAAAAAAAACAACCCAGTTCCGTCCTTTAAGAGTGATCAATATACTTTTGTTACTGGACATAAGACTTAAAAACAACAATAATTATAATTAACAATTATGACGGAAATTACTATGGATAATTTACACAAGCTCTTTGTATTTAATAACTAGCAGAAATTGTTAAAAAAAATACTTAACTCAAAAAGACATAAAATAAAAATGTTTAAGATGTAAAAATACGCTAGGATCTTATCACAGGAGACGTATATAACCTAAGATAATGCATAAGGTATCGAATTCTTATTCCCTTTCATCAATAAGTCCAGTTTTCAATCTTAATTTGTATAAAGGGGTTGGTTGTCCGGGATGAACCGCGTCAAATAAATTGACACGGTTAATCCCGGATTACCAAGATAACATCGACAGCGACCGCCGAAGTCTGGGCACCCACTTGAGGAATTAATTTTTCCCCGTAACTCTATAACTGACGTTAAAAATAAATCGTGATTCCATAACTGGATGGCCGCAGTACATCTTTGAAACGCTTATTTTGATACTATACGCTCATATCAATTTGTAATTTCTGTGTCAATTCTACTAGTGAAAAAATTATCAATGATAAATTATCATTCTCGTAGTAATCGTATTTACAGCAATACAGAACGGATGCAATACCTAACTCAAATTTTCAAGTTCAAAGATGGATTCTAAACGGCAAGCTTTGTAACAACGTAACCCATACGTCGGCAAGTATTCCTTGCGAGGAAGATAAAAAAACTACTAATAGTTAAAATTTTTGTGAACTCGTTTGACGTTAGCAGCTTGAAATGCTGTACGACAACTGGAAATTTAAACTGAATTGCACGAAGTGCAAGACAACGTGCATAATGAATCAGCAAAAAACTAGCGCATTAAATCTTAAGAACTTTAAATGGCTGAAATATTCATGTCCTCCCGTATCAGAAGCCATAGTGTTAACACCAATCACGTTCGTTTATTTTTTGTTTTTATTTTATTTGTCTAAAAGGAAGGCTCTTTTCCTTTGAGCAATATTGCTTTTGATATACTGGTGGCTATTAGTTCTCAGAAGAACTTAAGGATTGGAAGGCATAACTTTGAGTTTTCGTCGAGGACAGTGTCATCAGCATTGCAACTCTCAAGATTATTAGCAAGGAATGAGAGTTACTATTGCATACGAGTATCCATACTGATCCCCTGGCATTGTGGAAAAATTCAGTCTGTATGTAGGCCTCATCGGATTTTATTAGTCGTCTTGCCCAATAAAAAGTTTACAGAAGTAGTTTGTGCACAGTGGAGTTAGGGCTGCTTAATCACAGCGATGAGCGTGGCAGTTAGACACCTGCGGAAACTCAGTAAGTTGGAGGGAGAGACGCCGGACTAGCGGTCGAGCTGGTAATGCGATTTGGGGAGCAACCGCAGGTGGCTCTGGACAGGACTGCGAACGGCGAGAGAGGGTGCGGAGGACTGCAAGAACTCCAAACAGAACAGGCCACGGCGAGGAAAGTATACGGCGTGTTAGAAATACTGAAAAAATGTTGCGTAAATTACGAATCAAATGAAAATAGGATGAGGGTGATCACTGTTGTATATTGTTCTTGTGTGATTTCTTCACATCTCACTAAGGCCCATATCCCGTACGTAGTGGCAGATAAATCGGTTTCAGGTTAAGATCTACATCTACATCTATACTCTGCAAATCACAAATACTGTGGGTGGCAGAGGGTGCTAAGCACCAATCCTAATTCTGCGCATTCCAATCCCGAACAGATCGAGGAAAGAAGGAATACATAAATGAATCAGTACGGCATCTTATTTCTCTAATCTTATCCCTCCTGTCATTGCGACCTAAATAGGTTGGCGGAAGAAGTATTTCGTTGCACTCGTAACTTAAACATTTTCGCAAATTCTCCAGCAAATTCAAACGAAAACGACGTCATCTGTCCGCCAAACAATCCCAGCCCAACCCACGAATTAGCTCTGTGACACTTACGTAAGGACTGTAACTAGCAGTCACGAATCGAGCGGCTCTTCTCTGTACTTTCTCTAATGTGTCAATCAATCCCTTGCGATACGGATCCCAAATTCCACAACAGTATTCCAAATGCGGACGCACTAGTGTTTTGTACGCTATTTCCTTTGTATGAGCATTACAACTTCTCAAAATACGTCCTATGAATCGTAGTTTGGAATTAGCTTTTCCTACAACGGAAGTTATGTGCAAGTCCCATTTCATGTTGCTTTGTACTGTTACGCCTAGATACTTCAGGGAATCTACAGTGTCAACAACTGAATTGTTAACTTTGTACTCCAGAGCAAGCGGAGTCTTTTTATTACTTATGTGTATTGCCTTGCACTTTTTACAGTTAAGTGTAAGCTGCCGTTCACGGCACCATTCCGAAATAACATCCAGATCGCGCTGAATTTCTAAGCAATCGTCGGAGCACCTCACTTCCCTATAAATAAGTGCATCATCAGCAAAAAATCGCATCCTGCAATTAACGTTGTCACCGAGATCGTTTATAAAAATTAAGAAAAGAAGTGGTCCTATTACACTTCCTTGAGGAACGCCCGAAGTAACATCTAGTTTAGAAGAGGCTTCCCCGTCCACAACGACATACTGTGACCGACCAGTTAGAAAATCGCGTATCCATTCGCAAATCTGATCAGATATACCGTACGCTCGGATCTTCGCTAAGAGTCGGTTGTGTGGTACAGAGTCAAAAGCTTTCTGAAAATCCAAGAAAATAGCATCAACTTGTGATCCCGCATCAATAACTTTCATTACATCATGCGAAAATAGAGCCAGTTGCGTTTCACATGATCGGTTCTTCCGAAATCCGTGTTGGTATGCCGTAAGTAGCTCGTTTTCATCTAGAAACTTCATAACGTTAGAGCATATTACATGCTCCAGAATTCTACTGCAAACAGATGTTAGTGATATCGGACGATAATTCCTAGGATCTCTCCGATCTCCTTTCTTGAAAACGGGAGTCACCTGCTCAATTTTCCAGTCAGAAGGTACTTTTCTTTCCTCTAAAGATTTACGAAATATATCTGAAAGAAATGGTTCTATTTCTTCCGCGTATTCCGAAAATACTCTTACTGGTACACCATCGGGACCGGGCGCTTTCCCCCACTTCAGGAGCTTTAATTGCTTTATGATACCTACACTATCAATTTGTACTGGATCCAATTCAAATTCAACACGCCGTGGAAAAACGGGAATGTTTTCTATGTTTTCGTCAATGAATGAATTTTTAAATTCGGTGTTAAATACGGTAGCCTTGTCGCGGCTGTCATCAACTTCCCGACCGTCTTTTAGTAGAACTGGCATATTTTTGTCACAACCACCTATTTTTTTTACATACGACCAAAATTTCTTTGGATTTTCAATGAGGCTCTTGGAAAGTGAGTTGCATCGAAAGTCATTGAAGGCTTCGCGCATCGCATTCTTGACCTGTCCTCTTGTCTCAGCTAGTTTTTCTAAATCACCCCTATACATAGTCCTTCTTGAGCGTGCATGAATCTTCCTTTGCTTTTTAAGTAACCTTTTGACTTCACGCGTATACCACGGGGGATCGTTCCCGTCCCTTATTATCCTTTTCGGTATATGTAAGTCCATACCTTCCCTGACTATATTTATGAATCGAAGCCACATCTCTTCAACCGAGCCTCTTCCTTCTACAAAGGTAATGTATTTATCCTTCAAAAACGTTCTTAAACTCTCCTTTGAGGCCTTTTCGAACCTGTAAACGACCCTTTCTTTTTTCTTTTTGCGCTCGACTATTAATTTTACTGTAGCAATTACAGCTTTATGATCACTTATTCCCGTGGTGGTAGAAATGTCCGTAAATAATTCAGGCCTATTTGTAACGAGAATATCTAAAATGTTTTCGTTTTCGTTGTCGCACCGCGTTGGTTCAGTGACGAGCTGCTCAAGATTAAGATCAGAGAAAAGGTCGAGAATAATCTCACAGGATATTTTATCCCTGCCACCAGTAACGTGGGCGTAATTACTCCAGTCAATATACGGCAAGTTGAAGTCGCCTCCTAGTATTATTCCATGATCCGGAAATTGACGAGCTATATTACTTACGTTATTTCTTAAGGCCTCAGCAACACCTACATCTGCATCTGGTGGACGATAGAAAGACCCTATTACAAGTTTTGTCCTAGCTACTATTAGTCTAATCCATAGGATTTCACAGACCGTATCAATATTTATTTCGTTACACGACAGGTGTTTACGAACAGCTATAAATACACCACCTCCATTAGACTGTAACCTATCCTTACGGAAAACATTCATGCTATGGTTAAAAATTTCTGCTGAACTTATATCCGGTTTTAACCAGCTTTCAGTACCTAATATTATATCAGCTTCTGTGCTACTAATAACGCTTTCAAGCTCAGGCTGCTTATTACAAACACTTCTACAGTTTATAACGAGTACTTTTAACGGTCGAGATCTAGTTCCTGACATTGATCCTGTTCTGGTAATCGATTTTAAGCATTTTTTCTATGTCAGCTGGATGGTCTCAAATTTCGTCTACAAATAAATCAATACTTGCAATACGGTAAAGGACGAGAAATCGAATAAAATTTTATCGGGTAACTAACCGAGATAGTTCATCGATCAAACACGACTTTTCGGCGGTCACAACTCTGCCGCCATTTTCAAGTGACTGCTGGCGGTCACTTGACAATGGCGGCAGAGATTGTGACCACCGAAAAGTCATTTTTGATCGATGGCCTAACTTCATTTCCTTATTCATTTCAACGCCGAGAAAATCTACAGCCGACGAGAAATTGTAAGAAATAAAGATTAGAATGAATTTTGGAATTTTAAAGAAAATCGGGTAGCGGTAACAATTGATTACAAACAATAGATGGAAATAAGTAACTGTACGGAACAAAAGTTTTTAGGATGCTAGTGAAGTTAACAGTGAAAATGAAATACTATCAACAACGGAACAAGCAGGACAGGCAGCACAGAAACTAAACAGTTTATTATGATCTTCAGACATAATGAGACAGTATTCTGCTGAACTAACCAGAAGTCTGGGAAATGTGAAAAATTGATTGACAAAGAATACAGGCTCTGGAAATGATTCTCTTTTGAGGAAGTGAAAGGGTATTCAGATTAGAAAACATATACGATAAGGAAATAAACAGAAGATCGAATCTATATGAATCTGTTCTCGAAGAAACGGAGGCCAGCCAGATTATATACTAAGTGTATGACAGAGGTATTTTACACGAAATATAGCCCAGGAACGCGTAGGAATAGCAACAAACCGATAAATGGATGGTGAGAATACCTAGAGAAGGATCGAAAAATGCTCGTAAGTAGAGATAATGATAGGAGATGATTAGCAGAAAATTGTTGGAAAGCGAGAGAGACAGAAGTGGCATTTCGGATCAGAGAGACAGCAGTATAAGCTGCAAAAATTCGCTTAGAAAGTTATCTACACATACTGTATATTATGCGCGTTGAAAAATTGTATTTCAAATAGTACAAATGCTAATATAAAAAAATTCAATTGGAAGAAATGTGATGGGGCACAAGAAATAATTTAATTCTGAAATTTAATTTATTTGTTTTTTATCCGATTCTAATTACATATTGGGTATCATGATTTTTCACTGTCGAAAATTAATATGCTGTAGAAAGGTATTTGTTGAAATTAGTAAATCCGTTACTTTACTTTTGAACGCTCGATGTAATTTTCTTGTAGACCTTAGAAGGATACATACCATTAAAGTACTACGGAAATGTTAACGCTCAGGCCTTACATTCAGGAGAACGCGGGCTTGAATCCCCGTCCGCAATCCAGATTTGTGTTTTACATGGTTTCTCTAAATTAGTACAGCTGAATGCCGAGAAGGTTCCTTCATGATCCAATAGCAAAATTCCTTCCCGTTCCTTGTCCTCTGTCTTTTCCCGCTCTTAATGATCTTGACGTCGACGAAGCATAAAGCCATAAGCAAAAAAGAAGGAATTTTTTACTCAGTAATTTTGCAAGAAAGTAAGTTTTAAATTTTTATGGTTTTCAAGCAAAAACTCATGTAAATCGTTGTACACAAAAAGCCTAATATTTTCGAAGTTTCATTTAATATCTATAAATATTAAACAAAACAAAAAATTTTCCTTCGTTCCCTTGCTTAATGATTTTAATCCTTAATTTATCAAAATTTCAGGTTATAAACGTGTCTGATGAGTAAGAAATAACCAGCTACAAATTACTAAATTCAGGAATTTAGATTTTATGAACCTACGACGGAAAGACGGACAGGTGAAAGCCTGACTCCCTGTCGGTTCCGAATTTAATTAGAAAAGTACAGAACCTTGAAAAGAATACAGAACTAACTTACACCATTCATACGCACGTTGTGAGGACACCTACTTTCCGGCCAATACTTGGCAAGTAACCGGAGAAGGCAAAGGGTAAACCACATAGGTGTTAATTCCTCGGGGATTCTCTTGTGGTAAATACATCTGGGCGCCTACGTCAGATAAATCTGATACGGAAAATAAATAAATGAGGCCGTCATTTAGACGAATGCTAAAAGCCTTAAAAGATATGAAGAGCAGAATCAATGGAAAACGCCTCTGGAAAGAAAGTTGGAGTCAATTATTAATGTAATTTGGTCCAGCAGTTTTTCACTGAAGGCGGCGTCCAAACCAAAAGAAAGTCCTTTAAAAATAATGAAAAAACTTTTCGTATTTTGTCGTCAGTAAGATTTCTTAACGTCACAAGCGAAGCAGTGAGCAGATCAGCGTCAGAGCTGATTTTTTCACATTTTAGTTTTGTCCATTGGTAACAGGAGTCACGTGTGGTGAGCTTCAGAAGTAAGTAATTACGTCTTGTAGATGGAAGAAGATAGACGCGAGATCTTTGTTCTGTCCCCATCAACACCACACCCTCCCTCAACCCTCGGCCCCTAAAGTGTAGATGTACCATTCCCTGCCACGTCATTGCCAAAATATTCCTTTAAAGATGGTTAGGTTTTAAAAGTCTAAATCGCAAAGTAAATCAGTGTAACAGAATGATATGGTAATTTCAGAAACGCGGGTTCATATTTCTTTCTTATTAAGGTAAGTTTAAAGGCTATAACTTATCAATTAAAGTAAATTTTAATTTCAGACAAAAAATTAATTTCTAATCAATAATAATTTATAACTGCAAACTTCTGTAATATATAGGAAAAAAAACGATTTTTACGTATGTGTAGTGTAATATAAACACATATCCGTTACAGTGAAATACATTGATTAGCTGAAAATAAAAAAAAATTAAACCACGAATCTCTGATCCAATATTTTTTTTTTATTTATCTCTTACTATCACAAATAAAGAAAAAATCTTAACTGTAATACTCTGTTATATATTCAAGTACTACTTACTTATCAAATTACATACCCTTTTTCTGATTTGTTTGATAAAATTGAAAAAGAAATAGCAATTTTGTTAGCTAAATACAGATGAGTCATTCCACTCCACTTCATGTAGTTGTCTAAATTTACTACTGACGAACAAATCAACTCACGAGAAATGCTGACAGTAAATTTTTTCATTCAAATCAATTCTGTTCAATGAAATGAACATAAAGTTTTATGCAACCTTTGAAATATAATTAAATTGTTTGTATTGAGCACCTTATGAAAGTGAAGACTAGGTACCATTGCAGTCTTTAAGAAGTAAATTTATTTTACTTGAAAATCAGTGAAATTGAGGTCACTTGAAACTAGAACCCAGAAAGTACGATTTTAAGAGATTGTCGATATTGTGAACGAAGGAAAAGTAGTTTTTGATGGAATTTTACAAAACAATGATGATTAATTTCTTATTAGATATTACATTGGAATGAAGTAAATTTTTCTGAAAACGAGGATTACAATATATGAAGCAGAAATGTAAAGACACATAGATTAAATTAACATGTGAAGATAGTAAGATAATAAAGTTGAGATCTCCATCAAACCAGTCAATAAGCTAATAAAAAACGTTTTATATATGTAGAAATTTGTATCTCTAATTCACGTTTTTTGATGTATACAGAAACGACAAATTATTCAGATCGTCAAGTTACTGATAAATTTAAAAAAAAAAAAAATCCCATTAACGCTATATTATTCACAGAATCTTTAAATTCATTACCTGCATAGTAAGCAACAATTTTTCAGTGGCTAATGAAGAAAGCTATAATTACTATTAGTGTGTGAAGCTCAAAATTACAACTTATTTAATTATTTGGTGTCAAAAGCGTTGCCGATACAACAGTTAGAACACACAAGTATTAAAAAGAATATCAATAAAAATTGTGATCAACATCATTCTCCAAACATGAAAATTGTTGCAGACCAAAACTCAGCAACTTTAACAGGGATATCAGGTATGGTAAGCAATAATTCCTGTGTATATTTTTAATAAGCACTTTCTTTTCCATCAAACCCTATGCATAATTTCGAATATGTATCGTATTCAGGCTAATCATCGACCTTTTTGTGAAACAACTGTGAAGGAATGACTGCGCAACACGTTTAATATTTTAAAGCAACCCTTTCTAAAATGTATCGTTACCTTCGTACGGCGCATTGAAACGTGAAGCTACTGTCTACGCTTTTAAATCAAATTCAAATTAATTTTTTGTTTGACCTGTAAAATCACACATTGAATTAAAGATCAGTGTTGACACTTTAATTAAGTTTGTTTTCAAAAGTCGATACAAAAATAATTGTGGTAGGAGTGTAGGGCCACAGCGTTTTTTTTATGTATTTGGAAAACATACTGGAAATACCACAGTTTTTGCTTAAATGTTTTGATAGTAAACAAGAAAACAAAGATTTTAATCATGCCACAAGCGTGACCATTGGAAATATACCGTTAATAATAAATTCTCGAGTGGTTTAAATTTTCTGGTGACTGCGCTCTATTGGCTGCGCATTGCGCCCTGAGTTAATGATAATGTATACCTACACACATGAAAATTGTTATTTAAATTTGTGCGCAAAGTGTGCAAGTGTTAGTGACGCGTAGAGCATAGCATTTTGATTACTTACCATCGCCCCAATATCTCAACAGCTTATGTATTTTGTTGACATCTAAAGTGAAAATAGAAGGAAACTGAGACATTTCAAAGTTTGAATTATTAAAAACGGTGCAGTGTTCATTGAGTAGATAGCGTTAAACTTCACCGAAAATTATAAACAAAATAATGGCTGCAACACTGTTTGAAGCTGTATTTAATGTTTAACGTTTAAGAATTATTCAAATCTAAAGTTTTACAGATTTTTTTTTTTTTTTTTTTTTTTTACATGTTTTTAATCTTATTCATGACTCTTGACTCTAATAAGCTGTTTGATTAATTACTATCCATAAATTTTTCCTGTTTTCCCAATCAGACACTTTTTCAAATTAAATAAAATCATGGTGGATTTGTAGACTAAACTTCCTCCGTTTTCCTATCAACTGTTTTAGCAAGAAAACGCTTGTCCTTTTCGAAAATCGTTATCTTCGTAGTATGAAATAGTATCGACAATTACCTATTGTCTTCTGAAAATAATTTTAGAACAGATGCTGCAAGCTGTTTGAAATATCTGTAATGGTCACTTGGATCTCACTTGTGTTAAACAACGATATGACTGGATCAGTTTACCAAGGCTGGTGGCCGAACAATAACGTCCTGGTTTCGCATTCGGTAGGAAGCGGCTTCGAATCCCCGTCTGGCCATCCCGATTTTAGTTTACTATGGTTTCCTGAAATCACTTCACGCGAATGTCGCGATGGATCCTTTAGAAATCCAAGGCCGATTTTCTTTTAGTTCCTTGCACTCAGTCGCTTCTTATGACCTTGATGTTGACGAGGCGTAAAGCCATAAGCAAAATAAAAAAAAAAGTATAGATATCGTCTAATCCCGTATCTCATCCATTTCACTTCCTGTACTACTTTTCTAAGATTCAGCATTCCTTTTTATGACTTTTTGCCTCGTCGACATCGCGGTTTTAAGAAACGGGAGAGCATTGTAGACAGGAAACGGGAAGCAATTAATCTGATCCATGGTCTTGTGAAGGAATCATCCTGTAAATCATCTTGAATCATTTCGGCAACAATGGAAAACCTAGAAGCTCATCGCTGGACGGAGATCTGAACTCAAGTCCTTCCAAATAGCATGTCCGAGAGTTATAACACAACCAGGAGAAACAAGGAGAAAATTGAATATGAGAAATCCCACTTTTGGTACCAAGATGGTATTTTGCCAAATGGATTCATTTCACCGTAATTTACTCTATATTTTAATCGACTACGAATACGCTACGAAGGGTATCCACTCACAAGCCAACAGAAGTCATTTATGTAAGTCTAAGTCAGCGATGTCGTCTGGAACAAAACATATTTTTCTGAACGACTTTACCCCTTCTCGGTGTAAATAAAAAGCTGACAATTAGTAAACAAAAATGTAGTTAGTGAAAACGTCTAGTGAATACAATAAAAGTTAAGGGAAGGGTTTTGATCTGCCAAAAATGTCAGATGGTATTACAGAATCACGTAAATAATAAATTACAAAATAAATGTGCCGCTGTTTTACGAGGGAAGGTTCTTATTTGGGGGAAAGGTGGGGAGGTCTGCAGGTCATCGATTTCGAGATGAAATCATTAGAGAGAGAATTGAGATCAGGAACGAGAAGGAATTTCAGCACGGATTTCTCTAGGAATTATTTGTGCATGCGCCTGGAGTGATTAGGGGAAAGCATAACAAATCGATATTTAAATAGCCAGGCCAGGAATCGAAACGATGTCTTATCGAATGCCAGGCGCTATCGTTAGTCACTAACTCATCAGACTCGATCCGAATCACAGCAAACAACACTTCGTGACCAGCGAAAGTTGTTACCCTTTGGATATAAATTGCTTATTTAAATTTGTGTATCAGGTAGAGATTATAACGGCAGAGAAATAGGATCGCCAATGATATCAGAGAAATAAACTCACAGCCATGTTCAGTACAAATCCAATAGTATCTACCAAAGAGGATTGGTGTGACAGTATCATGCATTTCGGAGATAAGCCACTAGAGAAATAAAGAATTCTTCTGATGCAATACCTTCAGAAAAAAAAAACTTCCCGGAAGACATAGCAAAAGAATTGTGTTTAGTGTGGATACACGACATATTACATAGGGCAGTGGACAGATTCCGGCATTAACAAACATATATGGACAGGTGTTGCAGTGGAGGTTATAACGTTTCCATTATTTACTCTTGGCACACGTAGTTACTTAAGAGATTCCCTTTATTTAAATTTGTAACGGTCAGAAATATAATACACATTTATAAATAACTAGGACCTAAGGATGTAACTGATGTGAATGAATATCGTAATAAAGTTCCCAATAAAACAGAGCTACAACTGATTTATTATTGGCGCCAATGCATATACATATATAGGTAACAATTACGATGTCCCACAAGCTAAAAATGTAAATTTCTTTTTAATCTGTTAACTATGCTTGGCCTCTGACTAAGCACCGATAATCGAAAACGTAAAACTCACATATCCACCACTACACCATCATCATTTAAGAGTGCTGTTCTCTGCACAACCCAAGATACTGCTATTTAAAACTAACCAATGTAAGGGAACCAAATAAATCCCCGTAATATTGTGTAAAAGCGGAGTTAATATTCGTCCTCTGCTAGAGGCACTGAGCGCTGCGACGAAATGTAATACTATGCCTCCGCTGATAAGCGTCAGCAACTTGTCGCAAGTGCACTTGCACTTGAGCAGTGTGCCTCGGGATTCTGAATGTAACACATCGATGTAGCGATTGTTTCGTGATTTACTACCAACATTATCTCTTTGTACCCCATTTCGGCAATAGGAGCCAAAATTCAAGCTAGCGGGGGTACTGCTAACATATTGCGTGGGACAGAAATTACGTTCTTGTGTTTGTGAAACTGTCTATGTGTGATTTGCGACAAATAAACCGGAACTATTTAGTAACTTCTGTTTCCTTCCGTAAAACCTTTCTAATCCGTATCAGGCTAACAACACTCAAGCCAAAGAACTCTACGCAACCTTCCATTTAAAATATTTAATATCTTTATTAGACAATAGTTGTTTCGGCAGCTATTATCCTCGCAGTTGTCAATTCTACGTCATCAATATTCGGCTGGTGTCAGCAGAAGGCCGTCGTCCTGACAAGAAGAAGAAGAACTTCAAGAAGACGATACTATCGGGCAGGTTAGTAATCACACGTCCGATAGTCAATCAGTCAATCAATCAATATCCACTCAGCCATCCAAAACAGAACTTTGGCGTCATCTGCGGGACTCAAACCCTGCACCACACGCATATAAACAGAGTTCTACTACACCAAACACAAAAAAATTTACTGCGTTGTGGAATCTTTCCTATACAAATAATAAAAATTTCACTTTACATTAGTAATTACGATAGTAAATGTTTTGGGGGCAGTGATTTGTCTCAAGGTCAACGAATATCTTAACAGAAGTTAAATTGAAACGGAACAAATAAAAAAACCATCGAGTCGTAGGTCAATCATCAAGCGATCAGGTTTCCATACTCAAATGACTTTCACAGAGGTGGGTATTGTGGGCCAGATGGCAGTCGCGACCCAAAAATCAGTACCTGACCAATTTTCCGACCGGTTACTGATCAGTGTTCCATGCCCATAAAAATTCAGCGATTCATTCCGATCAAATTTAATGTTGATAATACTTATCTCATCGATTGGGATACAACACATTCTGCATCAAGAGGAACTTCAATACAACGCTATTGATAAATGGAAAATAACCACTGTGTAATAACTTCATTTTGCTCGCTACTTCCCAAATATAATCCTGGTAATAAGTATTTTTAATACTTACTGTTTGGATGTAGTTTATGGTGATAACTGAAAAAGTGTTTCAAATTATTACGAAACAATTTTTCTTGAGGTATAAATGGTAACCAAAATTGTCTGTAATTGATAATTTTGATGGCCACTCTTGTGTCTATTTTCTACTGAGAAAAACTGAAGAAAAATATTGCAGTCCTCTACATGAGGAGCTCTAAGCAATTTCACGATAGACGTTCTTGATTAATAGTACCTTGACTCAAAACACTATTATCATTCAGAATAAATTTGATTTGACTTGAACGGCTGCACTACTATATATGAACTGGAAATGTCTCTAGAACTGTATTTTGAGCCAAGGGACTGTTAAGGTCATGGCAGTACACAATTCAAATTTCGTGGGACCTGACAAGCGTTTAGCAGGATTTTTTGTCCCAGTAAGCTATGGCACCTTGACACTGTCCAGCGCTGACACGGGTTAGGGGACGTCCATTGAGGGCAAATAGGGGGTGACGGCGAAATCTCGCCGAGGCGGAGGGGGCGGAGGGTCGACGGAAATCTCGCGTCAAATTTGTATTTCAGTTTTATGAGAATAACGCCTCACGTAAGTAAGGGACGCTCCCCTTTGCAGTTTGTGTCCTGGTGATGAAAGAAATTTTCTGTCTTTCGGGAAAGTGGGCTTGAATGGGTAGGCATCGGGCTTAACCTTCTCCCTTCTTTCGTTAACGATACAAACAAGAATCTATACTGAACACCATCACAATCTTACGCACTTACGAAACCACTAACGAACACTATCACACTGGTGAATGATATAAAAAAACTTCCCAAATTTATCATTTCGCTGGGACGCCTATGGAGGGGTATACAACCGCTATGATAAGTTGGTAACCCCTGCACTTGGATTCGGATACGGCACGCAAAGGAGAAGAATCAGACATATTAGGAGTTGGAAGTCTGCCACGTTAATAAGTGAGGCTATTTATCTCGCTGCGCAAATGTTTTTCAAAGTTCGATGGTAAGAAATGCACAATGCTTGCAGAGCGCAAAGAAAATGACCTTTAGACGCGCGCCCTGTGGCATGTTGAAGTAACGTTTTCTCTCTATACGCACGCGTAGGTTTCAAGTCGTTGAATGCATCCAGTGTATTTTGAGAAGCGGAAGTATGGAGACGTGTTCTAGTGCTATGTCAACGCGAGCTAAACAGCGTGCTATTATCGATTTTAACTGCTGAAAAACTTACTCCTACTGACGTCCATCGTCATTTATGGTCACGATGCTGTTGAAAGGTCAACTTTAAATCGATGGGCTGCAAAATTTCGTGATTGAGAACCTAGAAAAGCCATAATTGTTGGTGAAAAACTCAGCGGACGTCCGATCACTGCCACAGACGATAAACATCGCAAATCGTCGACGATTTGACTCAAAAGCAAAATATACCGGCATATTCAAGCTAGGGATGTAACGGATATCCGCATCCGCATCCGCAAGTGCGAAACTTTCGCATCAATTCCTACATCCGCTTTCGCATCCGCATCCGCAATGTTTAATGCGGATGTATTGCGGATGTTTTGTTTACATTGCAATATATATTATTCTTTTCTCTTTATTCGAGATTCTGCCCATGGTAGCTTAGCTAGCAAAAAAGTGATTGTTTTCTGATGATCTTGCAATAAAAATAACAATGCACTAAACGGTGTTATTACCTAAGCCACGAATTTACTAGTTTAAACTTGGACGTAAAGTAAAGGTCTGGCTACAATAGACAGCACCGAACCCGCATTGTCACCGACCGAAACTTTTCTTATTGTTATCGCTCACTGGATTGAAGTGAGTTCAAACGACACCGCACCGTGTGTCGGCAGTCATTAGTTGGATTTAATTTTTGACGGTACGGACCGGTGTCGGGCTGGTCGATATGGAGAATCGTATACAAAGAGTTCAGAAATTTCTGATCCTTTATGACTAAATGTTGTTTTAGCGTTAATGATTGCTTTAGAAAAGCGCCCATTTTTTCAGCCTTACTTTAGGTTCATCAGATGTTCGTAAAATGTAGATATAGCCCTTGCATGTTCACATTAACAAATGAAATTGCCAGACGTGAAGGTTGATTTTAAGGCCTGTAAAAATTGCATCCGAGGCTGGATTTTGAACCGGGGACCTTCCATACCCGAATCACACGCCGCAAGCATCTGAATTTAGAAGTACTGAAAAATATGTATTTAATCATATAAAAGAACATTTGTGTTTTGGAATAGCAAAAATAAATGCTACAGAAAAAAAATGTTGATTTTATTATGGTTGAATATTTATTTGTCATTACATCCAGATTTGTCTCTTGACTCAGATGGATACGGCGTACGATTGGGGTACTGAAAGTCCTTTGTTCAAATCCTTGTCTCAGCTGCAATTTTCATGGGTCTTAAAATTGACAGTCACCTCTGGCAAAGCTTTGATTTTGTTAATGCTAAGATGCTGGGACGCTCCGTGGTTCGAATTTCACGTTAATCTGTAGGTCTTCTTTTAAGAATAGGTGACAACGATAGAGGTACACTGCGCCGCTGATAAGAAACTCTGTGACTGAAATTTTTAGATCACACGAATTATTATTAATTTACGGAATATTTACAGTCTATATTCAAAATTAAAATGTATAATAATCTTATTATTATTTGTTGAAAAAATATTGAGTGAATCGAAAGGAACCTGTAACTGCTTTCACGGACCAACAAAAGTTATTTATCGGAACTCGTAGGTCCTACAAGTTGTACTGTGAATGCGGGACTTAAGCGGTGGGAAGGTGGGTCGCGAGCACGGAACTGTGCGTGGTGAGTAGGCGGTAACGGCCTGGCTTCGCATTCGGGAGGACGGCGGTTCGAATCCCCATCCGGGCATCCAGATTTGGGTTTTCCATGGCTTCCCCAAATCACTCCAGGTGAATGCTTCCATTAAAAGATCATGTCCGAATTCCTTCCCGTTCCAAACCCCGATCTTTTCACGCCTCTAATGACCTCGACGACGACGAGGCGTATAGTTATAACACAAAAAAAAAAGCGAACGGTGGCGTGTCCTTGTGCTTGACGCTTGAATTAGTGTAGCCAGCCACGAACTCCGCAAAGTTAATATGATAATGATTGGTTTTTAGATGAGTACGTAATTATTTAAATAATTTAATTCACTTGTGAAATCATCCCACATTTTTTGTTGTTCAAAGATCAGGCAAAAATAAATCAATATGGCAGTATTATATGGAAATAGAATTTAATTATGGAAAAAGATTGATTATAAATTTATTTTTCCACATCCGCATCCGCTTCCGCTAAACATCCGCATCCGCGGATGTCAAGCTCTGAACATACGCATCCGCAAAAGCATCCGCAAAGATGACATCCGCAACAACCCTAATCCAAGCAACGTGTCGGCTTCATTATTGAAGAACTGGGATACCGTAAAATCTGTGCACGATGGGTGTCTCACAGAAACTGACTGTAGAGGCTCTACGAAACAGAACTTTTGAACCGATTCCAAACCCTCCTTACTCCCAATATATTGCTCCTTGCGATTTTTTATTTTTTTCCCCTCTTAATTTTTATAAACGATCTCGGAGACAAAGTGAAAAGCCTATTTAGATTGATTGCTGATGATGCGGTTATTTATTGGGAAGTAAGAAATTTGGCCGATTTCTTAGAAATTCAGCGCGATCTGGATGTTATTTTGGCTTGGTGCGCTGAGTGGCAACTTACTCTAAATTGTAAAAAGTGCAAGATAGTGAGCATAATTAACAAAAAGAATCCAATTGTTCAGAAATACGAGTTAAACAATACAGTTATTGATATGGTCGATTCTATTAAATATTTGGGAGTAACAGTACAAAGGAACATGAAATGGGACTTACACATTAATTCGTTAGTAGATAGAGCAAATTCTAGGCTTCGATTCATAGGTCGAATCTTGAAAAATTGTAATGAACAAACAAAGGAGATAGCGTAAAAATCTCTTGTGCGTCCACATTTGGATTATTGTTGTGCCATTTGGGACCCGTTTCGTAAGGGGTTGATCGAAAGTATAGAGAAAGTACAGAGAAGAGCCGCTCGATTCGTTACCGCTTGCTACAGTCCTTATGAAAGCGTCACAGAACTGATTAGTAGATTAGGTTGGGAGTCTCTGGTAGATAGACGACCCACGTTTCGTTTAAACTTATTGGTAAACATGCGTACTCCCACTTTCACTTTTGAGTGTAGTGAAATACTTCTTCCACCAACCTATTTGAGTGGGAAGGAGAGGAAAGATAAAATTAGATAAATGAGGTGCCGGACTGATTCTTATATGAATTCTTTTTTCCCTCGTACCATTAGGGATTGGAATGCACAGCAAAGAGATTAGCTTTGGTGCTGAGCACCCTCTGCCACCCACAATTTTGTGAATTGCAGAGTATATATGTAGATGTAGATGAATCACGTCCGACACTTGATTTTGTTATTACTAATTTACTATTATTAAAAAGTGACCTTTACAAGAGAGAATTCAAGCGTAATTATTACACTTCGGACGATAAGGTGAAGGCGGCTGTCAAATCCTTGATTCAAGGAAAGGCTGAAGAATTTTTCAGAGACGGAATAAAAAAAATTGTCACACATTGTGAGAAATGAGTTATCCTTAACGGTGACTATATTGAAAAATAAACATATGATTTTGAATCTTAAAAAATGTACTTCAATATACTTTTTGTCCGATGTTGCTTTTTTTTTTCAGCCTGGGGATGGATTATAACATTTTCAGCTAGACGAGTACGAATAAAGTCACAAGTGGGTCGGCCAATCTGAGGGTCTGCAGATTGTAATGGATCACGTACGTGCTGACAAAATCTATCCCAATTTACAGCTTTCTAGCTACCGTGCGCAGTCGTGACTTAGATCGATCAGAGTCCGCGTGGGCTGGGCGAGCGAGCGGCGCTGGCCGTGAAATCTGCTCTGGAACTGGAGCACACTCGGCGCTCCAGAGCGCGTGCCAGGCTTTCTCCAGGGAAGGGGCCGCATCATCCGCGGGCAGCGACTCCGGGTTCCAGCCCCGCGAAAGCATTCACAATGACGTCGGTCTGCGGTGCAAGTAAGAGTGCTTCGCTTCTGCCCTGGGGAATGACTGACTCGTGAGTCGGTTACGACAGTTTCTGGAGTGAAAACATCGACCATGGCTACATCCGCTGGATCGGGGTTAGGACCTTTGAATCATAAAGTACTTCTTCGATAAGTGGGCATAGAAGTTTACTATTTGGAGTCTTGCCTGAGACCCAAACAGTTATAATTTCGTCACAAACACCTGACTGTTACTTAAAAAAATAATTCATAGTATCATACATCCTTTCTGCTGTTAATCATTCAATTTTGATGATTATTGATTTTATTTAAATGCCGTGGAGGTATGTCCTGGTGGCAAATTCTCCTAGACACCCGGTTGTGGTTATACTTCACGGGGCTATAAGTTAATAATTATTAATACTAAGTAATACATTTATATAGTTGTTTTATTAATTGTAAATATATCGTACTAATGCTATTTTAGTAGTATCCCTGGAGGCAAAGAATAAGTGCTGGCCTAGGAGCCGAAGCGAAGGAATGAATATAAAGACAGAAAGGAACATTAAAAGTAAAGAAAGTCTAAGAGGTCGTGAGAAAACTTATACAGCCTGTAAGGAGTTACGTAAATATTACGAATCAGTTAATTGGACCGTAAGTGGAAAATGCAAATGAATAGTACAGAGATTATTATGGCGGTGGATAATAAGTCAGGCATAATTCTCAATTGTAATTAGTATGAAAAGTAATGTTATAAAAATAGTGTTTGGTTTAACTAGCAAAGTTATTGCCAGTGTTTGGAAGGAAGAGAGTAAAAAAAGTATTACTCTTGAACCTAAATTATGCCAAATGTTATATAAGTGTTATATATTGTTAATTTGTGTAAGGTGTATATTATTTATTGTAAACACCTGGTATGATGTAAGAGAGGGCTTGACAGCCCTAATCTTGCCAGGCTAAATAAACCTTTAAATAAATAAAAGTCGTTTCATTCAGGATAGGTTTGCCGATCCTGTATGCTGGGTTGAGTCAGGATAGGAATGCTACAATATGGTTATGCGTTTAGCGAATTTTTCGTTTAGTGTAATGTGATTTCGACTGATCTGCTCGCAGAGTTTCTTAATGGCTGCCCGATCCGCCTTAATCTAGTCGCTGACTCCCTTACCACAAACGCAAAATTTCCACGTAGTAATCTCAATTCTTCTACAAATAATTATTTAGCTGTCATCATTAATGTGTCACTCCAAACACTAGCTTCTACAGCCTCCATATTCCAGTGACTCCCAGCCCAGCTCCTCTGTTAAATTGTGTTTCTAACTGTGCTGAATAACAATCCCCACAAACAAATCTATCTGTCATCCTACCACACCTTATTCTATCGTGAATTTTCACATTTATCCACTGTCGACTGATGAGTCCTCAATTCAAGAATTTCTGGGCTTGTACCCCTGTTTATAATCTGCCTACTGTCCGAGTAATGTTGCACGATTGACGTTAGGTGGTATGCGCATCAGTCTGATAACGAATGTTCAGCATCAGTTTCTTCGTCATTAGGCCAAATGGGGGGGGGTCTAAGGAATAGCTAAAATTGTAAACCTCTTAACATTGCGAACGGAATGAGGATGTATGACACTGTTGCTGATGATTCGTCTGTCTGATGGCACCATCCATGTGTCGTTCGGAAGAGTAGGCCTAAATGGTGTTCACCGGGTTTATCGCCTCCCCTACAAAACGCCAACAACATATTACGCTTTACACACAAGCTTCACAGGCGCCTATATATACGAGGAGATAGTTAAAAAAGAAATCGAAACTATTTTCTACAGCGGTAACATAAAGTTCTGTTTCTTGTTGGGAAAACCAGCAGCAAATCCGTCCCATTGTTATGTTTTGGAAGGTTTGGCATAGACAGGTATTTACCGAGGAGTGTGCTCGCTTTCAAATCGTTCGAATGTTAACGTTAACCACACCCGGTAGCAGACTGATCCAATCCCTGTGCCCCCAGACTTCCAGAACGAACGATAACACTAAAAAAATCTATGATACTATCATTTTTATCTATTCAGAACACTTGATGAATTGATAGATTTGACTGGAATTTCCTGGAGTCCGCATGAACGAATTTTTCGTTAAGATTTAAAGATGAAAGGAGTAGCAAGCAAGCAGCAAAATACATTCGGAATAAGTTTTCCCAAGATCAAAGAGCTAACCGCCAGAGTGTATGACAGTAATTGGAAGAATTTTCGATATTATCTTTCTGCAGAAACCATTACAGCTGACAAATCATGATGTTATGGAAACGATGCACTGTCTCCAGGTTTACTTCAGTTACGGTCTTTTTGCAACACACAGAAATACAGCTGGATGCATTGGCAATATTTTACATTATTGCATCCTCTGTATTTACAAAACACCATACGCTAGGAACATTTGTTATTTGTACCAAGATCATTTATAAAAACGGTCAAAACATTACTGCAGACCGTGTACTTCAGCATCTACAGGGAATTATATAATTATTCATGAATGTGCTTCGTATTCCGTACAACCCATTGATATAAACGTGTTCTGTAATAGGTGACTTGAAGATTTATGGAGGGAGGGGAAATCACTGGCCAATTACTATGACTTCAGTGGTAGGCAATTTCATGGAGTGCTTGTCTTTTTTTAATGATGTTTAAATAAGCGACATGGAATTAGAAACCTTATCCAAGTGGTATTCAGTTAGTGGATTATGTTCAAACACAAAGGACAACGGAGGCCAAGTTGTAGTGTAGCCCTCGATCTTATCGAATTACAGCGTTCTGTGTAGACACTCTTTAGATTAAACCAGTCCTGTCTATGAAAATCATGTAAAATCACTTATATTTCGAAAAAAATTTCGGACTTCGTGAGTTTTTAATTTTTCTTTTTTTAAAAAATCCTGTTTTTAAATCCGACCGCCACGATTGGTTGACCAAAAATGATTTAATTTATCTTCGTAGTTTACAAAGTTTATTTTCTATGAGGAATAAACAACCAGCTGCATACTTCAAGTGCACGTTATTCAATCAGTTCAACAAAGGTTATCTCTGAACACCAACCGAATATTAAACTTTCGTTCAACCGTAGGTTCTTCCGATATTGCGAAGGCTTGCAGAAAGAAACAGAAATTCTTCCCTTCTCAAAGTGATGTAATACAAACAAAAGTCCAATGAATTTATTAAAATTGTTCACTTTTCTCCTCGGAACACAATTCGTCACCAGTAAGTGTAAATTAATGAGCAATGGTACTCTTTAATCACCTAAACAGCGGCGTAAGTAAACAGACAAATATGCAACAGCTTTTCCTTCCTTCTGTCATCAACTAATTTTCGTTAATATGTTTCAACGATTTTCCACCACTCGTTAAAACTGAAATGATCCTATATTAGGGCTAAAAGGATTTTTGAACTAGATAACTAGGGTAAAACACAGTATGGAAATAAATGCAAAACAATGTCAGCTTGTTAGGTACGTGGTTATAGAAATATGCTTTTTGTGTAATTACAAGGGGGAAGAGGAATATCTTGCTGTAGACATAAAGTGTAATTATCTTGGCATATCATTTTACAATAAACTCAGTTGGACAAGAGACATTTGTCAGTTGGTCTGAAGAGGTTCCGAAATCCTGAATCTTCTGCACCGGGGATTTGCTATGGAAGTGACGAAAGTGGATTACAATTCTTTGGTTATATCTCAATTGTGCCTCATGGGGTAGTATGAAATCCATATGATTGGCATCAAATACATCAGCTCTGAGAGTTCAAATGATCGTAGCAATATTTATTTGCGTTTTTTTGCTGCAGAACACAAACAGTAGCTGATAAGCATTACTGCTTTGTCAGTGATTTATACAGGCGTCGAATGAAGACAGTACTCAGAATTTACTAGACATACATTCTCGAAAGGCGATTATAAGGAGAAAAAGTAGGAACAGATTATCAAAGAAAAGACATGGCTATGTCCATAAATCAACTATAGATTTCGGCAATAAAGGAGTAAACCATTTATTATGTGGATGCACAGTGTTGAGATCAAGGACTGATATAAATTATCGAGCAATGTGCTGATTTACTTTAAGTTAAAAGAGGAAAAAATAAGTTTGTAGGGAATGTGCTATACCGCAGTTAAAATTTAATAATCACAGAGCTTCAGCATCACTGCAGTGTCTCTGTCCGAATAATACATTAGTTGCAAACAAATTCGCAGAGCTCTCAGGATATAAGGACAGTTGGCAACAGACGCTAGCGCACCTTACAGTTAAAATATCAAAGATATCAGAACCTGCCAATCCCATTACAAGCCCTGCATTGCTTCCAGTTTGACGAAAGTCGATACCACAGGCGAGATCCGAACGGCGACCTCGCTAGCAGGAAGGCAACACCAGCCACGACTCGACCCCGAGACACTGAATCTCAACACAAGGTCGCCACACCATCCGACAACACCAGCAACTTTAGAGGCTGAAAGAATGGTTCATTGAATGTGTTAAACTGGCACTGTGCGAAGATGGTAAAATTGAAACATCCACATGCGTCCATTCTATATTCAATCTGGCACCGTCGGCAGTCAGAGGCGGTAAAGACACACTCCAAGATAATACTGAATCAAGCCTGCAAGCAGTTGTTTGCTGTTGATCAGTCCCTTGTCTAACACACTAACAAGGGACACCTTTGATCTCGAATGCTCGGAACCGCATGGAAACATGCTTAGAATAACAAGCGATCATAAACAAAACAGTGGTGTGTGTCATTTCCATGCAACTCGTTGCATTGTACCTTGGGTAACATTCTGATAGAGAGAAACAAAGTAACATGATATCAATGCAATATGAAGGAAGTTAGACGTAACTCAATGACGTCAGCGTATCATTGCATTTTAAATCAACAGTGCCAAAAACTCACTGCTTAAAGTACTTAATATAGCACAAAACACGCATATACAGCAGTAACACACACGTGATAGTGTTTATATTAGTCCTCAAAGTACAGATGTGGGATTTCCATGAAGTGGTTAAAACAAAGTGGAAGAGATCTAAAACCACGTTATCATATTCCAAATCACTTTCGCGTTCACGCAGTATAATATCAAAAGCCACACTAATTAAATTTTCAAATTATGATGTTGGCATGTGAATGTCATAACCTGGCTTATACTTAGGTGCAGCAACTTGATTGTAAATAACAGTGTGAAGTTTCTTGATGAAATAACGATTGTGTATCTTCACTTGTGGTTTGGCACAGTGTAGTCTTGAAAAATCAGTATGTTACTTGAGGTAGAATGCTACGTTTTGCATGGAAATGACACACACCACTGTCTTGCTTTGAACGCTTGTTAATCAAAGCATGTTTTTGCGCGGATGGAAGCGTTCAAGGTCAAAGGTGTCCCTTTTTAGGTATTTCTGTAGCTTATATCTTGTTTTGCTGAATCCACCAAGCTGTTTGGAACAGTAATCAGTTTGAAGGAGAAACAAGTTCTCCAGCCGCCCGTACAGCATGGAAATATTCGCCATCTCTGAACCACTACAAAGTTCAACATTAATGTCATAGCTGTGTTGAGCTCTCTTCTGTACACTAAAATATCACCATCAACTGAAATTCCTTGACTGATTTCATTAACGCTGCCTTTAATCCATCCTCGGTTTACTTTGGAGTGTCCTACCACGGAAAATGAAATTCTGCAAAGGGACGGACGTCACAAGCATTGAGGTAATCTGTACAAATCCCACTTGCGCTTGGCCAGACATATTTCCTGCTTGGATAGTTAAAGGTTCTCCAGATTGGGTTTTATGGTGAGCTTCTTACTGGTCACTTTGAGAGATGGGAAGCAAGGAAAAGATACAAGAATCAGTTGCAGAAATCCTTCACTGTCTGGCACATTAACCTCTCCTCAAATCCGAAGTCTGTAATGCTTTGGCCGAACTCGTTCCCATTCCTTGTCTCCAGTCCTTTCTCGCCTCCAATTATCTCGATGTCGATGAGGATTAAAGCAACAAACAAAAAATTGCTGTGTGACTGACCACTATTCATTTGTTAATACAACAATTCGGTCTTGTTTTTTTGGGTATTTCAGGCTTTAGTTAGGACGGTGATGAACAAGATGTTGACATAGCCCCAACAACAATAACAACCTATCGTATATCCACATTCAGTAGGAAGACACCTAAGTACTGGGTTACACTCATTTTTATTTTCTAATTTTTGTTGAATTTATCACCAACTGGTCATAAAGTTCAGTTCAAGACCAGACAACGCAGCGAGACGAAATAATGTTGACAAAAGTAGAAACCGGAGTGGTTTGCCGGATCAGGTGGTTAAGGCTTGTCACTGTTCTGAAAATAACTGGCTTAGTATACCTCTTAACGGATATTTAACCAATCATTCGTTGTTACACCAAATTAGCTTTGTTTGAAAGATGTATTTATATTAATCTTTTCAGTTCTCGATCCTCAAGGTGTAGCAGAACATGAAAATTAGCATTCAAATGGTGCGCTTCAAAATTCGCATGTGCTATTCAAGGAGCAATATATAAATGCGTGAAACGATTAGAATAGAATTTCAAATGGAATTGTTTCCAAATTATTAATTTTTTCTATGTGTTAGTATGGATCCATATTTAATGAGCATCAAGCAAATTATTTATATTATTATTATTATCATATGCCAAATACAAACAAAAAACATGTTAATCAGATACCTATATCTAGGGATTCTAGCCATCTTCTGCGCCCAGCTTGATACAGTGGGAGCACGCCTCCCAGATCAAGGAAGTGAGATGTAGCTACATGCAAACTAGTTTCTACGTGGAATATTACAGATCCGGTTTTAGTAACAAATTTTGAATTAATAATGTGAATACGAGAAAATATGTGTAAAATTTGGAATCCGCCCAGATGAGATAGAGAATCTAAGAATGTTTCAAACTAAAACCAATAAATTCAAGGAGATCCAGAAACAACGTACAAAGGAAAAAGAACACCTGGTCTGTAGAAAGGAGAAGCCTCAATTAAAAAAAAAAAAAAAAAAAAAAAAAAAAAAAAAAAAAAAAAAAGTTGGAAGGAGAAGAAAATGCGATCCAGGAAACAACTTGTTTCTTTCCCGTTATCGAAATTATGCCAGAAGCCAAAGGAAGAAAAATACATGATGAATTTATCGCTAGGGTATATAAGTTCTATTTTTAGAAAAAAATTAGTAAAAAAATAATAGCTAAATATAGCAGTTAAGTGTCCCGGATCTATAAAGCGGCCAAGTTAAGTTAAAATTAACTGTATTGCTTCATCATAAACATGAAACAGGTAAAATTATGAGAGTGAGAAACTCACAAAGCTTCAATAGTCCAGTTGACTGTAATAAATGTTTTACCATAGCATTTGTTAATTTTTTTTTCAGAAACACTTTAGAATTATATGCATCATCAAAATTTTACTGCCTATACCGCTATACTTTTATCAGCTACATTCTGGCTACTTGGAAAACAAACTTCAATCGTTAAAAATTAGTGCCCAATTCGTATCAATTCTTCAGCTATAAAGATTAAGTCTCCAAAAAATTATCTGGTTACACTAAACTCACACGTTAGCTATCAACGTTACAATCAGATTAACTGACTTATCACTATGCTACATAAATACTTAACAGCTATTATAAGAATTTGTGCGCTATTACCACAAATGACTAATGAAATTAATGTTTGAGATCATTTACAGGAAATTATTATTTTATGAATGAGGTCAAACCTCAGTCGCCATTTTCATACACGCCTAGTTACAATTCAGAAATGTTGTTAATTTGTTTTACAGTATGAGGTAATTGTTCATTACCTACTTAAGCAATTTGTTCCAGTACTTCACTAACCTATGTACAAAATAAAAATAAACTTTCTTCGCTTCCACATGCTGTTCTAAATCTTTTATTCTCCTATCAATATATACCCAAAACTTATAGCCAGTAAATTCACTGTGACGGAAATTGGTTTTGTCAGTTAAAGGGATTAATATTTCTTTGATGTGTAACATTTTTATTTGGAGTAAATAGAAAAGATTCTAATAGTCATTCAACCCAGAAGAGAAGGATAGAGTAAAATCCGAAATGGGAAATGTGGTCAATTTTCCCTCTCAAATATTGTAGTAAAATAATTTCAAGGCTGTAAGTTCTTCACTCTCTATTGAAAAAGTATGTTGTAAGAATTTGTATTAAGCTACTATATTTGAATCCTTAATAATTACCCTTTTTTACTGAATTGTGAAGATTTTTTTGTAAAATTCCGACTGTTTTGGGGGAAGATAGGAGTACACTTTAGTTTTAGAAAATGGAACAAGCCGATCTTCAATATCAGAATCGTCGTCTGCGAATTTTAAGATATTCAGGCTTCATCTCTTCATCAGAAAAGAAGTAGGCCTTACCATTCGACTCACAATCTAATCACAAAACAATATCTTTAGATAATAGTGGAGTGTGAGGGCTTGGGAGAGATTATATCAACCTCTTCCAACCAATTGTGAACTTCACTTTCACGTGGTGCATCCTGTTTGCATGGACGAGGCTCTAACAAATGAACGAATCCCGGTACAAAGAGTCTCCCACTGCTTGCCAACGGCCTCCTTAAAGGAGGGCGGAAGAACGAGGAGTGGTTCAGGGCACCCTCTAGCACTTGGGGATAGAAACAGCCCCTAAAGGTGGATGGATCAGGAATGATCAATGGCAATTTGAAGTCACTGTATTAAAGACGCAAATGGTACACAGAAGCATATAATCCTCTCAAAATGGAGGAATGCATCAGACCAGCGCAGAGACTGATAACAGCAAAATAATAATGATAATAATTTCACTATAGTATATTAGGGAGGGTATCACGAAAGGACAAAGTAAGGAAAGAAAATCAATTGTGCAGAGGCCGGTATAAGCATCAGTGTGACAAAATCCTTACAGCGTTCTTACATGTCCAAATGATGGAGGAAGAAAGAAGAGCAAAGGCCTACTTTAATATGAACATCCAAGGTAAAAGACGTGTGGGAACGCCCAGACCAAATCAAGAAGGATATGGAAGAATTAGAACTTAATTGGAAGACTGTTCATGAACAACAAGTGTTCATGGACTGGAAGAAGTGGAGAGTGCTCGTTGTCAGCACTTGAGTTGGAGAGTGATGATGAAGGAGGGTATCTAAATTGGATGTTATCAATATGTCCCCTACATTCACTTGAGAGTGCAAGAAACATACTGTGACTGCAAAGGTACAGCAAACGGCAAGGCATAGAACGTGAGGATGCTGAAGATGTTTGTGATGTTAACCCAGGCCGCAGCGAAGACACTGGAAGCGTTGTGAGGAAGAGGAGATCCGGATGTGGGGTCCGTTACGCAAGCTGAGGCGCAGCGTAGATTACATTTCCCGGGCAGGTAGGTCGGCGAGCGAAATCTCCCCTCCTCGGAGAGCGGGCGATCGCTGGGACCAACGCCCACCGTAGAGACCGGACCTCGTTCGAGAGCGGCCGAGTGGATCAGTGTCGCGGGCACAGCAGCAGCAACAGCCAGCAGCGGCAGCATGCCTCCAGACCTCAAGGTGAGTTGGCCAACTACTGTGCGCCGCGCACCAACTACTCCAAGGAACACGTCAATTACACGACCCTCACAGGGCGGAAGGTGTCGGGTATCCGAATGAAGGATTGTTAGAAAAGCAAAGGTAAAGCCCTGAAGTAACAGTCATCTCATGGAGTTCAGAGTGACTGCAGTCCACCGTAGTTAAAAGGGTTGTAACGATATATCGGTTAACCGATAATATCGATAAGTCGGACCAGAAGTATCCATATTATTTCGATATTTTTATATGGTCGATACGTTAATATCGATATATTGCAGTGAAATATCGAAAACTAAAAACCCCTTAAAACTAAAAAAAAATCCTGCAAATAAATGTATGTGTGACAGGTACCAAACATGAGTATACTAAACACTGATTTAGATCGATCACAAAATCATTTATGTCATTTTCTACTCTGTGGTTCCACTCCGTTTCGTCCGCGTTATTCTTTTCTTATTGATTTACGTTCACCGTCTTATTATTTAATTTATTGCGTTACACTCGCGCCCCTTGGTTCTTGTTTCTCTCTAGGACCTACCACAGTATTGTAAAGTGAGTAAAAATTATGACCGCATAACTAATGCAATATCTTATTTATCAGTGTTGATAATAGACCTTTTAATGCAGTTCAAGGCAAAGGTTTTAAGCATTTAATGAAGCACTTACTACGGTTTTACAAAGTCCCTTCTCGTGGAACTTTTCAAAACAAAAATTGATCAATAGTTTGAAAAGATTCATAAGATGTGAAGGAGTACAGTACTTGTAAAGTGTAAAAAATTATTTTTTATTATTATTACGTATATCTGTTAGAGTAACACTAACTATTTGGAGATTATAGTACAATTTTTTTCTGCAAAACGAATTAAAATCAATAATGATTGGTAAACGATTCGGATTAAGATAAGTTCAAAATTGAATTTAGTCATTTACTGAAAGTATCCTCGTCGGTACCTTCTTAACCCCTGTTCTCAAAAGCAGGAGCCACTGTCACTCAAATTAGGAATAGACTTCGCGGGTAAAAATCATGTAATCTACTGTTTTCAGGATCTGTTGACACTGAATGTTTGCAGACCTATTTTTTTCAATAAACCACCTCAAATTTGTTTTTTGATTTTATTAATATACTTATTTCTAATATAATATATACAAATATCGGAAAATATCTATAATATCGGCTTGATGAGTTCGATAATATCGATTATTGATATCTGCCTGGAGTGGATATAAATATCTATATTTATCGATATTGATATCAACTTGCACCTCTAGTAGTGACGCTGGGGAGGAAATTAACTATCTTAGTCCACAACCCTGGGATTGGTTGGATCCTCACGAAGTAGGAATACTAAACCAATTGCGTCAGAGATAGGACGGCCAGTACCTTTCCTCTCGGACCTAAACGTGGAACCCGAAACACGGAATGATATGGCTAGCTCCTATGACCAAAAACAACTCTTAAAAATTCCTGCCCTCAATGGGATTTGAGGATATTGTAATGCGTTCATTTCAAGTCCAGGAAATTAACTGCCGGTTTGTGTGTAATAAATGAAGCACGTTGGAGTTATTAAGGTCGGAATGATAAGTGAAGTATCCTAATAAAGTGTACAGAATGAACGAATGTAGACAGATAGAGAACTGAAGTCAGATATATAGTTCTTTAAACAAAGCAGAAAAGGGGTCATTGTTCATTATAGACTTTGACAATATTCTGGAAAATATTAAGGAGTAGAAGTTCTGTAAAGTAACGTTTTTACGTTCGATTATGCTAAATTTATTACACGTAATTGGTCTTCAAGTTTACATGTAAATACTGTAATTCTAACTTTGCCGATGAACAATTAGAGCTGTAATTTTGATGTTAAAAAATAATTTAGCATGGTAGCACCAAAATAATCTCAACGAAGAGGACATAGAATTGTTATAAGGTTATGGGGTACAAGACGTTTACTTTTAGGCATATGCACAATTGCAGCTATACGAAAACAAAACAAAATGTTAACATGGAGTATAAAGATGCTGGATTTTGAAATGAAGTATTGTGAGAAAAGCAAGGTTGATTAGAGCCCTGAAGTAAGAGTCATGTCATGGAGTCCAGAGTGATTTAAATCCAACACCGTGAAGTTGGGGACAAAATTGTTATGCATTAATCTCAAATTTATGAAAGTAACTGCCCGTGTGTGTGTGTGTAAAATAAAACATCTTGGCCTTTGAGTTTGAATCTGAGACGATATACAAGCAGAAATGTGCTTTAAATAATAATAATTATAATAATATATCATGTTAGCAACAAAACAATCTCAAAGAAGATATGTTACAGGTGTATGAGGTACATGAAGTTTTCATTTATGTATGTACCTTCACGGATACAAAAAAATGCTAACATGAAGGATAAAATTTCACATCTTAAGTTGTAGAACAGACAGTTCCAATCTCTGTTTACTATTGCTTTCAGCTTGAAAAAAATAGCTTACTGAATTATATTCCTTCGCTTTAGATCCAAGCACCGAGTAAGCATTGCGTTTTCGCGGCTTTCATGTTCCTAAGAAGTTACCTCTTATCAGTTACTCCTAAAATAATAAGCGCACAATGTAATTGTATATGTTTATCATGTGTGACGTTTCTACAGATTACTTTCACTTGCACGCTTCGTTTAAATTGTAATTACAGATAAATTTGTACAGCTCAGGAACCATTATAGCTCCAAATTCAAAATCACAGCTTTAATTAATGTCTGGCTATTTAATTCGATTATTAAAATCAGCGCAGACGGTATATCCTTATAGATACAATACTTACACGCACTTGTACATATGCAATTAACCTTTGCCGTTCTACTTAAACAAGATGGTTGTTTATATATATATATGAACGTAAAATAAAGTATTAAATAAATTTAAAAAAATACCTAAGAGAGAAAATGTAGATTTCATCCATGGTGAAACAAATATATGTCGTGGATATTCATGATGGAATAATCATAGTTTAGCCAAAGGAAGAGAAATTACAACATAAAAGAGAAGGCCTCCTCTTGCATCTTCTGAGTGAGCGGTCTAGTAGCTCAGTGATCGAGCTTCAAACTGGGGCAAGAAACTTATTCTGCCCGTATGTTGTTGTTATCTGGATTTCCATAGGCCGATAACACGGTGTTCATCTCTGCATTTCTTAAATGATATTTGTGAAACACACTGGAGCCCTTCCTTGTAGCTCCTCCTGCTCAATACAGGTTTCTGGTTGAGTTAAGATCACTTTGGAGGCGGACTGCGCGGCCAATATGCACTTTATCTGAAGTTTCATGAGTATAACTGTCTATCACATGGAATGTTATAAAACATTTCTGTATCCTTAAACTTGCATATTAACAGCGCTGAACAACTTTGCACGAACATTTTAATCTGCATCTGATGCTACATCAGTCATATGTCTCAGTGGCCAAACTCCACAAAATGCTGTGCTTAACACTGTGGATTCTCTTTGAAGTCTGCATTAACGCAGCATTACAATAATTTTTGCTATTATTCAATAACTCTGTTGGTCACCCCGCTGTTCAGTTGGTTGCGGCGCTGTGACGGTGTCCGGGTTGTTCAAGTCGGGGGGGGGGGGGGTTGAAATTTTTTTATCATCAGGACCGGACCGGGAGGTGGTACACAAATCCTCATCATCAGATTGTACACCAAAGTCCTGGGTTAATTCTCAAACCTCTGGGCAGTGCTTGTGGTGCAGGACACTCGGAACTATTTCCGTCGGATAGGGATGTCAGATTTGGCAGCCGATTTTGTGTCTTTCGGAAGAATAAGCCCGAATGGAGATTTCAGAATCCCACTTCCTCATCTCTCATTTCATACAACTCAAACAACACTTTATACTGAATACACATACTCTGTCACAGTCATCCGCTCATACAATAATACATACGGGCTCACACGAGGGAAGGCAACAGGAAATCACCGTCATTCATCTTGCAAGAAAGTTCCCAAGCAAGGGCAAATCCTCCATGGTAACTGCCTACACCTGGAATAGGGTATGGCGCCGTAAGAAGAAGAATGACTGTCACTCAATTAAATATTTGACTTAAATTTCTGTACGGTGTGCCGAAATGGTTTTATTGCACTCTGCACATTTTTTTTGCAGTCTACTTTCTCTGGTTCACCGCCTGATGATATTGCGGAAAGAAAAGATTTCGATGGCGTGTTTTTCCACTACGACAACCATAACTAGTTTACTATTACGTGTGTAATACTATTGACGTCACAAAGCACGCTCTACGATTTACGTGTGCACCAAATTCACCTGATACATTATCAGAAAGACAGCTCAGTTCGACCTTTGTCTCTTACTGTTCAAAGCACGGGATTCCGCAAGGCTCCTTCAGAAGTGCTACGGAATGCTAACTAGATACAGCAATTCAGACCTCGTAAAGGCATGGATTCTCCAAAGCGGGATCATGAAGGGTCCTCCAGGTCCATTAATTCTATTACTAAATACGTGTGTGGGATAGACCTCCTCAGGAGATAAGCAAGCTAAACTTAGCGCTGATCTAATATCTCCACACCAGTGCCGAGGTTATTAGAGGGAGTAAAAGCCCTTCCTGCACAAATTACATTCCAAGTGCCTCGGAGGCCTGAAACAGAAACTACATTTACCCTTATTATTTAATTACGTGATTTAAGGGCTTGCTATGTTATCAAACTTTGCATGTTATCCATGAAGTGAGGTAGCATATCTCGTGGTACGTTACTTCGTAAACCATTCTGTCCATCCAAATCTTGGTTTTATATGTCTTCCAGAAGTAGATTCACCGAAAGATATCCTCTATTTGCACCCCATTATCGACGACGATGTTGTATAAAAAATTTCTGTCTTTCATATGAAACAGTGAGGACAGTGAAGCGAGAAGTAGGCATTCAAAAATTCTCCATATATCACTTAATAGTAACTTTAAATTAGAAATTTAGAGAAAATTTGAAAATATGAAGTGACTATGCTGCATTGGATGTCTGTCCAATTGACTATGCGTAGTAGGTTTTTCACTGTGATATTTTGGGTACAAAACGGCCTCATGGCTCAGTGGGCAAGGCATCTGACTCGAGATCGAAAGGTCTTCTGTTGGAATCCGTCTGCTGCGCATGCCGGGGGGATTTTCATAGGGCCTTAACCAGACTTTTACCTTTGACACAGCTTGCTACTGTGAAATATTAAGTTCGCCAGAAAGTTTCCGTCTCCAGGTCCCCTTTATCAGGTTGGATTACCTTATTAGGTTATATAAGGGGGCGTACATTAATTACGTGAGGTATTTTTCCGGACCCCTCTTCCCCCCTCTAGTAAGACTTCGTGAGAGTTGGTCGGACCCGACCCCCCCCCCTCCCCTACAAATGGACCTCGCAACTTATTGAGACCTTTTTTTTTAGGTCTCATGCTCCCAAGGGATCTACCTAGACATTTTTTTTAAGCTCTACCATTCAGCAAAAATTTCAAAACCTCCGTTGATCCCCCCCCTATTTCACCTCACGTAAGTAATGGACACCCCCAAAGGAGTGAAGGACCTGTCCACCCTACCTCCTTCGGGAAGTTACAACCAACCTTACTGCTGAATTCCAGTTTTTTTTTCTCTGTACTGATCATGAGAATGATAAAACGATTCTATGAATCCCCTGTGCCCTAGTCTTTTAATGTTTGACATTTATGTGCCTGAAGAGAACCACAGCATTCACTATCACGCCTAAGAATAGGCACTAAAATGATTGAAATTCAACTTTGATTAATCAGTATGAATTATAGTGATAACTAACGAAACATTTTGAAAACTACAACATCTGCATCGTTATTTTTACTATAACAGAACAACTTTATGGAGCTTTACCGATGTGGTATTGGACCTGCTTTCTCCTTTATTGTAGTGGCTTAATTTAAGGCGATATTTCCACCGTTGGCAAGTTGTCTGAAGATTTACGTAGAATACAACTTCCGCCGTGATCGTGAACTTCGCATACACAAAGCACGTTCTACAAGACGTGAACGAAATGTTAGTGGTTGTAAAATTGCAGCGCCACTCGGGCTTTAAACATAGGCTTTCCAAACACCTCACTTGTAAACTATCCCTTATCACGGAGCGTGATCGGTGTGTGGTAACACTCTGGCGCCGCGTTCTGGAGTCCGCAGGTTCGATTCTCCGTCCGGCAACTCACATTTCGGTTTTCGATGACATCCTGAAATCACTCCAGGTACAAAGCCATTGCCAAATTCCTTCTTGTTCCTTGCTCCCAGTCCTTTCTCATCTTTATTGACGTCGACGAAGCATACAGCTGCAAGGAAAAAAAAACCTTAATAGTTCTGCTGCTTTTTTGGACAATGTTATCACGATTTTAAGGTCGAATGTTTCAGGAAACTAACTTAATGATGTACCTAAAATTTTGTAACGTAGTAGATTTTTATCTACTCTGATATAAAGCAAAAGTATTAAAAACAATAATTTTTGTTATATTTAGCACTAAAAAACAGAAATGCTATTAATAATAAAAGAATTAAACTTGTTTGTTTGTTTTATTACATACGCCTACCATTTATTAAGTTGCAGCTAATATTGAAAAATTGTAATTGACAAACGATCGTATGATTCTTAGTGTATCTAATCTTTAAATTTTGTTTTCACGTGTTCATAGAGAGAACAGATAACATTAGTCAAGTGATTGTTAAATGTTTCTTTAGTGAGTCGGACTTTCTTATTCAAGAGCTGCAAATACGTTTTAATCAAGAGTGCCCCCCTTCATTACATCGTAGTACCATAGTGTAATGTTCAGTAATTTGGCCAATTCTTTGTTTCTATCACCTCTGAAAGTTTAGGAAAGTTACGATACGTATTTGTGGCCGGTGGTTTAGCTCATTTGCCTGCGGCATCGTGGTGGATTCCAGCTCTGACACTTGTATAGCTGCATCCAGTCCTGACGGTGAAGGAAATTTTCATTATCAGGACGTGGCTGGCATAGTAGGAGAGGTTGTGGTGCACAATTCTTAATCACAGATTTTGAACAAAAGTTCTGTGGTCCCAAACATCTCCGTAGTGCGTATGAAGTGAGTGTATACGACAATATTGCTACTGAAATGTCCGTAGGATGGGGAAGTTAACCTCCAGGCCACAAAGGTGTCTTTCGGAAGAGATGGCCTGAAGGAGCTGGCACTTGGTTTCATATAACACAAACTATACTCTATATTGACCATAGACACTATCACACTCAGCCACTCAGAAATAACATGTACGAACACACTCCGGGGAAGACAACGATAAACCATCCAGTTCATCTAACCCAGAGAGTTTCCATTGAGGATACATCCTCCATGGTAATAGCCTACGCCCAGATGGGGTATGGCATCATATGTAGAAGATCTAACAGACAATCAAAGTATTATATATTTTTCAGTTAATAGTCACGGTATTTTGTCACTACGTTTTACAACTTTCATCTCACTTCAATAACATAATAATTTTTTTACCATTATAATTTATTGTACTGTAAGTAAATATGATGTTTTGATACGAGATTTCCCATTAGCTTATACCTGGTTACAGAGGTAGCTTGGATACTTCCCTTACTTCGAGCATCTAAGAGGTGTTGTATTTGTGTAGATATTTGGAACACGGATGCTACTTGCCATATCTTGTTTATGTTCTGTGTATGGAAATGAAGAAAGGGAGGTGGTGGAAACCGAGTCTGACCTCTTCGGGCATAATTTTCCAATAAAAAACCTACCAAGCGTGATGTGTTAGTCATTAACGCTCTTGCCTCGCATTCGGGAGGACGCCGGTACGAAACCTCGTGCGGACATCCAGATTTGGGTTTTCCTTCGTTTCCCCAAATCACACCAGGTGAATGCCGGGATGCTTCCTTCAGAATGGCCCTCGCCGAATTCATTCCCGTTCCTTGTCCCCGTCCTATCCCGCCTCGACACTAAGGAGGCGTAAAGCCATAAGTAAAAATAAATATAAAAAATTGTGGGTCCCGAAATTTAACCTTACAACGCTACTGTTGACTCAACTTCAAATGTCGCATGCCTTACCACCACACGCTCTGAGGAGAGGTCTTGTGCTTAATGCAAGACTGGCATACAAAAGGCTGATTACAAACCATGAACCATCAAGTCATCTTCCATGTTGGTCAACAACTTAATTGAGAAAAATCACCGGGTTTAGAACCATGCAACAGCTTTGCAGAAGCCGAACACCTATAACGTTTCGTAAAAACCTGAGACTACTGGAGCAGACGTCTGTGAAGAATATAATGATGCACAAGGACATTTTAATCCCTCGCAAAACGGTACACTATGTGTCAGCATAGCGGTTCACACTGCAATGTTGTATGAAGTCATATTATGAACATGTATACAAATGTAAGGTGATTGCTTAAGATCAAAGGCCAGAATTACCATCGTATAACCAACCTAGTTTTTACATAAGACCTTTCGGTTAAGAAATAATTAAATCTTATGCTTCAGCTAAAAATAGTAGGTTGATGTGGTATATCATCCCTAGTGCCATAGGTGCTATAATTATTTTCTTAGGGGATTTTTCATTTTTTTACTAATAAAAATTCTTTTTATGGCTTTGGTGTTTCTTCTTCTTTTATTTAAAATTCTTTGTTTTCATAAATAGCGGATATTTGTATTAGTAGTTATTGATTTTAGATTACCGAGCGTGATGGGTGAGCAGTAACACTGTGCCTCAAATTTGGGGGGACGAGACTTCGAATACACGGGCGGGCCATTGGGAGAATGCCAGTTCCTTCAAAAAGTCCTTGGACGAATTCCTTCCCGTTCCTTACCCCTCATCCTTTTCCACCTCTAATGATCTAGCCGTCGACGAGGAGTATAATCAGTTCTCCTAGATACGAAGGCATTCTAATTGAAATAGAGTAGACATAAATCTTTTACGGAACACTTTGTCATATACTCGTAATAATACCAATCAAAAAATAATTAGGCATTAACTTAACATATTATATGTATTAACTACGCCACTGAAGAAAAATACGAAAACGTATGCCATAAAAAAAAATTATTTAGTTTGCAAGACTGAAAAACTATGATTCCCAAGCACTACAATAAACAGCAAAATGCTACAATTTTCACGTAATGGACAATGAGATGGCTGTATTTCTTCGTCCATAATAATGACCCAAAGTGCCTATGGAATGTTGTCTCTTCCCATCTGTTTTGACTATCGACACTCTCGATGCGTCCTTTTCTGTATAGAGTTTTTCGACAGGTAAAACCAGCCTACTTTGCATTTTATTCTGTGACCTGCAGAGAGAGGGCGCTGCAATTTCACTACTGCCAGCCAGTGATTGGATTTTCAGTTCGCATGTGGTTGCGTCATTTAAATGCAGGTCGACCGCACGGTAACTGCTGTTAATTGAAGCTTTGAAAGTTTAGTGGAAAAATAAAAGCAATCAGAAGTCTTCTCTGGTGAAAAACCGGGATGAATTAAAGGTATGCATCGGTTCTGACTCAGCTCGTTATGTTTATCGGAGCCACAAGTAAATGCAATACGACACCAAAACTGTGAAGGAGATTTTCTCCTAAAAAAAGGGATTTTGGAAACGAGGCCTTGCTGTTTGTTGTAAGTGTGACAGTGTGACCGTGATAGTGTGAGTGTTCAGTGCAATGTTTTGGATGAGAGATGAAGGAAGAGGATAGGTAAAACTCAGTACAGGCCCATTTGCCCTACTCTTCCGAAAGACACCATCTGACGAGACGAATCACCATCAACAGTGTCGTATTCCAACACTTCATATTCGTTGCGGTCAGGTTTAGTTGATGATGAAGAAATTTTTTTTTTCACCGGCAGGATTCGAACCAGCTAGCCCCATGTTTCTTTGGACCCAATTATGGTACCGCAGCCAACCACTGAGCCAACGTGGCGGAATTTCGATGAAGCAAGATGAGACAGGTGTTGTATTGGTATCTGAGGCATTATGCAAAGCTTGAAGCGCTGATTCACGATCTGTAATAAGATCTTACTTGCATAAGATTATATGATAGTTACTAACTGACCTGATTTTAGCAAAAAGATTCAGATATTGATCGATCAATCCTTTGGTGAGTCTCCTGTTATCCATACATTATTAGGCAGTGACTTTATTGCTAAAACATACAAAAGCTCAAATTATCATAGCATATGGCACCATAAAGTTTATGGTAAACATCACATCTTGATTTTGTATGTATTATTTACGTGTAAAGACCCCAAATCTTTCTTCTATTACTAATATCAGATTAATAATGGTATTTAGAAGGCATAATTAAAATCAGAGACTCACATTAGGTTTTATAGACTAAAACAAAATAATTATTTAGTTAAAGGAAATGAGTTATATGAAGAGATAAAAATGAAAAATGATTTTAAAATTGATGGTTATAGTTTTTCAAGGCCATGATGTTCGGATGAAATATAAAAGATGGAAAAAAGCAGTATTTGAATGGCGCAAGAGATCGTTAAAGATTGACAAAAAGACCACTAGATCGATGGGGCAAGAACGTAAACAGGGTTTTTAGTGTTAACTTACAAGATCGTTCGACTTGAAGAAGACTACTGAAGTTCAACCTGAATTCATAACTCTGAGAAGTCACATCATTTAATGATTGAACTGGCTCATAATGATGATTGTAGTTTTTCATATATGTTGCACTGAAGTTCTGCTGCGATAAAGTAAACAAAACAAGACAGTACTTCCGATTTCTTTCTTTACAGACTGTTTCTGTAAGCAATTAATCATTATTGAACAATTTCTTTTTGGACAAATTTTTCAGTGAGTTTCCTATTTACTTGAAAAGAAACGCTTTCTGCTTAAACACATAACAAATCGGTAAAAATATCCATATGATATTACTTTCTGTGAACTTTTTTCGCATGTCGTCTTAAAACGATGGAATGAGGCGTGCCCTGAACAATAGTGGTGGGGGGAACGAGGCAGGAGGAAAAATAATGATGGATCTTATGTGCTCTGTGATTACAGAGTGAATGCGTAAGTGTTCTTACTTACTCCGTATTCTTGGAGCGGGGATCGTACGTAAGAAAGATCGCATTATACGACCTTATTGTCTGCTGATGAGCTCAAGTGACTGGTAACTTGAGTGCTGGCGTAAGGAAATGCTACATCACCATCGCCATCGTCGTTGCAGTCACCACTAGTTAAGGCATCGTCTCTAAACTACTAACGTATGACCTCCTGTGTTTCCACTTCGCGATTTGTTGTTCCCGTACACGATGTTAGAAATAAATTCTAACTGGAAATATCAATGAGCTTTTTCAGTTGGCAAATTCTGCACGCTTTTCACTATATGAAGAATGATGAGGGTATGTTTCGCAGGCCACTTTATTGGGGTACTTACCGTGATTGGTAGTTTTTGCAAACAGGGATGTTTAATTATCTTGTTTATTTCTATGTGAGACTGGAGGTTTTCTCGGCGTTGAATATGAATAAAATCCCCTCTTGTAACTAACCGAGTGAGTTCATCGATAAAACATGACGTTTCGGCGGTCATAATCTCTGCGACCACTGTCAAGTCACTTGACAATGGCGGCAGAGTTATGACCACCGAAACGTCATGTTATATAGATGCATTTTCTTGGCCATTTCGTGAAATGCTGAGTGATAAGTTGCAGGGTCTGAAACTGCCATGTGTTGCTGTGTTTTAAGCGCATTATTACAAGTTCTTTGTACATCAGTTCGGCAATCCAAACGGTGGGTAAAACAGTAACGAGACCCGTATTCATCAAACTGGAAAGTCCGCAATGGATCATTTATTTCTAATCTATTCGCTATCGGAAGACTAACGGAAGGTGCACTCAAATGATGTATATAGCTTGTAGCGTGATGCTGACGGTACCCAATTCATTATAGATTTGATGTACGAGCACGGAATATGATGCTCTAACACCGCAATTTCCATTTAGCCTACACGTTTATCTTTTGCGTAGACTTTATATAGTAAATTTTCTATTAACTTACGAATTATCATGAATCTTTGCCGAAACTTACATATAATATAGACAGCGGAGTTTCGTAATCTTCATTGTTGCCTCTTACTAATAGAGGGGTCGTGAGATTATCTAAAAGGCTGCAAACAACTAAAACTAGTTCACAAAAACAGTTAGAAAGAAGAAAAAAAAGAGAAGAAATTTGAAATGTCTTGTTACAGAAAAATTAAAAACTAAACAGGGCTGTGCTGTCGAAATTATTGCCGAAAAAATAATCTTCCCAAACAATATTACATGTCTATTTAACATATTTTGAAATATAACTATTGTTTTAAGATTTTCAGTAAGTAGTACAATGAAAGGAAAGAAAACGTAACGAAATGTTAAGCAGGTAGTTAATAATATCGGTCATAGTTGGCGTGTCGAGTGGAGAGACAGACACATAATAAAAAAGATGAGACTTTAATGTAACAAATCGAGAAAATAAAGACAAAAGAATAAAAAGTTGGGAAAAAAAATCAGGTGGTAACTTCATGATTAGAATCCTTGTAGCTGATACTTTCTAAGGATTTTAATCATTTTCAAGCTAATCATAATCACTGAATCAGTGTTCAATTAAAACTTTGAATGTACTCCGTTCATATCTGTTTCAGTGCACCGCTTTATCCGTTCTAATGTTGTGCTTTTTTCATCAACAATTACAATCTGCTTCCGCGTAATGACCCTCTGAAGCTCCTTCCGGCAAATTGTTTTTGAATTACGGTTTTAACTATAATTTCGAGACCTAATACATGTATCTAAAGCTGAAAACGTAGCTTTACTATATTGTTCTACAAGCATCTCTTACATACTAGGAACGGAAATGAATTTGGCCATATCCCTTTGAAGGAAGCACCCCGGCATTTGCCTGGAGTGATTTTGGGAAACCATGGAAAACCCAAATCTGGATGCCTGAACGGGGATTCGAACTGTCGTCCTCGTGATTCCGAGGGCAGAACGTTAACCACTCACGAACCCCAAATCACTCCAGGCAAATTCCGGGATGCTTCCTTCAAAAGGCCATGGCCGAATTCCTCCCCATTCCTTGGCCCCCATGCTTTCCCATCTCTAAAGACCTCGCTGTTAAGAGACCCAATTGTTCGTAGCTTTTTCTCATTGTTCCTCTTATTTTTTCAAGTGGTTTTTAGCTTCCTTATGAATCGCTTTTCTAGGATTTCCAGGTGTCGCAGTCTGTCTTTAATATCTACATTACAGTTCTCGCAGTCATATTATATTGTGAAATGTACAAAAACTTTATCAATCTACTTTAGTCCGCCTCCCAGCCTTCTGCTGGGAGATAGGGCTGTTGATATTTTAAAAAATATCGGATTTTCGATATATCGATATTTTAAAAAATATTTATATCGGGTTCGATATATCGAAGAAAAAGTATCGATATATCGACCCCATTATATAAAAACAATGTTACAAAAACAAATCATTTTAAAAAAGGGCGAAGTCTTGTGGCTATTTAATGATGAAGAGTTGTGAGATATTTTTCTGAATCAAGTTTTGATTTTCTCAAAAAAAAAATAGTTTTTCATGACGTCACGGATAAATATTTTTTTATAAAAATTGTGATTTAGCCATTATACTACTACTTTACTAAAAGGAAAGGCAGAATGTTTATGATTTACTCGAAGACTTGTGCATCCAGAAAGAGCATCGAGGGAAATCTTGGCTTTTGTGAGTTTAGAAGCTCAATAATACAACATTGTAGAGGCATTTATTTATGTTGATGTTCTATTATCAAACTTTGCATAATGACGAAGTCACTTTTTTTACAAGTATTGTTTTATGTGGAATTTAATTTCTTTTTGTAGGTTGATAGCTTATTCTGAGTCTTCTTACTTTTTTGGACCAAATGTTTGCACCTTAGCATAGATTTTGTATCCGAATTTATCAATATTCCTGCTTGCATCCAATTTCCATATCAAAATACTTTCCTCGACAACGCACGCTCATGTAAAACAATGGGCTGGAGTCCGATTCGTTCTGTGCGAGCTTCGCCGTATCTGCATTGTTACCATCGGTGTAGGACTACCAATAACTTCCAAATTAAATGTAGTAACAAAGTAAAATTAATTGTGTTTTTTATGCTCCTGATCTTTGTGCAAAACTGAAATTCAAGGCATATAGCCTCATCAAGAAGAAAGAAATTAACCTACAAATTTTCTCTAAGACGTTTCAGCTTTTAGATTGGCATTGAAAAAACACAGGAACTTTTCTTATACTATGGGGATGAAACCAAGTATGTGTACCAAATTACCATTTTCTAGGACAACTGGATGTTGCATAGAATTATGATGAGAGAACGTCATAGTTATTTAAAAGAGTTTCAGATCAAAAAAAAAAAAAAATCCAAACTAAGGTGGTGAATGAAGTAAAATTTTGCACCAAAACTCATGTCAGAAACTTCATTGGACATACTTTTCAAGAGCATGAACTCATGTTTCTCCCGTTGTTTCTTCTACTATGAAAGGAGAACTCCCTACATTAATTGAAAATTTCCCCTTCTTTGATATTGCTTCGCAAATGGGTAACGCTTTACCATAATACAATTTTTTAAAGCTGAGATTCTAGGTGGAATGCAGGATTTAGGGCGAGGGGTGGGGGCAAACCGGGGTACTTGCTCTGGGCGATAATATCGTGTCCAACAATGCGTTTGACAAACAATTAAAGTGGCGACATCAATGCTTTTGGCCAACAATCAAGGAGGCGATTCTCGGGGTCAGACTGGCAACAATGTTTGAAGAGGCGGCAATCTCAGTTTTTCCCCGGCTTGGAAAAATCCTAGAGCCGCTACTGTCAAGGCAGTTCCCTTGTTGTCAATGTTTTTAAATGCACCAATCTATGATAATCAGTTTTTAGCATAGCGCTTTGTAAAGGCAATCCAAAAGTGGTAGATTCTTTTTTTTCAATTTCTTATCTTAATAAATTCGTAAGTGATATAACAAAACTGGCTGTAACATAATTTTGGAGCTCAATTCTTCTGTTGGTATGGAACAAGAACCGTATCCAATTCGCGTGAAATATTTAACTGTGGAGTGCCAGATACAGGCTTATAATTTCCGGGACATTTCTGGGTCTAAAAAGTATTTTAGCGGTATGTTTAAAGAGTGAACAAAAATGCAAATTAATAAAAAATTCTATTTTAGGTAAATATGTTATCTAACGTCTATATAGCACCTCTTTTAACTTTATTAACTAAACTATGGTAGAAAGTAAACATCAGGTATTATAAATCAAAAGGAAAAATACTAAACTTAAAACAAAAATTGACCACCTCGTTAGGAATTTTTTACTTTGGTACAAAATCAACATCGGGTATTATTAATCAAAATCTCAAAAATATTAAACCAAAACTGAACAATTCTGTTAGGCTCATTAATTAAAATTAGGCAGAAAATCAACATCAGGTTTTATCAACAAATAAAAATTAGCATCTATCTTTTGCAAAATCAACATCAATCCAAATAGATCTTAATCATCTACTTTTAAAACATTTAATACTAGATTTTGCCATTTTCATAAATATTTCTCCGTCACTGCTTTGCAAAACTGATAAAATTTCTCAGCAAGAGTCTTCAAAATTGATTGAGTTTGCAGTTCAGCTTTGATCGAATCCATGAACGTTCTGTTTCACTCTTATTTCATAAATTATTCAACGGACTAAAACTTGTCTCGTAAAAGTCATTGCTTGTTGGAATTGACAAAACAAAACCAACTATTTTTTTAAAATATTCAAAATCATTAAAAACGCTTGTTCTAAAGAAATTGGCCCAGATTTTATAGTTTGGAAAGTCTTCTGGAAGGACCTGAAAAACACGTTTCAGACATGTTAACTCTGCATAAAGGAAGTTAATGTTAACTACATCTAGAATTTTCAAATTCCCAGAAAATTCAAAGAGTATTTTCCTGTCAGTTTCAATTCCTCTGATTTAAGGGACATTCCATCCTCCCGCTGCAAGCATGGGATACTTGGCTTGGCCTCATGACCACCGTGGTGAACTGAGTTTGAGAAAAAAACTAGTATACAGAAATTCCGGGACAGTAACGCATAATTCCTGAACACGAGATCAGACACAAAATTCCGGGACATTCCCGGATTTTGCGGCTATCTGGCAACCCTACCCATACCTGGTACATTACGATTAGTTTCTTAATGCTAATACATTTGCATTGATTGAAGACAAATTTTAAAAACTTTTCAAAATGTCCAGACAAGAATTCTAATGAATATTGAATGAGTTATTTTACCTTTGTTTTTTACTTCTCCACAGGCCCGCCGCTAGCTGTTTGAGCGCCCGCGTGCAATAGCGATTATGCCGCCCCCTGTCCAACTACAGCCAGTGGTGGATCTAGGAAATTTCCGAAACGGGTCAAAAAACTGTGAGATTGCCGCCCCCATTGTTGCCATCCCGAGTGTCGCCGCCGACCGCCCGTAGCAGCTGTTGAGCTAAAAAAAAGGAGGTCACCCGCTAAATAGTATGCTGCCTGGCACGCCCCCTTACGGCGGCCCTGCTTCTCCATGTGCTCGTATCGTTCATTGTTTCTTAAAATTCTATCTATGAAAATGTATTGCATGTGCAACACAGGTAATCGTTTTCCCTCCAATAATAACTTGGAATATTCTACCAGGAAAATAACCACTTATTTTTAAAAATATCGGACTCCGATATCCAGATTTCAATATCGATATATCGTCCTAAAAAATATCACTCATAAATATCGATATTTTTTTAAAAAAATATCGATATATCGATATATCGATATTTTATCAACAGCCCTAGGGAGAAATGAAATCGTAAAAAAAAAAAAAAAAAAAAAAAAAAAAAAAAAAAAAAAAAAAAACTTTATTGACTGGAGTTATATTCATTATTAATCTCAAATTATTAGCAGAAATAGAAAATAGTAAGGAGGATGATGTTTTTCATAAAATCTATGTACAGTCTATCGACCGGTCAATCTTGGCACTAGATAAACGCGGATTAGATCTATTATACGGTAATGAAGGTTACTGTTTTACGGTTATTCCGAATCTTGATGGTTGCTTCTGGTCTTCTGGAATGCCATGGCCGATTTAGTGCATGTTACTTGCCCTAAAGCTCACCTAGCTCAAATGACGATAAGAAACTGCAAATCTTCTATTCAAGTTGGGTATTATTTGTGTACACAGTCCCCTAGTTCCTAAAATCAGGTTGTTTCTTCATCTTCTTCCTAGCATTCATCACTCATTGAGGGTTCTGCTTTACTGGACTACTTCTTCCATAAAAGCCGACATTCAGTTGCGGCATTCACTAGTTACATAGCTTCTCGCTAGGTATCTAGCCAGCGCTTCTTATGTCGTCTCCGTGGCCTTTGACCCTCGACCAGTTCTCGTAACTGAAAAGTTGCTCCTGCGCAGTACATGGCCAAACCATCCCAGACTATCCTCTCGCATTTTTTGAACCACCTGCTGCTCGAACGTTTTTATTCCTCATGCGGTTTATTCTAGTAATTGCCTGTGGCCAGCGAATCATTTCCATTTACGTCTTTTCGTGAGTGGCCAACATTCAATTCAATACAATACCACCGGTCGAAGTACGGTTCCTAAAATCTTTGATTTAAGGTACGGTGGAAGTGTCTAGTCGAAAAGTACTCCTCGTGACCGACCTGACGTCACGTCATCCAGGCAGCGTTGACTCTGTTTAGGAGAGTCAGACCATGTGGACAGAGTAGTGTTTCCAGGTATTTGAACTCTAATGATTTGCAGAGTTCAACCCCTTCGATCTACAAAGATTACAAAACCCACAGTGGAACCTTAATAGTAATATATATATAATGGACTTAATTGAAATGACATTGTCTACACGAACCCCAGAAATAAAGTATATGTGGATCAAAGGACACGCAGGACTACTGTATAACGAACGAGCGGACGCCTTAGCCAAAAGGGAGCCAAGGAGGGGATGATGCTGGCACTTCCGCTTCCTTACACGGACTTCCTCCCCCGCGTCAAGCAAAAAGCCTACGAAGATCTACAAGACTACTGGAAAACATCGTCACTGCACAAGGGCTCTCAATACGCCACAATCCAACCAACAGTCATGAAGAACACGTGGTTCCAGAACTTTAAATCCAAAAGGCATCTCACAACATCATTAATACGAATGAGGTTAGGCCACGGAGCCTTCCCCAGCCACCTACATAGGATAAAAGTATTGGACTCTCCACGATGCGAAGCAGACGGGGAGGAAATCTCAGACCTCAACCATATTATTTTCAAATTCAGCAAACATA
>JARYHS010009186.1:43156927-43232286 GCA_031002005.1 Vandiemenella viatica | reverse complement strand
CCTGAGGAGGAGGTACGACATATTACGTCTACAATTAGCAAAATAAAATAAAGATTCAATGTTATCATTAATCAAGTCACATGGCATATTCACTGACAGTGTAAGATTAGTGATTATTGGTTACAAGAGATCAATTTATTAATCGTGAAGTTAAATAATTTATCAAGCATCAAAATCGGAGATTTTAGACTTTAAAATGATACCTCATTTATTGATTCGGTTAGATGTCGAGGGAGATGGCTTGCGACAAAAAAAAAAAAAACAACAAAAAAACGCGTTTTTATAAATATTAATACTTTTGCGTTTCTAATGGTCGAATTCCGAAAATGTCATATCTTAAAATATAATTTTACTAGTTCAGAGAACTTAATTTTTAAAATTATGCTTCATTTATCGATTTTGGTTAGGTATCGAGGGAGATAAATGGCTCATGACAGAAAAACGCGTATCGATTTTGGTTATGTATGAAGGGGGATACATTTCTCGTGACAATAAAAACGCGTTGTAGAATCAATATTTTTGCCCTTTAAGGGTCGAATTCTGAAAAATTCCTTTCTTTAAATCTGATATGACCAAAGTGGAAGATCTTAAGCTTCAAAATGATACCTCATTCATAGATTTAGGGTAAAACCACACTGGCACTAAGATTATGAAAGCGTCACAGAACTGATTAGTAGACTAGGCTGGGAGTCTCTGGTAGATAGACGACGCACGTTTCGTTTAAACTTATTGGTAAACATGCGTACTCCCACTTTCACTCACGAGTGTAGTGAAATACTTCGTCCACCAACCTATTTGAGCCGGAATGACAGGATAGATAAGATTAGAGAAATAAGGTGCCGCAATGATTCTTATATGAATTCCTTTTTCCCTCGTACCATTAGGGATTGGAATGCACAACAAAGAGATTAGCTTTGGTGCTGAGCACCCTCTGCCACCCACAATTTTGTGAATTGCAGAGTATATATGTAGATGTAGATGTAGATGAGTCGTAGCTCATAAACTAAATCTTATGTCTGCTACTGTAGCTTTGATTTCTTCTGTCTTTGGTTTGAAAATCACAAATGAAAAAGGAAAGAAAAGCACTTGATATGAAGTTCAAACAACTGAAATAATATCAAACTATAAAATCGCAAAATGAGAAGTTTTGGTGTACTAAGTCGAATCACCTTTCCGATATCACGTTTCTTTATTTTTTTAATTTTTGAAATTATAAATCAGCGGACACCATGATTCACAACGCGGGCATCAGAGAGACACTTGGCTACGTCATTAAACCCTAACCTCCACGATTATTTCTTCAGACGTGGTACAAATAAAAATACCAGTTTAATTACTTGAGAAATCTGTTTTGCGTTGTCGATGGCTTTCTCGTTTTTTCAAGTATCCTTGACTTTCACTGTGCTTTAACAAATCACTTCTCTTCTCATCCAAAACAACTTTGAAAGCCTTACACTTCTCCTTCGAATTGTCCTCATTCACTGCACTGGTATTATCCACTTTGAAAAAAATATCTTCATATAACCACCTTTCTGAAAATTAACTTTTCTCGACTTTGTTTGACCTTTCGGTAATTTTCGCTTTTTCGTTGGGTGTAGAAAAACCCGCTTCTTCTGTATCACTCATCACGTGTAACTTGTAATAATTAATAGCAAACTCGCACTGAGGCAAACTTGTGCTTGGACTAAACGATTAAAAGCATATAGGTGTTACATGACGAGCGGGGAAATACACTTGTGGTGATTCACAACCAGTCTGCTTGCAACGATTGGCGATTCGATTTCGTACTAGTAGGTAGTCATTTATTTTGGCTTGATTAGATCATCTTCCAGTTCTAATGCAAAGCAACACGAGTGAAACCTAATTTTGTTTTACAAAGTTTTTCCAACTTAAAAATTTATACTACTATATATATATTCCACCTGCGAGAAAGATCTGAATAATTATTAGTATTTATTCGTACTAGGTGCATTTGTGACGCTCAAAGTTGAGGACAATACGGCCTGGAGCGAAACTCGGAGGTTGCTGAGAAAAAGATCGCAAATACCACCTCCGCAAACTGATAATTGAGTACTATGCAAACCAATTCAAAAAGCGGAAGCTCTTGCTGATGCTTTTGAATCAAACTTTCAGCCTATTAATGAACCGCTAGTTGAACAACACATCAAATTAGTCAAACACCGTCTTCGCCGTTACCTCCGGAATGGAGGAGACAAAGATGAAATTACACCATTTACTCGACAGGAGTTTCTGGAAGTAGTGTCCAATTTGCCTCCTGACAAACCGACGGGGGAAGATGGCATTACCAACAGAATTCTTAAAAATCTACCACATGCCGTCGTCGATAAATTGATTAGTAAGTTCAACAGAATAACTGAAAGTGGCATCTACCCTACTGCATGGAAGCATTCCAGTTCCTAAACCAGGGAAAGACCCCAAGTCTCCGCAAAATTATAGACCTATCAGCCTCCTGACAGCAGTCAACAAAATTTTTGAATGCCTCCTTCTCAAACAAATTCGAAAATAGATTACTAATTTAAGGACAAATATAAACGAGCCTACAGGAAACTACAAATCAAAACAGAGAAATACCTTAATCAAAACATCCCACGTGAACATGAAGGAAATGCCAAAAAGGTAAACAACTTCAATTACTATTTCTGCAGCTCAAGGGCTGTAGAAGAAAGTTGGCTCCACAACAGCAATCATCTCGCATACAGAGTAAATCGGAATCTGAAATCAGGCAAAGAGGTATAGTGATGAAGTGTGTGAGCAAATATACGTGAATCTAGAGGTGGGAAGGCTTCACATAAGAGAATATGATGGTGGCAATACAATATTTACAATGTAACATGTTATACGATTTTTTTTTTTTTTTGTGACATTAGACTTCGTCGCCGTTGACATAAGGTCGTTATCGAGGGGGTAAGAAAAGGGAAGAATTCGGCGGCGGTCTTTGGAAGGAACCATCCCGGAATTCGCTTAAAGGAAACTAAAAGAAAACTGAAATCTTGATGGACAGATGAGGACTCAGATCTGGGTCCTCCAGCGTTAGGCGAGAGAATACCGCTCACACACAACACTCAATGATTATTACACCTCAGCTAGGGCTGCACGGCAGCTCTACGATAAATTTCTTTAAAAAATAAAAAATAAAGAAAAAAATACATTCCTGTGATTCAAACCGCATTTAAGAACCTACTGCCAGTTAATATGTTTTAAAGTTTTTACGTGTTTGTAGTGTTCAACTGTTACCCAGAAAGATCTTTTTCATACGGCTTTACACCTCGTCGGTGTCGAGGTGATTAGAGGCGGGAAAGGACTGGGGACAAGGAACGGGAAGGAAGTCGGCCATGGCCTTTTGAAGGAAGAATTCCGGCATTCGCCTGGAGTGATCCAGAAAGGGAGGTTGTTAACAGCTGTTAGCACATTACGTGATGGATCTGTCGTGGTTCGAAGATTGAGTTCTGCGTAAATAAAACGAAATATCTGTTAAAATATTCCCGGCTATATAACACTCTGGAAGGAGCTAATCTGAAACGAGTTCAGAGGCGTATATCTTTTGTTACGGCTAAGCGATAACAAACTAGCAACTATGATACATACGATACTGGACTAGCTGGATTCCCGGATAAATCAAAGTCATTACTAGTCCACCTTTCAAATATGAACAAACGGAAGTAGAAAAAGAAGTCTACCAACATTAATATTAAATTTTAACCGCATCCTCACGATGTTAACTTTACACTTCAATATTTGTGAAGTTAATCGCTTACTCTTTTGTGTAGTTTCCAAAGTAAACGAAACACTGAAGAAATTGAGTGAAAAATGGATCCTATAATTGATATAATCGTTTTCATTAAAAATAGGCTGCAAACATTCCGGACGAACAGTTCGTCAAGTACTAAAAGAGAATAATTGTTGCACGTACTACTTTTATGTGTGTCTCTCGTAACATATCATTGTTTAAAATGGTTCTTCCTATTCTTCTAGACCGTAGGTAAATTTACTACCGTACTGTCTATAATTCTATTAATTTCGGTCTAAACAACTGAAGCAGGATCTCGATTTAGCTCTGAATGCTTAGAAAAAATAAATATTGGTGAAAGGATAAAAATTTCTCATTCTCAAATTTTCATTTTGATTCAGTTTTTTTCGACTTCGAAATCATTTAGCATAAAAATACTCTGCATAAGTTAAAAACCGCTTTGGATGAATGAAGCAATTCAGTTAATATAGATTTCTCTCTGGAAATGGAAATTATGAATTTGTCGTGGGGTGTGGGAATAAATTATAGTTATCATCTATAAATTTATTATTAATAAATGGGATTTAATTTTGATTTTATGAAGGAATGCAAATATGGATTTTTGCAAGAATCTCGATGATATTAGGAGTATAGGAAAACTGTCACAATATGACATTTATTCACTGGCAATTACAAATCTAAGCGAATTTACCGTTAATATTATTACAAGGAAGAAACGCTCAGAGGACCAATTAACAGTTATCAGATAGCAAAAAAGAGTAATTTACTTTGGTATCAATCTCATTGTCCGATATAATAATATTTGGAAGCAATATACAAGTTATGATGGCCTCAGACATTGGTATCAAAATACAGTGACTTCACATTGAAGCTAGGGCGCCAAGAATGAACAATATGCCATTCGAAAATAATTCAAATAGTTCTGGCAAATTATGCTCTTAGCTCAGTGGGTTTTTTATCTACAAAGTTAGAACATAGACGCTTAAGGGTTCAGTATCACGGAATGCACCATTAGATGGCTTGGTCGGAACACTTTACCATTGTAGTTCTGAATCTGGAGTCTGCCATGTTGGGAGATGACCCACGGTATATGAGAATTGTCTCACAAGGCCACTACCATGAGTCGGACCTCAGCAGGATCAGCTAGAGCTGCCAGGCAATGCAGCACACGCCAGAATCTATGTCGGGAACGGCGTTCCGCAGCAGAATAGAATAAAATCGAATATCGTCGCTGTTCCATCTCCGAGGTAAACTTTGGCTCCACCCTTGCAGTTTCGAAGATCATGTTGGATTGGGTCTTAGGTTTGCCACCTGATGTTATGAGATATCGTGGGTACTTGTATTTTATTCGTTCGCGTTTGAATCACAGCGGTCGAAAAGATTCTGCAGGTATCGTGGAGTGACACCTTGCTCGGGTGGCGGGCATTTTACACTAAGGTTACAGGGCTTTTCGTCCACCTCACTCTTTGTTCGCTGGCGTCACCCTGTCACCATTCCCTAAAGGTCTTACCGGTCATTACCTCTCGGAAAAGCCACGAATGCCTCCCAAGACTATATAGATCAGTAAATGTTTCATATTCATTGTATAAAAATCAACTGAATATTCACTATTAGCTTCACAGTCGTTCTCATATGGAATTGCATATTTTTAAGAAAGTTATCAAAAATATACATATGGTGGCCCAAGATTTATGAAAATCAATTAAACATTATTATTATTATAGTAAAGATGCACCTTGGAATGTGGCGAAAGCGTCACATTATGGAATAATAGAGAAAATACTAATCGGATTTTAATGGAGTTTGGATTAGTGTGTAGCTCTTGGTCTCACGGGTGAAGTAGGGTATGTTTATTGGTTGGATTTGTATGGAGCTGTATTGATTTTCGATAGATTTACGGCCTGTGAGTGTGTTTTATATTAACTTGATTTCTGAGAATTTTACCAGATTAGTAACAGTTTTGGTTCAACACTATACATACGAATCTGCTACACCGATTTCGATGAAGTTTCGATAAATGGACAGTCCGTGGAGATGTGGGTAAAATAAGGAATGTTTCATTTTTATGTCTCAAAACTAATAAGTTTGTCAAATTATTATTATTTCTATTTGAACGCAAAACACAAAAAACTACCTGTCGAATTTTGATTCAGTTTCGATTAACGTGTAGCAGTGATCACGTGACTAAAATACTGTATGTTTCATTTTGATGTGATGTCGTAAAGCTGATAAGATGACTTTTCCGTGAACGCGCTTTACTAAAACCCTACTGGTTCAGCGTCTAAAACAGGAAAAGTATCATTTTGATCTGAAGTAAAAAATCGTAGGAATTATTGTATATTGTAGCTAAAAAATAAAACTTCGTTATGGCAAACGCGTTTCGGTTTATTATACTATCATCTGTGCCCTAAAACAAGTTATGTTCAAGTTTTGATGTTTAGCATAATATGTTTATCTAACTTATAGTATAGATCTGTTGCCAAATTTTAATTGTAACCTGTCTGGGAGGCTAAACCAGTCTACGCGGTGACTGCCAGCTTTCGTCAGCTTGTAGACACCAGACACCTGATGAAGACAACCGAGCTGGTTGTCGAAACGTTGTGTTTTCAAAACACCATCCTGCTGCACACCCGTGAAGACTACATTGTTTACCTATTTATACTTTACTTACAGTTTTTGTATATTATATTAGAGTTTGGAATTGTTCCATATCAGTTTTGTTTCTCATGCTTCTTGAGATTTTCCACTTACTATACTTTTCAGTGTACAAAACATGTTTACTCACCTTACTATTTCAAATGTAACTTCCAAAACAAGCGTTTAATATTATTTACATCTGATTTTCAAATATGATGATCATATAATAAACCGATACTGCGTATGCCATAACGAAGTAATATTTTGCAGCTGCAATAGACGAATAAGAAAATCAATTATTATGCAGTTAAAATGATTACGGTTACGAGTGGAGTAATATTACTAAGAGGACTGAAGCTATAGTTCGTCGTGGGAAACTTCTTATTCTAATTAAACCTGCACCTTTACTTTTAAAACATTAATTTCGCTGCCGAGACTACAAAATGTATTACTGATTCTACTACCGTGAATACTTGGAATATCTCATTCTACTTTAAGAAAAAGTACAGGCACTAAAGAGCAGACATGCTATTTAATCGAAATAATGACGCTATGTTACAATCATTAGCAAAGAACAACGAAGCAATAAAATATGGAATCTTATTTTACACGTATCGAGAAGTACAAAGGTCTGTTTGAGATTTTTCTTTACTTCGAAAAATCAACGAATCCAATGAACCTGTTCGTGATACTAATGTGTGTAGGTATTGTTAATAAGCCTGAAGTAGGATTTTAATTACTGATGAAAAGCGTACATTTTTGTCTAACCCCATCATTCTGTGTTGCACATATCCGACGAAACAATACGACGCGTAACTTGATTATGAATGGTAGAGTGGATAAGCTTTTGAGCAGCACTCAAGATCATTTTTATTTTTGTTTTAATGAAAAAGTGCCTCTCTGACCCTCAAGTTTTAAAGTAAGTCCCCCACCAGAGAACTGTTTCGGACCGAAGTAGCTAAGTTCCACAGTCAATCTTTATCGCGCGTGGATTTATATATAAAAAAACATGGAATTTTGAGAGCGGAAGACGGAAGGGGTTCATGAATAACTCCTAGGCCTGTCACGATTATGCTGAATAAGCGACATGTAGATCTTGATTGATATTTTAGCTTAAAATACAAAATTTTCTAAAAGCTGTCATATTTAGCTTTTCTCTGCCTGGAATCTATCGTACACCGCAAATATCTGCTATTCAAAACAACGGATATCGTTCGTCCTCTATTAGTGCTAGAAACGTAACTGCTATTCTCATTAAATTCAAAGCATAGGTAAGAAATCTTTTGTTCTGGGCATTTAGCACGACTCTTGCACTCCAAACAAAAGTAATGCAAGGAATGCGCTGCAGTTATCAGTAGCTGGTGTTCTAACACCCGATCCTCCAGTAAGCGACATGAATATTATGGTTTTTCTGGAATAAGGCAATGCTGCACAATGAAGAGTTCCTACTGAAATTTGAAGTTATGACTAATATCTGTTGCCAGATCGTTGAATACGTATTATTATACATAGGTCAAATTTTTAAATCAACAATTATGAGTTACGCATTTATTTACTTATTACCTAACGTTTCGTGGATGTTGAGGCTATTAATGGGGAGAAAGCACTGGGGACAACGAACAGGAAGCAATTTGGCCATGGCTTTCTGAAGGATCCATGCCGACATTCTCCTGGATTGATTTCAGGAAAACATGAAAAACCAAAATCTGGGTTGCCGCGGATGCCATGCGATACGATACTAAGAATGAAATAAAACATTAACTAAACAATTTCATTATAGTCTTTTATTTCCGGCAATTATTATATATGCCCCACATTCATTTTTCATTATTAAATTTATTAAACTGTATATACTGTTAACTTGCAGAAGAATATTACAAAACTTCATTGGAAGTAATATGAAGTATATACAACTGTGGAATATGTTTTCATATAAGTGAACACAAATCTTCTCAGTACATAAATTTGTATTCTGTATAATTAAATAAATCAGGATTTATGAATCCATCATTACAGTCTTCTGAACCAAATAAAAATGTTGCACACCTTTGTTGTTTCATGCATAATGCAAAAGGCTATTTATTTTGCAAAACACATTAAGATTCCCTCATCCTTACCTGGAAAGAAAACGCCTTTTCGAGTTCTCGCCTCGCATTCGGGAGGACGGCGGTTCGAATCCCCGTCCGGGCATCCAGATTTGGGTTTTCCATGGTTTCCCCAAATCACTCCAGGCAAATGCCGGGATGCTTCCTTCAAAAGGCCATTTCCGAATTCCTTCCCATTCCTTGCCCCCCATCCTTTCCCGTCTCTAAAGACCTCGATGTTAAAAGGAGACGTAAAGCAGTTAAAAAAAATGCCTTTTCGAGTTGACAGCAGTCGAGCTAAGCTAGATGCGCTGGAGAAGCTGCTTTCCGCTGTCTGATCAGACGAGGGCATGTTGTCGGAAAAATTTATCGTGACATATTTACTTATTGTTCGTGTGAAGAAAGATAGCTCTTCATACGAGGCAGTGAAAGGTGCCGCAGGGGTATTGAAACGTCCAGCAGCCAGAGCAATCTAGTGTGCGTGTGGCGAGGAGAAGGGACCATTAGCTACTTGTTTCGTAAGAGCGCCTGGTGAGGAGGGCTGCATTTAAGGAAGCCGACGCAGCAGCTAAAAGTCGGTTGCGTAATTGGTCAGCGCACCGCTAGACACAATGCACTGTATGCAAAAACGAGAACAAGAGCGACCGGCGAGGTGTGTTTGTGAGGAGGCGTTTTCTCCAGCCTGATGAATGCCACACAGTACACCCTGCCAGGATATCATACAACAACGTAACCCGCGGCTGTACATGACTACGAACGACCGGATACCACACGAGAACTTTCTCGCTCTCGGCGTGCAGTAAGTTTCCTCGCAATAGTGACCTGTATTGATTACAATGTTACGACTACGCTCCCTAAGGGAAACTACGTGGCTTGGTCAAAGGGGAAAGGAGCTAAGGTAAAAAGCTACACAGGACTTCGTGGGGGGCAGGGGGAGTCAGGACCCAAGCTACGTAGCTTTTCATTCATTTTATTTGTCACATTTACAATAGGTCAAGATATTTCAGATGAAATGGACAAGGGAGGTCAAATTGATAGTGTAGCGCTATACCTTTCTAAGGCTTTTGACAGAGTGAGCCATAAAATGGTAGTAAAAAAGGTAAAAACTATTGGAGAGGATGAGAAAGTGATTTGCTGGGCAGAATAATTTTTAAAAAGGTAGAAAACAGAAAGTTAAGGTAGGAAATGCAGTAACAAAAAAAGTGGATGTAAAAATGGGAGTGCCACAGGGTAGCGTATTGGGACCATTACTATTCATTGTTTTTTTTTTTTTTTTTTTTTTTTTTTTTTTTTTTTTTTTTTTTTTTTTTAATTGGCATTTGGTTACGAGGCCATACAGCCAGCACTATGTAATTTTGTAGTTCGCAAGTATATATTGGATCGCTCAATGAATTATAGATTCTCCGTGGTATAGACGACACAAGACAAACACAACACTTAATTAAATCCACCCATGCCCAAGGCCGGACTCGAACCGGCGACCCCTGCAACGCGAGGCTAGCACGCTATCCCCTACGCTGCCGGGGTCGGCAACTATTCATTGTTGTAATGAATAATTGGGTTGATTGTGTTGATTGTTTAATATCAGAAATTAGATTATTTGCAGGTGATACTATGCTATCTAAACGAATCAAAACGGTAGAGGACTGTAAACAGCTGCAGGGTGATCAGGAAAGGATATCTAGTTGGGGAGAAGTAAAGGAATTGGGTTACAAAACTTTTATCAAACTATTGCTCGAATATGGTAGTGTTGTATGGGACCGACATTTTGAGTATCAAATACAGGAGTTGGAGAGGTTGCAAGAAAGGGGTGCTAGATTTGTTTCTGGAAATTATCGCAGAATGCAATCAGTAACTGATATGATAAAAGAACTGAAATACGATTCATTGCATGACAGGAGGAGGATGAAGAGGGTCATGGGAGTGTACTGGTTGTATACTGGTGATGAGGCATGGAAAGGTATTGCAGTAGGTATGAAAAGTAGTGCATGGAAGGGAAAAGTTGAACATGATCACAAACTGGCACTGGATTTCAGGCACAAAGCGGTAGGAAGATTGTCTTTTTTAGGTAAGGGTGTCAGGGATTGGAATACGTTATCAAATGAAATGAAGAATAATTTGCTTAAATCGCTGAAAGAATTTAAAGTTAAAATTCGTAAAGGGGAAATGTAGTTGGATGCATAAAAGAGGTAAGATGGGTGTATAGGGAAATTGTCACCGGAGCGTGTACTACATTTCAATTAAATTAAATTAAAGATATTAATTTCCGTCACTTAATGATCATCGCATTTTAGATACGCTATACTGACAGTGCCGTACGTGCGTGTGATTATTGAAGTCATAATTTGAACATAGGAGCTAGCCGACATGTGACGGCGCATTAATCCCCAATAAACATTATGCATGCGGTAACTAAAATTCGCTTAAGCAGCCCATTCATATACCACCTGTAATGACCTTCTTATAGGACTACCGTTGGATGCATTCGCCCATTTGCATTCCAGCAAAGGATCCAACAAAATGTCTCAGCCAGTCGTATTTTCTGGTGACACAGAATGTCCTTATAACGCATTATTTCAAGAAGAATAAAAAATAAATTTAAAAAAATCATGGTGTAACTTTGTATTTCTCACATAGCTTTTGGAGAAAAAGAAAAATGTTGATCAAGAGTTTGTAATGAATTAAAAGGTACAGTGCCATTAGGCACTAAGTGATCCCACGGTGTGTGTGAATATTGCCGATGCGTCGTGTCAACGAACAGAAACGTGACGGAACTAAAGCGTCCAGATTTACACGCACCTTGGGGGGTGCTGACAACGTCCTTCTCAACGTGGACATAAAGCGGATTTATAACCCCCATAAATAACTGAGACCCGCTTTCTATTTTCGCACGTTTCGGAAAGTTCCCGCCGAAAAACTGGCGCGGACTAGCAAAAATAAACCTTAGTGACGTTTCCTAGTAAATGAGTGCTTTATGAGAGTAGGGGAAGACGATCCAGCCAATAGAGAAGCCGCCTCAATTTATTGCCGTGTTGGTGTTTTTTCTTGTCTGTTCTGGGGCCAATGTGACGCTGTTCCTTTGGCGCGGATTGCGGTGATTCGCCAAGAGCCGGACCCGACATCGCATTACGAGAAGTACAGAGTCTTGCTCGGAGGAGAAGGACGGACGACGAGACATTCTGGTGCAGATCTTCATCTAGTACGGCCGAAGTGATTTTCGCGGAGTACGAGTCGGCAGCTGGGGACGCTGCCATCACGCGGTGCGTTCGAGGAAGCTGAAAGACCGCATGTGGCGCTGGTCTTACCTGGTCGCTGACCTGGGCTGTGAACAATGGTAAAAGCTACGGCCCGGACGGAAGCTCATGCAATCGTTCCACCCAGTAATGACCCTGAGATTTTGCAATGACCCTGAGATTTTGCTCTAACTGTTTGACATTCAATGATATGTAATTGTTACCCTCAGAATAAAAACAAACTTCGTGTTTGACTAATTTCACAATAATAAATTGTACACCCAATTTTCAATTTTCCTATTCATTATAATAATATTTCATGTGATTAGCTGAAGATTAAGTATGATTTTTGATATTCCAAATTGATAATTTTGCTAATGATAAAACAGTATGACCCAAAAGTAAACGTCCGCAAGGTAGACGTTACAACATGGCACCCTAAACGTGGAGCTATCGAAATATGAATGATTGCAAGAGTTTCTATGAAGCATTGATATTAAATAAATGATGAAATTTTATTTCAGTGGAAACGAGATGAGCCAGCAGAAAATGTTATTTTATGTTATATGTGATATGTTAATGCTATGCCATTGAATTATTTTATTTTAGTCCTGCAACGGAGATGGATGCAGTTTGAAAATCATACTATATGATGTATTGTGTTGATACATGTTCAAATCGACGTTGAAAGATGATTTTGTTTATCAATGGTGGAAATATGATGTGACGATTGTCTTTCATTTGATATGTTGTTGTGTTGTTGAAGTATGATTTTTGATTTTCTTTCGATTGTTGTGGTTTTGTCGAATTTTGGTAGTGAATGGTAATTGATCTGTCGAGACGATTTCTCGAGACTGGTGTGTAATGGTAAGATTGTTTCGTTGGTTCAGCGTTGAAAAACGGCATGTTTGATTTTTGAATGTCTTCTGTGGCAGGTGTTTTTTTTTCTAAATTTTGTGTAATGAGCATTCAAGTTTTTGTTTTACGTGTGTTGACGATCCTAGTACTTGTCAAATGTGTTCTGTTAGTCTTGTTTGTTATTTGTGGGATAATCCGTCGTGAGATATCGGGAATCAAAATATTATTGTTGTCGATCAGATTTAATGTCTTCCTTTTGAAGTTAAATAAACCCAGTCGGAACTTTGTCACTTTTGAGTCCTTCTGCAACCTTTGAAAAGAAAAATGGAGCGTTTTGTTTGTTTGTTTCTCGCACTTTTATTTATTTCCGGCATTCCAGATGATATACCCGTGAGACCGTATCGCATTTTGGTTGTAGGTATCATGACTGTTATCGGGTATATATACAAAAAAGGATTAAGTCTGAGTGTTGATTGCACAGCTTCGCACTTTATGCTAAAATTTAATTATGGGCTTGAAATTCCAAAATCAGTTGAAAATCAAACTGAAGCTATCTCAATACATGGATCCAATGGTAATTGTGCAATCATGGCAAATAACAGAGCGGAATATTTGGAATTTCGAAACGATAGCACAGTGACGCCACCGAGTCAGTCAGACAATATAGACGCGGATGTTCCGGAATGTGACATTAAGGACAATAAACACCAACAGAACGTTGATAGTGATCAGTTCCTGCAAGAATCAGTACTTGTAATATTAAAAAAGGTATTAACAGAACAAATAGAACAGATTCACTCTAAAATTGGCGCTCAACAATCTCAAATTCGCGAACAAAACACACAGATTCAAAAAAATTTTAAAGCACTAAGTGGTCAGTTAGAAACCCAGTTTGATAGTTTTTGTACAGAAACTAACAATAAATTTGAAGACTTTCGAACAAACATACAACAAGAAATGTCTGTAGTTCAGTGCACATCGAATCAACTGATTACAAGATGTGATAAACTGGAAGAAGATAATTCAAAACACGAAACACGTATTTTACACACTGAACAGGTCGTTTCAGAGTTGCTAACTAGCACGGATAAAAAATTTTTCAACAGTCAATGAAAGAATTAGGGATTTTGATAGATCACTAAATTTATTACTAGAGCTATACAAAGAATCGCATCAAGTTCAGAAAACTTTTCGGGCTGACATTATCTCAAAATGTAAGGAAATTGAAGCGAAAGTCGATGAGAGAAGGGTATCAATTGGTTCTGAAGCACTAACGTACAATCAAGAGCAATTGGCGCTGCCAAAATTCGAAGTTCGACGGAAAATTAATCCACGGAGATTTATAAATGATTTAGAGTACTATTTTGATCTAAAGAATACCCCGGAAGCTCTAAAGACACATGTAGCCAGATTAGCTCTTGGTCCAGAGGAGAAAGACTGGTGTACAGTGTTCTGCCCACCAGAGTTTACTTACCCACAATTTAAAAGTGTATTTTTAAGTACATTCTGGTCTAAAGACGAACAAATACAAACCCGAAGACGGATATGCCGGGGCCAATTTGATCCAAGCAAAGGTAATTCTATGTTTGGATATGCAATGAGATTATCAGTATTGTCAGGATATTTAGATGAGCCTTTGAGTGACATAGAACTAAATGCCGCGCTCATTACGCATTTCCCTCCAGAAATGCAATTAAATTTGAACCCAGCCGTGATCACCACGCGAAAGCAGTTTTTGGACACATTAAGATACTTCGATCAGATGAAAAAAAGCCAATACCACGATGGTCTCGCAAGGCCTGATAGAAATCCTTATAGTCAAGACCGACACTTGAAACATAAACAATTTCAAAGAAGAGATTTTAACAGGCAGTGGTATCTGAAGGAGAATAACCAGCGTCGGTACCAAAATAAGCACATACATGAAAAACAATCAGACCGAAACGCCATGGTAAATTCGATTGCAGAGAACACAAAGGCAGGCTCATTCCAGAATCAGGAGTATACTATCGACATGCCATGCCTGCAGTAAGATTGAAATAAGGAATTTTTCGTGAAGATTTAAGGAATATGCCTGAGGAGGTAGTAAATTAGATAAAAATAGTATGGTTTTTGTAGTTTGTGTAGTTTTTGTTGCAAGGATACTCATTAGTTTTACAGAAGACAAACAGTATTAACGGGCGTAATTGAAAGCGAGTTAATTATGCCTCTACAGCATTGAACGAAGGGACAAGAGATTTGTAAATTATTGATGCTGAGTTACGAGATTTGTTGGACTCGTTTGGAGAAAGCTTAAAGAGGGTAGCGGAATTTTAGAAGGCTACCTGCGTCCAGGGGCGGCTATTGTATTTCACCTGGACGAGCAAACCTCGGTCAAAGAGACGTGCTTTGATGAATGAAACCTGTCCACCCTCAAAAGATGGTAGCAACGATTTGCTATTGTATTGGTACATGTGTTTTCGGGCGAGAAGACTATTTTGAACAAGTAAAAATTCTTGTTCTACTAAAGAATAAAGAAGAACTGCCGTCATAATTACGGTAACCCAACAGTGAGCGTTTGGGATCACTGTGAAAAAAAATCAGTGAAATCAGTCCGTTATCGAAAAATAGGAAAATGAGTGGTTGCATCAAAGAAAATATGGTTTATACATCATTTAAAAGGGGGAGACCCCACGAATAATCACTTCGTCAAAGTAATAGAAGTAAATATGCGGAAAAGTGTGTAATAATCCGTTATCTGTGGGATATGGTAAAAGAAGAAAAGTAATTTGGTCCGATAGACAAATTCAAGATTTTAGAAGAAAATGAGAAGATTATAATATGAGGTGATTAACGATCGCTATGTGAAGTCGGATGAGAGTAAAAGCTAACAATTAGACACTGTGACGATTAATGGAATTAAATTAATATAAAATGACTTTGCGGATTCATAGAATGAAAAGTTGGATTTTGTTGGGTTGTTACAAATCAAGAAATGATTAAAATAAAGATAATAGGAGAGCATCAATTTATATGTTATTGTCTAGACCTGTGAAGAAATAAAATGGACAATTTGAAGAAGTACTTACGAGTTACGTGGTGAATCATTAAAAAAGGGATGATGAATTAAAAGATGTTTCACGGAAAAGGAAAAATGCGGTTCTGAGTTGTCCTAGGAACTCAAAAAAAAAGAACGCGCAAAGAAAGCCGTGTTAGATGCAATTGTTGAGAAATACTCAAAGAAAAACGAAGGGTTCATGATTTCAGAAGAAATCGATATTACTACCATTTAACGATTATAAAACTACCAGGTCATGAAAGAAATGGAGATGCTTTTTAATATGAACACCCACATTCCCTTAGAAGAGGAGATAAATCGTATGAATTTACACAAACTGGAAAGATAAGTGTCGGTTAGCACGTAAAAGCGCGCTGGTCTGCGAAGAAATGAAAAGATAAAGATTAATGTAGAATGGAAGAGCAATTTCATAACGTCGATGACGATTGTGCATCGGACAATACCAAAATAAAGCATCGTGAAAAGTAATGGACTTACTAATGAAGAAGAATGTTCCTTTTTCCCTAAGCAGCCTAAAGTTCTGTCTGAGATAGAAAATGATAATCTCCCGAGATAATCTTTTATCGAAATGAAGAATTAAGCTAACGATTAGTAAATGTTTAAGTCATTTGTCTGTTATCAAAGACCTAGTTCAGAAATGCAGTAAAAGTAAATTATATTTAGTTTGACGGAATGTAGCCGGGTGTGAAGTAACAGTTAGCTCAACACACACAATAGGCAGCTGGGTATTCTGTTGTGAGACCGAGTCTGCCCCTTTGAAAGGGAAAGCGTTCGCGGAATCGCAGTGGGGTTTGTTTACTCGAGTCAGCTGGCCTGTCAAATATGACCAGAGACGCTGTTAATGCCTCTGATGTTATGGAAAACATTCAATAAAATCTGTATTTATATTAAATAATTGAAAAAAAAAGATACCAGTCTGGGAAATTATTTCAACAGAGGTTGTTAAAAAAGGAGGCTGTAATAAAATTTTGTAATTAATTACAAGCATTAGGATTTAAAATGCTAGTTCATGTCATGTATTGATTTGACAAATATAACTGTTAGGATACTTTTGTGATGAAAAAGTGAATTAATAAGTAATTATAAGAATAATTGTTAAAAAAATTATAGATAATAAATAATTTTGCATATTATAATAATAAAATGATGTAATTTTATTTTAATTGAATATTTTTTTGAAAAAAGGGCAATCTAAGAAAGATTTAAATTAGTTGTATAGAGAATGATATATGTCACATGCTACTCATAAGATATGTAATATGTAGTTATAAGACATGCTGGATTGTCTCGCGAGTTCACTGAGGAATCAAGTAGGGCACAAGAGTAATTCGTGAAGTACAAAGCTATCACATGTTGTATTAAAATAGAGAACTGAAGATGGGTATATCTTAAGAAGTTTGGTAATGTAACTATTAACAAAGATCACAAACAGTTAGAGAATATTAGAACGAACTAATCTCACTCACAAGGAACATTAACCCAATGACCAGAAATAAGTGAAGTTATAGTGAAAAAATGAATTGAAAATTATCCCATAGAATAATTTTCAATTGTACGGGTGATGGGGTAGTTTGTAATGAATTTAAAAGGTACAGTGCCATTAGGCACTAGTTGATCCCACGGTGTGTGTGAATATTGCCGATGCGTCGTGTCAACGAACAGGAAACGTGACGGAACTAAAGCGTCCAGATTTACACGCACCTTGGGGGGTGCTTGACAACGTCCTTCTCAACGTGGACATAAAGCGGATTTATAACCCCCTATAAATAACTGAGACCCGCTTTCTATTTTCGCACGTTTCGGAAAGTTCCCGCCGAAAAACTGGCGCGGACTAGCAAAAAATAAACCTTAGTGACGTTTTCCTAGTAAATGAGTGCTTTATGAGAGTAGGGGAAGACGATCCAGCCAATAGAGAAGCCGCCTCAATTTATTGCCGTGTTGGTGTTTTTTTTTCTTGTCTGTTCTGGGGCCAATGTGACGCTGTTCCTTTGGCGCGGATTGCGGTGATTCGCCAAGAGCCGGACCCGACATCGCATTACGAGAAGTACAGAGTCTGGGCTCGGAGGAGAAGAACGGACGACGAGACATTCTGGGGCAGATCTTCATCTAGTACGGCCGAAGTGATTTTCGCGGAGTACGAGGTCGGCAGCTGGGGACGCTGCCATCACGCGGTGCGTTCGAGGAAGCTGAAAGACCGCATGTGGCGCTGGTCTTACCTGGTCGCTGACCTGGGCTGTGAACAATGGTAAAAGCTACGGCCCGGACGGAAGCTCATGCAATCGTTCCACCCAGTAATGACCCTGAGATTTTGCAATGACCCTGAGATTTTGCTCTAACTGTTTGACATTCAATGATATGTAATTGTTACCCTCAGAATAAAAACAAACTTCGTGTTTGACTAATTTCACAATAATAAATTGTACACCCAATTTTCAATTTTCCTATTCATTATAATAATATTTTCATGTGATTAGCTGAAGATTAAGTATGATTTTGATATCCAAATTGATAATTTTGCTAATGATAAAACAGTATGACCCAAAAGTAAACGTCCGCAAGGTTAGACGTTACAAGTTTTATCGTTAGTCTGGTAAGAGAAAACAACACAAAATGTCTTCTGAAATTAGTAGGAAAAAAGTTACGTTCCACACAGAGGGAAAAAGGGGGTAGGGGAGTTCAATGCAAAGCTACGTTAGACCACGTGGTGAGAGGGAGCGGGGGATTAAACAGGCCAAAATCGAGCCACGTAGTTAATGGACGCTCCTTAACTTCTGCCATGATAGGGAGGTCCGTGACCTTCAAATAATTTTCCATTTTTTAATATTTTTTTGTGCGAAAAGACAAAATCATTATATGCTGAAGAAATATCAAAACACAGTTAATAAATTAAAGGTCACAGAAATCTAAAGGATGAATCAGGTGTGTGATCACCGAGCAGACCTGAAGCTGGGATCTGTCCGGAAAATATTAATTTTCCATCTCGGGAACTGGTTTTACTGATATTGTACTGTACATGTAGCTGGACTAATTTGTAAAAAGCTGAGACCTGTATGAAAATCTGAACTTCGCAGCAGCACTAAACAAAGGACGCGAAGGAGTTCGGCCATAGCCTTTTAAAGGAACCATCCTGGCATTTACCTGCAAAGATTTCGGGAAACGGTGGAAAACCGAAATCTGGATGGCCGGGCGGGGATTCAAACCGGCGACCTCCGAATGCGTGGCCGGAGCCTTACCACTCTCAACGTGATACGACCTCTCTACATACGCACTACCGTAAGATTTAAGGTTTCACCCCACACTGTTAGTAAACACTCTGGTGGTTAGGAATCGTCTGCCACCAGTCTCCAATCCTGCTAGATGACTCATCACTGGAATTCGAACCGGGTACCTTGTCAACAGCGGAATAATTTAATAATCCATTGTGTGTGTGTGTGTGTTTTTTTTTTTTTTTTTTTTTTTTTTTTTTTTTTTTTTTTTTTTTTTACGCCTCCTCAACTTCGAGGTCATTAGAGGCGAGAAAGGACTAGTAACAAGAAACGGGAAGGAATTCAGCCATAGCCTTTTGAAGGAAACATCCCGGAATTCGCCTGGAGTGATTTGGGGAAACAATGGAAAAACCCAAATCTGAATACCCGGACGGGGAATCGAACCGGCGTCCTCCCGAATGCGAGGCCAAAGCGTTAATCGCTCACCGACCACTATCGGTAATCTCTTAATGAACTCGCTACTAAGCAGTATAGGCCCGCAGCGTATGAGATATAAATGGGACGTTGATTACTACTCCCACGTCCGAACAAAGATATTACTAGGGCGCTAATTAACTCGCCGTCGACGCGCCCTTAACTCCCAACAACAACAACAACAACAACAAAGATATTACTACCATACCATTGTGATACAGTCCTACCGACCCTCGGGCATACAAAACACTTTGAGAAACTGATTCATAATTTACGAGGCGTAAATTAAAATGAAGGTAATTAATAACAGACTGTTAATACCCTCAATTGTAGCTGCGCGCTTTAAGAAGTCATCGCAATGGATCGGTGAGGTAAAACGGGACCGGAATCGAGTCCTGATCCCGGCGTAACGCCCGTCCTGCTTGCGGTTTTTAAGTGGTTTCTCCCAATAATCAAGGCGAATGCTTGGACAGTACACAATCTCCGCATCATAAACCAAATATTTCACACACAAAAATACACTTATCTGCTTATCTGGCACTCAATATAGTTACATCTTTCGCAGACAGGCGCATTGGGGTCCACGGCGATGACTTTTCATTAAATTTCGTGGTAAAATCATAAAAGAGTTACTTAGAAATAGTTGGAGAGTAGAAGGCAGGTTAAGAGAATTGTGGACATATTCATACATATGCTGATGATTAGGCATTAATAAATATAACGGAAGGTTTAGAAACATCATGTGGAAGGGAAGAGAGGACCATGATAAAAATTAGCATTTGATTTCAAGCAAAACGCATTTGTACATGTAACAAATTAAGTAAGGCTGTGATGAACGATATATCTCAGACTTTAAAGGATTTTAAAGTAAAAATGTTTAACAATCGTAAGCAGATATGTACGGAAATTGCCGCGGGAGCATGAAATCGTTCATAATTAGTTAAATATAATAATAATGGAAAGGATTCAAATTTAAAAAAAATCACATGTCTTTTGCATTCGTGCTGCAGCATTTGTTTTCCCTGTGACGTCATCGGAGTAGTGTGAGTGCATGTTTGACTTTCTTATCGACGCTATCGTACCGCTCGCATTTATTCGATCCTGGACTTTTTGGGTGTATTGGGGAGCTTTGTTCTAAATTGCGTTTTCTATAATTCCGAACATATTTACGGCTCCTACGAGACCAACATCTTTTATTTTTGTGTAATTTTCGATTTAATATCGATCTTTACTAATTTTCCGACGAATGTTTTATTATTATTACTATTATCTCATTATGGCTGCTAGTAGTTCTTCTGGAGCTGTTTACAATGAAACTTGAATCAAAGTCCTATCTGAACGCGTTTTCACGCTACAAAAATTTATAACATTACTCAACGATAATTCGAAACAGTCAAAATGAACACTTGTCCGATAACATCACTGGCAAAAAACTCGCACAGAGACGCTCTACCTGTTGCGAGGTCAACCGTTATTAACGAATTATTAGTCTCGTAATTATTAACGATTCAAATCTGATGGTGTTTTCTAGCACAAGACATTTTGACCGGCTATCGCCATAGTTAAGGAGAGAATAGACGTTATCGCGTCAAAAAAACTCCTATATGATTCAGCAAAGATACTAGTTCAGTCCATTCAGCTCCGCAGTTGGTCTGCTGTGGCCGCAGTCGATCAGCGGTCCATTGCGCCTGTGTCAAATCGCGGATGTAATATTGTCTCCTATCGACTCGCTCGGTCGCTGTTGACACAGAATTCCATCTCCTGTTTTTATCGCGCTGTCCCGATACAACGCCACGCCGCTGATATACGCGAGTCCATCGATTTTCTGGGAGCTGCTGCTAATACATTCTCTTGACAGAAGTACTGCGCCGTGTCACTGCTTCCGGTGACCGGCGCTCGCTTCGCGCAGTCTACTTGTCAGTCCGTATTGTATATGATACCGCGTTGTGTAATGATAGCGCTTTTTACTATGTCTGAGCATTGAATTATGGCTGTTCTCAGAATGAGTTCCGTTTGAGTATGCGTTCGAAAGTCTAATATGTCGCGCAATCTATATATATATAATATGCTTTGAGAGGAATTCGGCCATGACCTTTTTGTAGGAACCATCCCGGCATTTACCTGGAGTAATTTCTGTGATGGAATTGAGCTATTATAGTCATGGTGCCAGCGGAAACGTGACTAGGGATTGCAATCCAGCAAAGCGGGATCCCGCAATCCCGCGGGATCCCGCATAATTAGACAGTCTGGCGGATCCCGCACAAAATTGAGCGGATCCGCAATCCGCAAAATCCGGCGGAAACGCGTGTCAGTCTGCGTGACTCGCTGTCCCACTCGGTCTCTGTCGGATAATTTGCACTGTTTGCCTTAACCCTTCCAGTTGGCATTTGACTCATGTTAACAAGCGTTTGTTTTTGTCAACCTTCGTCATTCCTAAGTAAATAAATACACTTTTACGTATTCATCAAAAGTTACGTTTGATTCGAGTACACATTTCTCTAATTTGAGTTATGGTGCGTATTTAGTACGATTTTCTAACTATATAATTATTTTTTAAGTGCCGCACACGTTATCTGAACTACACGGTTACAGCTTTTTATTCACGGTTTCATTATTTTCCATTTTCTGTATTTGCAGATAAAGTAATTGTGACAATTTCCTAATTTGCGGCTGAAAATTTGTTTATTCGTTGATATGAAACTAATGTTATCGTAATTTTAACGATCGCGTACATATTTATTTAACAGCTATCAAAAGGAAATTGTATATCCTTTGACTTATTGTTGTTTTGGCCGCTGTCTCAATGCGTTTCTTTGACGAAAGACACCTGCTTACATGTGCCGCTCAGGCTTTCGATTAATCCCTCTTCTCCTTGTTATTATTTCGACTAAAGGTAAAAAAAGTTATATTGAAATTTTCACGGGTGTATCGACGAATTGTGTTGTAGGAACACCATACTTCGACGGCTGCCTCCGCCGTCTTCCTCACGCGTGTAATTTCGTGTGTTTGCAATAAAATCCGGATTAAAAAGCCAAGTCTCGTGTCTTGTGCAGTGATAAAAAGTTATGAGATCTTGTTCTGAGCCATTCTACACTTTACAGAGTATATTCACTTCACTTTGTGAAATGGAATGCTTTTCTCGATGTTATGGAACGTTTATTTAGAATTAATAAAACTCTGGTAACTTAGCCACTAAGCAAACCATATTTTTAAACTTATGTGATGTATTTATTGTAAGGCACATAATTTGACCTAAGACTCAATATTTTCCATTTTTATTATTTATTTAAAAATTGGTTTAGATTAAAAAACAAAAATGTAAAACCTCGAAATACACTAAAGACACGCTAAAAAGTTTTAATGTCATTTTGCCAATCAAAATATTGTTAACTGTTAATTTTTATCATTTAACATTAAAAATTATTTATTAATTTAGTTATTATTTAATTTATTAACGTTTTAAATAACTATGTTTTAAATATATGCGTTAAAAAACTATTTGTACCAATCCCGCACGGATCCCGCGGGATCCCGCGGGACTGGCGCAAATCCCGCGCGGATCCCGCGGGATTGAAAACACTGCGGGATTGCAATCCTTAAACGTGACCCCATGTTGGAAAGGCTTTGAATGGAGACCATCTTCATACCTGAGAATATATGTAAATTATTCAATTGTGCCAAGTAACTGACGTCTTACCTATCATATCTGTGAAGGTCATTAGAGAATGCAACCATACATCCATGACGGTCGACTTTGCATTTGGTCGGTTTTTATGGTTCCGTGACTCCTGATAGAAAAGAGGGAACCCATATTGATTTTCCCATTTGCCTATCCCTCCGTTAGTGATTCCCTCATGAGCTTTGAAAAATTAAACTTTTCGTATTTGCGTAAATATTAAGTTTCTGTTAATCATAACGCGTAAACAACGCCAAAATTCGTAGAAGATAAAATAATTGAGAAGAGCGAAACTTTCCTTTACATAGCTATCAAAATAAAACTGAAAAAAACCCACGAAAACTCAAAGTTTACGTCTACTTTTTTGCTACATATACTAAAGTGTCAAAAGCCATATGTTACCTCCTAATATCGACTGGGACCCCCTCCTACAGGGCGAAGTGACGTTTATTCACCAAGCCTCGGAAGTCCCCTGGTGAAACATTCAGTCCTGCTTACCCTAGAACCGTCGACAATTGCGAAAGTGTTGCCGATGCAGGATTTTTTTTAATGGCATTAGTCTCATACAGCTAGCTCAATATGATCATGACTCTAGCAGTCTATCAGTTTCTCTAGTACGTTATAGTAGCTTCTAACTGTGGACACTACAGGAAGAACAGGATACTAACACACACACAACACTTAAACACCGATGTCCTCTGCCGGACACGAACAGGCGACCTTCGGTACGTGGAGCTAGTGCTCTAGCCCCTAAGCTACGGAGGCCGGATATGCAGGATGTTGTGGGTGAATCAATTTTTCGATCGTGCCCCAGATATGTTCAATCAGATTAATGTCTACTGATCTAGGTGTTCACAATTGTCCATAATGTTCGTCAAACCAATCTTGACCGATTTTGGTCATCCCGGAAAAGAGCATTGTTGCAACCCTATTCAACATCCCAGTCATGTTTGTATATTTTTTGTTTATTAACACAAAGCAAATATGCATACAAACTTTTATAAGAGTAAGGAAGATAGGTTTTAGTAGAATAAGTGATCATGATTGGAAAGCCATGAAAGGACTAGTTACTGAAATGTCCATTTCGCGATAGTGTAGATTCCTAGTAGTTTTATGCGAAGGCGTACGAATGAAACAGAACCACCCAGTTTAAAATCTTCTTCCCGGTTGTTAAAACTCTTGAATCCATTCCTTTATTTTATTTTATTTTGCTGTCACCAGTCTTTTGACTACTTTGATACAATCCTCCATCCCTTCCTATCTTGTGGTAATCTCTTCATGTTTGCATATCCCTTACGACCCACGTCCTCAATTATCTGCTTCATATATTCTGATCTCTGTCTTCCTCTAAAGTTCTTCCCTTCGACTGTTCCCTCCAGTCACAAATGAACCAATCCAGCATGTCTCAAAATACGAGACCTACTAAGCTTCTTCCACAAACTTCTTTCCTCACCCATCATTTCCATTACTCGTTCATTAGTCTCTGACAAAGTCTCCTTTGTGATTATGAATTATGCTAAAAAATATCCCACTATTAATTCTAGATCCCTTACCTGTTACAGCTATTGAGAGGTGAACTAAGTCCATCAAAGAGGTGCACTGTACAGTTATGTAATTGCTGAATCACTTTGCTGTGTTTCCACTTTTCGATGTTTTTCCGCCAGTAATGCCACGATTCCATGTCAGAAAGGTCGAATCTCGTTACTAAAGACGGCCATCGTTCGATATGACATTTTTGAAGAGAAACAAATATATGAAAAGTCTGCTCGGCTGCGGAAACATGCTCTAAAGCAAAAGTCGCTGGTAACACGGTTTCTATTCGAAGGACTTGTCGACAAGAAATGAGGGTAGAAAAACTGGAGAAGTTACGAGCTGGGCGTAATATTACATCCCTGAAGGTCTTCTGCTGCACTCCCAAGACGACAAAGGAGGAAACCTCTACTTAAGAGCTCACTTCCTGCTGCGACGTGGCGATGGCGGAAATTGTGAGGAAATGCGGCGGATTGCTTACAGCTCGGTGGTCGAGAAACAACTGGCCAACAAGACTGAGCGCAGCATCTCTATAGATCGTTCCATCAATTTGAATTTCTCAGCACTGCGCTGGTACTAATACATATTTTGCTCTTAGAATTAAGCAGATCAGATTTAGCATTGATTATAAATATCATCTTAAAGCGATTTGGGCGTATGACATGTTATTTCAATAGACATTTTTTTTTTATCGTCTTCTGATACTTCGGCTTGCTTTGGATATTAATGACGTTTTGTATTCTCCATGCCACTTACGTGTTCCTATAACTTTCGATTGTAAAACTTATTCAGTATTTTTTATTTTGTAAATTAAAATGATGTTTACATCCCCTTTAATATGCTCGTTCATATAGTGACTTTATAGGAATTTCAGCTTCTCTGACTGTATTTTTCTTTCAAGTTCAGGCAAATCCCTAGATGGTTCTTTCAAAACGTCATGGTCGAATTCCTTGCTGTTCCTCTCTTCCACACCTTTCACTCCTCTAATGTCCTAGAAGTCGGCGAGGTCACTAGCACGCTAAGCAAAAAAAATTTTTGACTGCTTGAAACCAGTTTTCGAACAAAGTCCCCTCAGAAATTCCCTTAAGGACCATCTACTCTCCGATTTCGCTGCATCAAACTTGCTCCATTTTCATACAGGTTCTTCTTTGTTCCTTTCAACAATATGCGTCTTGGTTACCTGGAGGTGTCTTTCGTTCCAAGCTCATTTCTAATATTTTCTGTGGTATCCCCTATCCTTCCTCACATCTAGAAATTCTGGACACAACGGTCTACTCTGCAAGAGTTGGCAACGGGAGGCGAGGAGGTGAGCAAGGAGAACCTGAAATCGAGCCGCTAGTTAAGTACTATAAAGTAGCCCAAATATTTTTAAAAAAGAGACTTGATTACTATTCTAGAAACCGGCTTTTAATAAGGTAACTAGTGATCCAGTTGTGTTCAACACGAAAGTGAACATATTCAATTCGAAGCACTGCAGACGAACACGACAAAACATTGTTAATCTCTCATTGGAAGCTTACGGCTGTCAAGAATGGCGACCAGATGTCAAAATGAACGTATTGATATTTTGTTCCAAGAGGTACTTTGATCGGTTAAATGGACAATGTGGAGGGAGAAAAGTTATTCCCATCGTTGAAATTCTGTTTCAACACACCAGTATGCCCAGTTTTTTTTATCACAGAGAGTTTACATTTATATCTGATGCAATAATGAGGGGAGAGTTGCAGGAGGGTGAGCGCTTTTCAAATACTAGACGCTCGACAAATGGAGACTCTGAAATATCGCATATGTATTACAAATTTTCTTTGCTTCTTCTGCCATCAACAACAGTATCTAATTAGTACGACATATCTGAGCAATAATGGAGCCCATGAGTTGTTATCACTATGGAAATGAAAGAAAAGATAAAATAGATTTGTCATTCAGCATTAATGAAGGTAGGAGGACTGTACAAAATTCATAAAATATAGGACTTCACCTTTCTCAGGAAAATAGAAACGTGTTATTCTTTGATTGCGGGTGCCTGTACGAACTCAGTCACATCTTTCTGTATTTCTGTCTTCGTGAGTAACGACACACCCCGAAATATACGAGGGTTGCAACTTAAATAGTGGCAACTATTTATTCACAACCGATACAAAAGCGTTACATGTTTGCACATGTTATTTTCCTTCAAAGTAGACACCAGCGTTGTGTTGAACCCGTTGCCAGCGATGTGGAAGGCGTAGTATATCGTCAGCAGAGCCTGTTCTGTTGATGGTGCGAATGGAGCGGTCTACTGCCTGTCGAATCTCTGGAACAGTTCTGAAGCGAATGCCACTAAGTGGTTCCTTCATCTTCGGAATCAAATCAAAGTCACCAGGACTTAAGTCTGGGGAGTAGGGTGGATGTTACAGTACTTCCCAGTCCCATCGACCGAACAGAGCAGCCACAGCTTGCGCTGTATGCTCCCGCGCATTGTCGTGCAAAATGATGGGTGGGTTGCGCAGAAAGTGTTGCCGCTTCTTTCACAAAGCTGGTCGCAGGTGATGCTCCAAAAACGAACTGTAATACTGTGCATTGACGGTCTGCCGTGGAGGAACGTAATGCGTTAGGGTAACACCATCACAGTCGTACTGGGGCTCTGACGCACTTGCGACTTTCACGGCGACCCATAGGGGGATGACATTCGTTGGATTGGCGTTTCAGTTTTTGCTCGTACGTTGTGGCCCATATCTCATCCAGTGCTACGATACGGCGTAAGAAACCCTCTTCTTCGCGCTCATAGCACTCCAAGTGCGTCTGAGCAGCGTCGTAACGCATCGATTTCAGCATTTCCGTAAATACATGTGGAACCTATCTTGATGCAATTTTTCGCATAGCCAGGCGTTCCTTCAGGATGCGAAGCACAGTCGTATGCGCTAATCCGGTTTCGTAGGCGAGTTCACGAATCGTCTGGCGTTGATCACTGTCCACTAGCGCAGCAACAGTATGCACTTTTTCTTCAGACACGCTAGGACGACCTGCTCGATGCATGTCTGTCACAGTTTGCCGACCTTCGTTGAAGGCTTTTACCCAACGTGCCACTGTTCTGTGCGGCAATGCTGATTACCCGCATGCCTCTTGAAGACCTTGATGACACTGTCGTGCTGTACGACCTCTGGCACATTCAATCTTGATCCAACTCCGTTGTTCCTTTTTCGAAATCATAATAACACAATTACGTTAGACCGCTCGCTCACAAGTGACTGCGTTTCCCTCGATTGTGCGCACGCCGGGTTCGTGGTACGGGCGAATCCATTTGCTCGGAGGTAAGGTAGGTATGTCAACAACGTGTGCTATCAGATACAATAGTAGATTCCATTGCATAGTGTCTCCTCAGCAGTGTTGCCACTATTTAAGTTCCAACCATCGTATACATTTATTTTGCTGTCGCTGCCGCCCTCCTCCCTTCAACCTGGCCTGAATGGGCTGATGACACCCTCTCCTTTCCTTCGTATCTCATCCAAAACACAAAGAACCCCCTACATTCAACACAACACACATCGTCGCAGCCATATAAACTTAAATAGCACTTACTAACTCAGTCACAAAGGGGAGGGCAAAGGGAAACCACATAACCGGCTATACTCGGACACGGATACCTTAGGTACTGCAGCGCCTGACTGCGACCCAGAAGACATAGTTCGATCCTCGACATGTCGAGTATTAATCATAGAAAATTAACGTCCTTAACTGAGGTGTCCCCTCTTCATACAAATTAAATTACCTTTGTTCCGTTTACATTATCATAAAGAATATTATCAGTTATACAATTTAATGATGAAAGAGATAGGGATATTGCTTTGTAAATCATCAATACTGCTATGCTTACGTTTTAACATAAATTTACATTTATTAGAAAAGCAACATTCATCAGTTTGTTTTTTTTTTTTGCATGCAAACAAATTGACACAAAACTCTCAGCCAATCGAACGAATAGTGAGTTCTGTTATATAATTTCAGGTTTCTTATACACATTGACTGTACTCAGCGAGAATAATGAGGTATCTCTAGGGCGAAATTGGGTTTAGTCATTAGGAATGTCATTTTCGGTGATCACAACTGCGTGGTTACAAGTCTGAAGAGACGGCGTCTGCCGCGGTGCTTGGAGTTAGTCGACGCGATGTCTTCATTCAAAAATGGTTAGCCAACTTTTTACGCAACTCGTAGATATGCCCTTCATACGAGCTTCTTTCAACAATTGATCGTCGTCGGAGACGACCACCCCAACATGTCTTCTCGGCTTTCACCATAGAACACAAGTGCAACAGAAACACCCAAGAATTAACAGACGCACCCACTTTGTTCCCCCAGGTTGACTCACGCAGCAATCCACGTTCATCTTGCAATCATGCGCACGCTGTCTTCACCGTTGCGTTACCCACACAGTACCACTAGCATGCGAGTCCCTGCCAACCCAGTGCCGGTGCTGGGAGTCTCGTGCCTGGGGTAAGCGTTCTTAGCAGTAACGTAACTGGTTTGGGCCCGTGGAAAATTCATCGCATGGGGCCCTCCTACAGGCCAGATGGGTGACATTTTTTGTAGCTCTACCACTTTCTGGTCGGATTCTTGGACCTGGGGAACCCTGCGGCATGTCATCGGGCCCCCCTTCAGCCCGCTGGCCCGTGGTATATTTGAACCCGCTTTCCCCCCCTCCCCCTAAAGCGGATCCCTATACACACGGCTTAAGCCGCGTTCCCACGATCTCTTGTAACGGAGGCGGGACGGGACAGGAGGGATACTCAACAACACGCCATGGGAACAGGGCCGCCTCTGCTAGCGGAGACGAGACGCAGCTACCCACTCTGTGTCGATAAACATCTCAGGCGTGTGTAGCGTTGCGCTGTTGTCATCGGTTTGCAGCAGCGGTGCGCACCCCTTCTGTTGCTGTAAAGTGCTCTGTGCCAAACGACACTAGGCAACGTGGTGCGGAGGTGGCGGTAAGGTAAGCTAGGACTAACCTGCGCCCGCGTTCATCCCTACACTTCGGCTAATGAGGTCCCGTCCCGTCCCACTTCCGTTACAAGAGATCGTGGGAACGCGGCTTTAGGAATGTAGCCAGGCACCGGTATGCTACAGTTATACCTATTGTCCTCACCAGCTAGACTGTGCAGGCTACACATCCAGTTTGACACAAATGTATCTAATTGTACTACGTAGTGCACCAGCTCACAGACGGTAAACTACAACAACGAACGCCAAGATAGCGAACGTGGGGAGAGGTAAAGTTGGCTAGAGCGTGAGGCTGACCACTCCCCATCGCTCCCCCCCACCTCTATCATTACTGCCGCACGTCGAAGATGGGATAACAGAGCTCTAGCTGAACCTAAGCTGTTTCAAGAAAGAACACGGTCTTCCTCTTGGAGCGTCTGGTGACTCCGCCAAGTGAACGCCGCTGCCTCCTGCAGACGCAGGGCGTGTTCTGCGTGGGTGGCCGACTCGGCAGGGCGCGTGTGAGCGCAGTTGGAGCCAGCAGAGCTTTTAGAGGCTATTACGGGCGTCTAACTGGTCGCGCCGCAGCGGCAAGTTGGCGCGGCTGTTGAACTTGCTCTAACTAGGTTCACGACGCCGAATTAATAGAGCAGGGTGCGCTGCGGTGTTAACGCAGGGCCATCAGCAGTGGCGAGACTCGCCACCTCCCGGCACACCCGCAAGTTGCTCGCGTGACGTCACTAGCCAACAGCCATCAGCGTCATTACGCCATCGGGAACCTGGCGCGAAAACTCGACAAGCTCCGCTGGAAGAGAATACAAGAACATGCACTATGGTCGACGGATTGACTGCTACCACCGAGCCTGGTGGGTTGTGATAACGTTTGGGCGCCACATTTCTTAGGAGCTGGGTCATCCACAGTTCAGTTTTCTATAGGGATCCTCCCTTCATGAACGGCGATTTCCTTTAGTCCTCCTATTATTTGCTTATTTGTAATCCGACGGAGGAGTCAATATAAACAGTGCTGCATACTCTTTTTCCATATAGCCAACAGAGAGAATTAAGATCAAAGCCAGGATGCGACACATAATGCCGGTCTCCATCTGTATGTCTGTCGTTGTCGTATGGAGATTTTTTTCATCATCAATGCTGTGAATTCTATGGTTGGCTTCTTCTTCAATTACAGGTCTTAAGATTGGAATGCAGTAGTTTTTCATAATTCTACAAAATAGCTAAGAAATGCAATACTACCGTAGACTCAAAAGAAATTAAATTTCTGATATACACCTCCTCGCAAAGGCAGATGGCAAATTACGTCTTGTCAAATATTTAGTCGACGTTTCCACTGACCGAACGGCTAAGAAAAGGGAAAATTCTTTAGAGATCTTTATTTTTACCGGCACTTCGATAGCCATATTAGTGATTCCTGTACCGTCGATTCTTATTTAATTTCTAGCGAAATTTCTTTAACACTCTGAGACGGGAGACACATTTAAAGTGTGGTAGATTGAGCATGACTCAGTTCGGAGGAGTGGATTTAAAACTATCGTGGATCGTTGATTGTAACATATATTTACAAGATATGTAGTATATTAATATTAGGGAACTGAGCCTGAAACTGCACGACCCTGACTACATTTTCTAAACAATTTTATCTAATTTTGCGCCATACTGTAGTTCTTTTTTTTTTTTCAATCAGTTCCTGCAATCCTGTAGTGATTCACGCACGTGACACTGTTAATAAATTCCTCAGCTAGCCTTATTAGAGTACATTCTTTTCAACTACAGAGCAGGGGTGGCCAACCCAAATGATCTAGTGGGCCACTTTGGAAACGCATAATAACTCCGCGGGCCGCATATAAAGTTATATATCCAGTTATTAGATTTAGACCCACTATAGACTTTTTTGAGTGAAAAATTGAATAATAATGAGTTATTATTATCGTGATTACTATTATTCTTACATGTAAACATAGATACTATAATAATAATGATACTAAACGCACATTTAAAAAAAATATATAACACTAAAAATGATATATAAAAATATATAAATTAAATATATCTGGAAAATATGGATCCACAAATAATGTATTTTTTAATACATTGGCCACTATAAAATAAATATATTTTGTTATAGTGTGATGAATCTCGCTGGTCGGAAAAATATTTAAGGTGGGCCTCATGCGCCCGCGGACGGCGGGTTGGCCACCCCTGCACTAGAGGTAACTCACAAGAGGAGGGCACGACCTTGGGATTTTATTTTGGGATGTGACTTTGCGTAATAATTTTACCCCTTTAGGATGTTTACCTCCTGCAATCGTAAGAAGCAACGCTCAATAGATTCGGAGAAAACGGCCTTTAAAAATTCAAGCCCAGCTTATATACTAGTGAAATTCCGGACAGGCTAGCAACGCAACAGCGCAACAGCGCAGTCAGTAACGAGCCTGGATCTTACTTGGGCATATTGGGTTCGAACCTAGATTCAGTCTAATTTTTATATTTTTTATTTTTCTGCTCTTACAATTAAATAAGTTTTTATTCATTATTATTGATTATTTAATTTGAATTTCAAATGTTAAATCATAATATGAGTATATTAACTACCTTATAACTTACTTAAAATACTTTAAAATTATAATATTTACAATATTCTTTGAATATAATTAAATTTTACGTTATTTTATTAACAGTGTTATTAGTTTTATTACGGACAATACCGTTGTTATAGTAAAAATTCCACTTTCATTAATTGTTAAAAAAAAATATTGTTTTAAATGTTTTTATGATGATTATCATCCCAGCTCACAATTTTAATAAAAAATTAAGTCAATAATAAAAAAACACAATGAAAGTTTTTTACTTATGAATAAATATTATTATTATAACCATTCGTAATAGCGTATTTTAAACGATAAAATATTGTAACTAATATAGTTTTATAGTATTTTAAGTTAAAGGGTAGTAGATATAAAAAATTAACAAAAAATAGAACAAATCGAGATTCGAACCCAGATTACCCATGCATGACGCAGGTTTGTTACTGACTGGGCTGCTGCGCTGCTAGCCTGACCGGAATTTTACTAGAATATAAGCTGGGCTTGAATTTTTAAACGCAATTTTCTCCGAACCTATTCAACGTTGCGTCTTACGATTGCAGGAGGTAAACATCCTAAAGGGGTACAATTATTACGCAAAGTCTCATCCCAAAATAAAATCCCAAGGTCGTGCCCCCCCCTTGTCAGTTACACGAACGGTATTCTGTGAATATATCTCAATAGAAGGATGGAACTTAAAATGTTCGCCTATGTTTTCAATTTGATCGGCCGAGGTGGAATGTAGTATTGAAGGGAGGCTACAGAGAGGGAAAGAATTTGACGGGTTAGATTTTAGTATTAACGCTACCAATGACTGATACTATCGCAAGTTTGTTCAAAGAAAGGCTGTAGTGTCGGTCCTAGTTGTAATTGAATTAGTTTTCTGGAAAACAAAAATTCCGATCAAGAATTTAACAAACTATTCCAACAAGGACAAACCAGTTTCTTCGTTCGTAGCTCAGCATGTCAGGCGGATGACGTAGTAACAAGGACGTCTCTAGTATGACTTGTAGTCACGGTAAAGCCATGTTCCAATACATGTGCTGTTGATTAGTTTGATGGCTAGACTCGGGAGTAATTTATTCATTGCCCTAATTGCCATTACTTCACAGAGTTTAACTAGTAATTCAAAGAAGGCGAAAAAAAAAAATCAGCTAAATTCACCACATATTGAATGGTTCATGGATAAAACAATCTCTCGATTTAATCTAGTGTGGTTACATTAAAGTATACTAAAACCTTATCCAGGCTAACGGTATGGTTCTTAATAACATTGTCACCGAAGATGCACTTAAAGAAAGAGTGGAAGAAAGATTCTTGGTGGCCACGATCAAGAAGTAAAAGCTGAAATTGAGCAGAAGAAGCGAGCGTTTGCTAAGGGAAGTGACAGAAGATATGCTGTAGGACCAGTCGGAAAGGCGAAAAAATTAACTTCCAAATGTTGAAAAATATACAAAGGTATACCATAAGTGGACACGAATACATTAGCGAATGACACAGATTCATTATCATACCTGCTACAGGCAGAATAACTGAATGATTTATCTAGTTTTCAGCCGGGGAGCAACAACTTTCCCAGCTTCGGTGCGGGTTAATATCTTACTCACACATAAGATTACCGGCTAAATGTTGTTTGTCGACAGACGTCTCAATACGCACTTAATACTGCTAGACCCGGGCTTATATTTAACACGGGCGATAATCTGTCTTATTTCAGTGTACGATTGGCATGCAAGGGCTTTCAGCCCTCACTAATGATTCTTTTGTTAATACCTTGTTACACGACCGTTTTTACCAAGAGCTTTCCTTACGACAACAGGCAATGGGCGTGATGTATCACAGTAAGATATCAGACTATTACCAAAATCAAAACTGATGATGTCAAAAACATCACTACAGCTATCATCATCGTATATGAACTATTTCAATTTTCTGGGGTTCCATGTGCTCCTCTTTGGAATTTTGATTCAAAGTTATTTACCAGAAGTCTACATTCATCCTACCTTAATAAGTTTGCACAATATCGTTTTTTATATTTTTTTTATATACCTGCAAAAGGGATAAAATAGAGTTTCTGCGTCCATCCTTATTTCAAAAACGATCGAGCATCGTGAACAGTTTTATCTGGCCTTACAAATGTTGTTTCAGCAGCTTTTATACGCTGTATTGCTTAGTCAAATTATCCATGTTTGAGGCCTGTCAGGAAATGTTATCATGGAATTTAAGTTTTTAAATTTTTTTAGCACGTTGTAGCACCACATACTTCTGTAATTTTATTGTGCTTGCATATATAAAATGCTTCATCGTATCTTAGTGAAGCTTCCCTTATATTACAAATTCTGAACAAAGGTTTATAGCACATTCTGGTTCATAGTTAACGCGATCGAAAAAGTCTGTTACAAAATTCTGTGTTTTGCTTCATTTGAAATCTTGACTTTGCTAAACTTATAACATACGCAATATTTAAATATTATTCAAAACGGTATAAATATTAAATCATCCTATAATTTGGGTTTAAATAGATGTATTATATGCATAAAAAGTTGGAAACTCCTAAATATTAATAAAAATTGTTATTTACAACACATCAAATATATCTTTACTAAAAACATCCAACAAACAGTTTAGATGTGACACTAAACTGAATCAGCACGGGTTATAGAAACGCGGCAAGTGGATGGGAAAAATTCCATCGTTCATAAGTTTACATGATGATGATCACGAATTCTGTTATCAGGCACTATGATACATCAATGTTATATAGCTGTTGTTGTGGCTTTAGGGTTCTGCAACAACACGACCATTAGCACTCCATCATTGTCAGGGCTGATGTGATTAATGACAACAAATACTGTTATCAACAGCGAAAGTGTATTATCAGTTTGCTATCATCAACCTGCGTACTTCAGGATAGCTTGCCATGCAGTATACTGGCATCTACTCGAGAATCAAAAATGTCATAGCTGGATGTATTTTACACCATAACATGGTATATACAAAAAGCGAAATTTCGTCTTACGTTTGAGCATATGTCCACCTACAGAAATTAAAAAAAGAACGATATTTCACGTAAGAATAAAGAAATGGTAGAAACGTTATACTGTGGTCATTTCACCGTTGTTCATTAGTGAATTCGAACCTGAAATAATATTGAATGCAAGAGCTTACAACTTTACTTGACGCTGTCGGAAGAAGAACTATCGGCATAGCAGAGGTAGCAGAGGCCTGGATGTCCTGAGGGCCATAGCGAGAAATAAGGTATCTTGCAATCATCAATGGTTCCGAGCAGAGGACGCAACCATAGCGTTGCCGTTGTAACCTTAATTTTGAAACCACTTCTAAAATATCATGCGCCTGGCGTTCAAACACAGGTAATTCCCCTCGGGTAATCACATCACGTTGGTAAACGCCTCACAGAACACCCGGGAGTCCGACATATAACACTGAAACTATCTTCATATTTATCTTTACATATATATTTCTTCTGTCCGTGTGTATGTGACCGAACTCCTCCTAAACGGCTGGACTGGTTTTTATGAAACTTTGCGTGTGTGATCAAGTTGATTCTAGAATAGAATAGATTAAGAAAATAAAAAAAATCATCCCCTCTCCATTTACACCCCATAATTTATACAAAAGCGCAACCTCTCTCCCTCTTTACCCCCTCCCATTTCCTTTTCGGATGATCTTTATAAAAAATAGTTTTTATCCGTTTTTTATGGAAATTTCCAAGTAAACACAGGAGGAAAATACTGTCAGCTTTATGTTAAAAAAAAACCAACCCCTTGTAACAGCCTTAATACCTGAATTTTGAATAGAATTGTACTGTATGAAGTAGTTGTAGTGAGCTAATGTTTGGTTGAAAGTGATTTGATGTGTTTGTTTTGTAATTTCTTGTAAATCAGTGTATATAGACTTTGTTTTAGGTAAGAAAATTATTCAAAGGCCATTTAATATGTTTAAGAACCGAATGATGCAAGAGAATTTCTTAAAAGTTTGTAATTCCATGTACTACTGTAAGTTACGATGTCTACAGGACAATTTTCTACCGTTTGAAAGGATTTCTGTTAATAATTTTGTATTTAAGTATCTATAATTTCTGATCATTTTGTAATGTTAAGTAATTTTGTATTAATTTCGATTGTTTTTAATATGTTTGATTGTTTGAGTGATTGTTAATGATCGAGAAATATCGGGCGGATGCCTTTGAAGAATTCTCGTAATTTCGATAGAGGCTATATAAACAGATCGCCTGGACAGAGAGATTGGTTCAGTTAGTAAGTCAGTTTCGTTGACAGTATTCAGTGTTACAGAGAGTTTCAATAATTCAGTTGAGTTCACAGAGATTATCTTTGCGATTATTCAGAAGTGGATATCTGTATTGTATCTATGCTTGTGAATATCGCTGACTTGTTTGGATCACAATAAAACAGACATCTTCAAACATAATTTTCTTTGGTGGACTTTTTTAATTAATTAATCAGTAATTAAACCACCGAAGAACCCTAACACCCTCTTCCCTTTTTCACATCCTTAATTTTTGTCGATGTTCTTTATAGATAATTATATTTGACACCGTTTGACCGATCAAATATATATAAAGATTTTGTTTTTTGTATAGGCCATACTGAAAGAAATTACCTGTCACGAAAATGATTTGAGATTTTTGTTTCTGGTTATTGTTTAAGACACTTTTAAGTTTATAGTATACAGATACACTCGCACGCAACCGTTAATGTTTTTTTTTTTCATAACGGTCTAAACAATTTATAGTTTATTTAGTAAATTTTACAACTTTCGGATTTACAAGGTATGAACATGACAACGTCTGTCGAGTCCGCTATAAATTAACAGAAATTGCATTGCATACGTAACTTAAATTCACTGTAAGGCTAACGTGATTCAGTGCCGATTCCATTCAGTAATCCTGCAGACCAGTGGCTGTGTGTTGTGCTCAACACACGACGCCTGTTGTAACCTGATAAGGACCGGCCACCGCGTGGTACCGGATCCTCTATCAGGAAGCTGGCTGCAGGCTCCACGGGAGAAAGCAGCTATAAATGTATCGCTTCTCGCCTCACACATCTAAATAGACTACACCTGTAGTACCCACTATGTTTTATGCTTCTAGTTGTTATATTGCCTCATACAGAGCTTCATTGGTACTTGAACAGGTAGATTCAGGTCACGTCGCAAAACAATTAGTTACTTCCTAGACGTAGCATGTGCTAAATTATGTTTGCAGCAAAACAACATTCTAACCACTAGGAACTTGCTGTTTATTATTCCAATAAATTATTCCATATTTGGTATACAGTGAACAGACTGCTTTCTTGCGTATGATATTATTTTGTATAATAGGATTAAACTAACGGTCAGATTTATTAGTTCACTTCCAGTTTCAACATTGTGTTTCAGTAGTAATTCGAATAATGATTTTTGGTCCGTTACGTTATAATTGTACAATACAATACGTTCCACAAGTTGCTCAATTATTTTATTATTATATTTATTTTTATATTTATTATCATTATTATTTCTGTTGTCAGTCTTTTGACTGCTTTGATGCAATCCTCCATCCCTTCCTATCCTGTGCTAACCTCTTTATTTCTACACACCCCTTACCACCCACGTCCTCAATTATCTGCTTCATATATTCTAATCTCTGTCTTCCTCTACAGTTCTTACCTTCGACTGTTCCCTCCACTAACAAATTAACCAATCCAGTATGTCTCAAAATATGACCTACCATCCTGTCTCTTCTTTCTGTAAGCTTCTTCCACAAACTTCTTTTCTCACCCATCATTTTCAAAACTCGTTCATTTCTTTCTTTTTCAGTCCACTTAATTTTCAGCATTCTTCTGTAGCACCACATTTCAAATGCTTAAAATTTCTTTCTTTCAGGTATTCCTAAAGTCCATGTTTCGCTACCATAAAGTGCTGTGCTCACCACAAAGATTTTAAAAAGTTCTTTCTAATTCCTAGATCAATATTTGAAACTAAAAGGTTTCTCTTTTTTCATGAAGGCTCTTTTTGCTAGTGCTATTCTGCTTTTAACATCATTCCTGCTTCGGCCAGCGGTTGTAACGGAACTCACTTACTTCTCCTATTGCATCCGATCCTTTTTTATATTTAATCTACTAGTATTGGTATCATTTCTGCTACATTTCATCACTTTATTCAGTCGTTATTCAAATACACGTAGGTAAAACATTAGACCCACATCAGTTAGTGATCAGTAGAATTATTTTTGAGATTTTACAGATCCTCGGGTTGAAAAATGCTGCTGTAGAATACATTAAACAACTTGTACAATAGAGAAGCTTGATTGGGAGTGATTTTAAGAGGGGCGAAGAGTGAATGGGAAGTAGGTTCGGGAATAACTTTGTTGTGGATGGATGCTGAGTAACTAGTTTCGAGCAACAGGTGCAACAGAAGAGAGTATTATAGATTAGGACACGTTTCAGGCACAAAGTACTGGGAACATTTCTGTTATGGGTAGCTGTGTGAGGGACTCGAAAAGGTTACCAAACGATGTGCTTAACAATACACCTCAGACACTACAAGAATTTTATGGAATACACACATATGTGGTTACCGTCGTATGAGCTTTGCAATTGGTTATGACGATAAAAAAACTTAATAACTGAAGAAAACGCAATATGACTAAAGAACAGTAGTAATGTAATAGCTGCTTCAAGAGTAACTGGATGTACAGTATAAACAGCGTTTTCTCTTATCACTGACCCATTGTTTAAGCAGGATTGTAAAAGTAATTCAAAAACATAGAACAAGCGGCAATACTAAACAATTTGTGTTAGAAAAATGCTGTGCCGATCAATATAAAGGCTATTTTTATTAATATCATTTGACAGCTAATATGCGATATGACTGGGATTGCAATCCAGGAAAGCGGGATCCCACAATCCCGCATCATTAGACAGTCTGGCGGATACCACACAAAATTAAGCGGATCCGCAAAATGCGGCGAAAACGTTTCAGTCTGCGTGACTCGCTGCCCCATTTGGTCTCTATCGGATGTATTGCCTGTACCTTTGCAGTTCGCATTTGACTCGTGTGAATAATCGTTTGTTTCTGTTAAGCTTCGTCATACGTAATTAAATAGATCAACTATTAAGTATTCATCAAACCTTACTTTTTTTGGTGTACATTTTATAATTTCAGTTATGTTGCGTATTTATTATCATTTTATTACTATATTTTTTACGTGTCGCACACGTCATCTGAACTACACAGTGAAAAGGTTTATATTCGCGGCATCATTATTCCCATTTTCTGTGTTTGCGGATAAAGTAATTGTGACAACTTCCTGTATTTGCAGCTGAAAATTTGATTATTCGTTGATACGAAACTAATGTTATTTTAATTTTAACTATTGCATACCTATTTATTTAGCAGTTATCGAAAGGCAATTGTATATCCTTTGACTTGTTGTCTCGAGAGCCGCCTCAAAGCGTTTGAAACATATGGTCCTTGACGAAAGCTGTCTGCTTACATGTGCCGCTCTGGAATTCGATTAATCCCTCTTGCGATGATTTGGTCAAACGCCACAGTAAATTATTTTGTACAGCATGCGTCCTTTCAACATCCTGTTATTATTTCGACTAATGGTAACAAACGTGATAGTGACGTATTCACGGGTGTACGGGTGTAAAAACACCATGCCTCCGCCGTCTTCCTCACGTGTGAAATTTCGTGTTTTACAACGCAATCCGGTGATACACCCGTGAGGACTTCATTGCAATTATAAACCGAGAATGTCTCCTTTCTTACATAAAAAATTAATTTCCACTCTAGAGAAAGATGTTACGCCACTTAAAGTAAAACTGAAGTACTTGACAGTTTATGTCTTGGTAAGTAGTTTCTTTTAATAACAATGAATCAACTATCAGTCAAGAAATCTGGAAATATGCTAATGAATCCAGAAGAACAATTCTTGTAGAAATAGACCAAGTCTCGTGCTTGTGCAATGCCAAAATTTATGAGAGCTTGTTCTGAACCAAGTCTAAGCTTTACGGATTGTATTCACTTTGTAAAATAGAATGATTTCTCTCGGTATTATAGATCGTTTATTTCGAGGGGGAGGGGAGGTGGAAAACTCTGGTGACTTGGCCATTATCAATACCATGTTTTCAAACTGATTTGATTATTGTTACGTGCATGATATGACCTAATACTGAGTATTTTGTATTTTTCATTATTTTTTTAAAAATCGGTGTAGATTTTTTAAAAAAATGTGAACCTCGAAATATTCTCAAGACAGGCTAAAATATTTTAATGTCATTTGCCAACTAAAATATTGTTAAATGTTAATTTTTAACATTTAACAATAAAATTGATTTATTAATTTAATTAACAGACGTTTATTTTTTAATTTGTTAATACTGTAATTATGCGATAGAAACTGTTAGTGCCAATCCCGCGGGATCCTGCGCGATTGGTGCAAATGCCGCAAAAATCTCACGGGATTGAAAATGCTGCGGGATTGAAATCCTTAGATATGATGTACCACGTTATACGATTAGTTTAACATATCATCAATAGACAACCACTTGACATTCTGTTTGTTTTTCTTTTGTTTATCGATCACTAGCATGGTCATTTCATGAATCTAGACTAGATGTTGCTGAACAAACAGTAAAATTATATTGAAAAGGAGAAGAATTCCTGCTTTGACAATACAGTTATTCCAATAAAGAACAGATATACCACGATTCAAATTTTCAAGTAAGGTTCTTGTTTTTTAACCAAATTTTAATGAAAGAGTTCCTATTCTCAATTAAAAGCAAAAATAAGATGTATGCTACTACAATATTATAATTCTCTTGTGCCATTGTTCTACAGATCTCACATCCTGAAGCATTAATATTATTAATGTGTTGTAGAATATATCGAACAGAGAATAACACAAACTCGTTTAACAGCAGAAGAGAGGGAAAAGTACCTGTTTTTTATTATTATTATTGATATTGTAGTGTTCTTAATCGAATGGGCAGTGTCCTTCAGAACGTGGCTTGACGTTAATAAATCTTCACATTTTTAGATTTATATCTCAGTTTGTAAAAAACATGTCACTCAGTTAGTATATGTTGTAGTTTGCAGTTGCTTTCATAATTTTAATTAAGGTGGATAACCTGTTTCCTTGGCCCCGATTTCTTGTACTTTTGCTCTGATCACGGACAGGACATCTGCAGTATGTTTCCGATTCAGAGCCTTGACACGAATGTTTTGCGATTTTGTCTACAGTCTCTTTTTCTATAATCTACCACAGCTTCTATTGGAGACAAACCAACTTTTACTGCTTATTGTGGATCGGGAAGGACTGGAGGCTAGGAGCATCAGAAAATTCGGCCATGGCACATTAAATGAATCTTTTGGGCATTCAAATGGAGCGATTTTGAGAAAACAGATCCATTCCATTGAGTTACCTCACGTCCTGCCGAGTGCGAGCCTTGAATATTAACCGCTCCGTCATCAAGTTAAGAGGGATGCTCTTTTTCGTCGGAACTGGAAAAATAAAGAATATCTTTTGGTAGCTCAAAAGCCACAGCACTTGCTATTCAAACATTTGAAGAAACTCGTTTGGCCACATCAGATTTTCTTCTACTGCTCTCAGTCTGCATCTTTCACTTTTAGTTTGCAGCTCTGAGGTAGTTGAGCTTGTCTTGTATCAATTTTATTGGCGCCTGCCGGTCTGAGTAGCTAATTACCACAGTGACAGAATTTTTTTTTCAAAGCTGTTATTCCCACCTAGTATTCAGGGGAGGAAGTGGGAAATTGTATCCGTGCTCGAATGCCGACACCAGATTTCACCAATGACGCCTTAGCTCCTGTGCTTCCGGAGCTGGTGAACATTACTGAAGCACTCTGCCCATACCCTCATAAGGACGTTAACCTGACCGGGGTGATGACGTCAGCCAGCCCTGACGTAGACCCTCACACTTGCCACCTCTCGATAACGCTGGACCAAAATACCGTCTGAGAGCTACGCACGTGATGTCTAAACAAGAAGGCGGTACGAAAATAACACCATGGTGGCAGATATTCAATACAACAGTGATCTCTGTGCATTGATCCGGTGCTTAACTTCATTGCATAAATTAATTCTGGAATTCAATATCGAATATTCGTTGTGAAACATAGAGTACATGGTATTTAGTACCTGGTACGAGGTAGTACGTGCAGTGAGGTGTCTATTCTCATTTAGTTATATACCGTGATACTGACTTCGACTTTCTGTTTACGCAGCGAGGACATAAGAAGGAGATACCGATACGGTAAACGACGAAGTAGCCATCATATTCTACAATTCCGTATTATATACTCCCTAACCAGCAAGAACGACAAAATAAATCATATTTGCTGGCACAATTTCAATCATGTTCTCTACTTTTTATGTTACATAAATGTTTTATTCTGTTACTGTGAAATAGACGGAAGTGTCAAGTTGGCAAAAACCGAGCGTGTGGAGTAAGCGGTAACGCTCTGGCGTCACATTCGGGAGGACATTGGTTCGAATCCCCGACCAGCCATCCAATTCTCGTTTTTCGATTGTTACCACAAATCAATCCAGCCGAACGCCTAGATGATTCCTTCAAAAAGACGATGGCCGAATTCTTTCCCGGTCCTTACCACCCCCCCCCCCTTTACCCCCGTCCTTTCCCACCGTTAATGGCGTCGATGACCAGTAAAACCTCACCACAAAATAAAAAAATAAAAAAATAAAGGAACTAAATTTGTTTTAAAAAGTCTTAAATATACATTGTGTCCCATAAACATAGGTGAAAATGTTTTAGAGGAAGTGGAGAACATCAAAACATTTGAGAATTTCAAAGGAACCTATGACTATATACGTCACCATTCGTCGCCAAGCAACGCTGATTATGTGAGCGCTTGGACTAGGAGGAAATTGTTGCCCAAGACCATTCCTACAGTTTTATGCAGCCTGATACTATCCATTTTTTGGTTTTTGTTTGTTTTTGTTTTTTTGCTATATGCCTTCCCGACGTCGAGTTCATTAGAGGCGAGAAAGGACTGGGATGAAGGAACCGGAAGGAATCCGGCCACTTCCTTTTAAAGGAACCATGAAATGATTTTGAGAAACCATTGAAAACACAAATCCCAATTACCGGACGGTTATTCGAAACGGCCTCTTACCGAAAGCAAGGTCAGAGAGTTACCGCTCACCCACCACGCTCAGTGATAGATTCCTATGCAATTTAGAAACTTTTTGATGTTGCCCACCTCCTCTTAAAGTATGTATCTCTGTTTGTGGGTCACCCTGTATAGTATTAAATTTTTATGCAAACGTAGATACCTTACAGAAGAAATAATGGTTGTTATCCTGTGGCGCTTCAATATACTTACATACTGCCGTATTCTAAATTTGACTGAGGGTGGTGGTGTAACGGCTAGCGTTCTGGCCTCGCATTCGGGAGGACGGCGGTTCGAATCCCCGTCCGGGCATCCAGATTTGGGTTTTCCATGGTTTCCCCAAATCATTCCAGGTTAATGCCGGGATGCTTCCTTGAAAAGGCCATGGCCGAATTCCTTCCTATTCCTTGCCCCCCATCCTTTCCCGTCTCTAAAGACCTAGATGTTATAGGAGACGTTAAGCAGTATTTTTTTTTTTTTTTTTTTTTAAATCTAAATTTGACCTTCACTTGGAAGTGATTAACCCTCAATAAACATTTTCACTACAGTACCTACTTAAAAACAATAATAATCATTTAGTGTGAGTTAAATTATTAATAAGAGGAACAGTTATTAAGCTGCCATTTTAAAGAAAAATGTATATATTTCAGAAATAAAATATATCTGCTATGCTGTTAGTTGCTACCGGTGCTATCTTGAATTTAGATGAATATTTCCGAAATGGGTGCAAAGTTGTACTATGGGTAGTGAATCACGAAAAGTAAGCCTACATTTGTACTGGCCGCAAGGCTGTTAGCGACAGCTCACGACTGCTCGCTGTGAAGCGCCGAGAACAGGCGCACTTGCTGATATCAGCACATACCAGCTCGAGTTATTCACGCCAGCTATGGCCACCCTCCAGCAAGCTCGATTCACCAGCGGTACAACAAAATATTACAGGGATTTAATGGTGCCCTTACAGCACACGCTAATCTCAAACACCGCCACAAAATTAAACCTTTGAGCTGAACCAGATATCTTTATTCCGACGATGACTCGTGATAGAGCCACTATTGGTGGTTGCACTACTGACCTTACACTTCGCCAAACTGACGCTTCTTCTTGTGCGATCCCATGGCGCTCTTTCCTTCCACGGAGAATCGTGTTGCAATGTTTATTACATCCGGGTGAATCCGAATATTGCGCCATGTTCGCAATTCATAAATCTTACCATAAAACTCAGAATGTCCTAAAATACACGCTATAAAGACCTAGAGTTGATTATAATTATTATTTGAACAAATCAGAGATTAAAGCTACACAAGGGACTAATAAATAGTAAAGATTCTGAAATGTTAACTGACTCATGATAATTGATCTTCTTCTTAAATAATTTAATCATCTGGACGTTAATTACATTTAATTGAAGATTAGATGTGTTATACCGCAATATCAAATCCAAGTCATCCAGGAACCAGGTTAACCATTCATTCAGTATACTTCTGCTACTGTGTTATCTTTTATATATTGGTCCTGAAAATAACCGTCATTATGTAAGGATTATATCTTTATGAAAGAATACATATCATATTAGAGGCAAGTTATGATATCCTGAAATCTAATAAATACTAAATTTGCAAATCAGGATATATTCTTGGCCCAAATCTCTTACCTGCAGCGATAAATGGCAAGATGAATTCCTGCTCGCATGAGACGGTGCAACTTACAGAAATGATTAACTACAAAACCATAGGTACTACAATTTTGCCTCTTGTGACGTCCCCTTTCTTCTTAGCTGGCAAAGCCATACTTACTTGCAGGTCTGTATTTAGCTGAAGCACTACAGAAGCCTTGAAGTAGTGAAACAGATGAGAATGCTGTGAAGACCACAACCAAAGCCACTGCACTCGTCTAGATAGCATGGGTATACATCGTGCAGGGATACGAGATTCTCACGATGGAAACTCTAAAAATCACTTTAGCATAGATTGTCAATAAGAGATGGCCAAACTCTGAAAATTTATACAATAATTAATAATTTTATTTACTTAATAACCAACGGTTTATTTCAATACTCAATCCGGTGATCCGTATTTAGATTTTACATGGTTTCCCGAAATAAGTGTAGTAGAATTCCTGGTAGTTCTTTCACTTCTCCTTCCTAAAAGCTCTCCCAGCTTTAAGGACTTTACAATCGACTGGATGTAAATTTATATGCATCGTAGTCTATTGCTATATTGCAATGCACGGAAATATTTGCGAGAAGTGGACCCGTAACTCGCATAGCTGTACGGTGTAAACAAAGGCAACGGTATTGTTCGGCCGTGTTCCGGTATGTGACCTTGGAGTGGGTAGCCCTCAGTGAAAGAACAAAGCGGGGCCGCTAGTGTGATGCGATGGGGTAGAGTACAGTGGATTGTGAGCTGTGCGGTGAAGTGCGTTGCCAGCGGACAGAAGGAGAACATTTTTTTATTTATTTCGTATCAGAAACATACAGTTACACAATAACAAACATCAAATCATACTGGACCAGTACTTGGCCACTTCCAGTGCACTTTCGGAGGCCTCATACAGATTAGCTGCCGAACAGGATGCTGGACACAGTCGACACTGGAGCATTTGCTGGACAGTCTGATCATCACCGCAGTCGCACTTGATATCATTGGTCTCAGCATAGACTCATCTTGCTAAGTTCACTTTGCATCTGCCCACTCCTGATCTCAGCCTATTCAACGACTTCCACGTCAACCATCTCTTATCATAACCAGGTGGCAAAGATTCAGATACTCTTCGTGATGTGCAGGTACTTTTTTTTTTTTGTAACTGCTTTACGTCTCTTTTTAACATCGAGGTCTTTAGAGACTGGAAAGGATGGGGGGGCAAGGATGGGGGGCAAGGATGGGGGGCAAGGATGGGGGCAAGGAATGGGAAGGAATTCGGCCATGGCCTTTTGATGGAAGCATCCCGGCATTTGCTGGAGTGATTTTGGGAAACCATGGAAAACCCAAATCTGGATGCCCGGACGGGGATTCGAACCGGCGTCCTCCCGAATGCGAGGCGAGAAGTACAGGTACTAACGCTGGCGAGGTCTATGGTGGTTCTTATGTTACATGTCGTCTTCGGGATGAACAAGGGTCTCCGACGGCCAGCAGAAAATGGATCATCGGCTCGGACGACTGCGGACAGCAGACTCAGTGCCCTCTGCTAAATGGTAACTCCACATAAATATTGATTACCGTATATCGTATTGATCAACCCAGTGTCTCCCTAGAGAATCTCATCTCCCCGCTGGGCTTAACGAAGAAACATATAAAAAACCCTGAGAACTCATGTAAATTGAACCCATCACTGGCTAGGTATGTTCGTTTATTGTTAATAATATTTGAAGAATATTAATTTTGTAATAAAAAAATTAATTTCAAACGTAGGTACAACGGTGTTGATAACATGATTCGTCATATCAGCAATTTCAATCGTTACTAATAGTTTTCTTAACGCTTTATGCAAATAGAAAAGTAATTTGATTCTTAACAAGAGGTATTACAAGGTGGACACCTCAATATATGTATACAGTCGAATTAGAGTTACATCACAAGATTGATGCCGGTAAATGTTTCAATGTTTCCTTTCACGTGAGAAACTGTAAATCTGATTCAACACTTTTGGATAGCACTACTTGGATGGTGAGAGTTAATTGTATATTTTGAGAGAAAGATCATAATTTTTGCTTAAAAATTTAGATAAAATTTCCGTAACGATATCTTCTAACACTTCTGTATTACGTCACTGTCTGGGAGTCGCCTCTTGGAATCTGAACATTGGTGTAACACGAATTTCCTCCATCTTGATTTTCTGTTAGTTGCCCAGTCTGTTCGTAAAAATGAGGTATTTTATTCAGATACATTTCATTTCGACGCTGTTTCTATACTGACCTTGGTGTAAACGAATATAGGAAGCGAACTGTTATTAGCATAATTCACCGGCACGAGGCAATATAATTCAAGCGATCGTAATGAAAGAATTGATGACGTGGTGATCTACCAACAGGGTAGCTGTAACGTTCAGTTCTAATAACCAGTGACCTAACATAACTTTGACCCTCTCTCGACTGTATATGGAACAAGGCACAAATCGCTTTTGTTGATGGTTCACTCATCGGATGTGGACGTTTAACTATCAGCCTACTTGGTCTGTTTTGGAACTTGTAATGAGCAACGTATAGACTCATTGCATTAAAAAAAAAAAAATAACTGTAAAGGCGACGTGAAGCAAAATCTATGGCTGGCAGACGGACAGATACCTGCTCGCCCCGTGCGCGTATTCATGTGAAGCCTCCCGTAAATAATTTCGATAGTGGTCAAGAGAAGCTTCACACAATAGACATGCCGTTTCCATTCATCCGGCTCTCCTGCGTTAAGAAGGTAAGGGGGCATCCATAAATTACGTGAGGTGAAATAGGGGAGGGGGGGGTCCGACGAAATCTCACCAGATCTCACCAAGGGGGAGGGGGGGGGGGTCTCCGGAAATCTCACGTGAGATTTTGCGAAAAATTTGGGGACAATAGAGCAAAAAAAAAGGTCTACAATTTGCGGCAAAGTCGATTTGAGGAGGGTATTTCGGTTAGGGTGTGACCTAAAAAAAAAAAAAAAAAAAAGTCTACAAAAGTTTCCAGGGCGATTTCTAGGGGGGGTTCTCACGGACCAGATCTCACCAGAGGGGGGGGGGGGTCCGGCCAGATCTCACGAAATCTCACCAGGGGGGAGGGGGGTCCAAAAATCCGGAAAAACACCTCACGTAATTTGTGGATGCCCCCTAACAGCGGGAGGTTATGGGCAGGATCAATGACTTAAGAAAATATGGAGTGGACGAGGGAAGCCAAGTTTTGGCGCGTATAGAAACGAGTGGAAGACATGAACTGGGAGGGAGTTTAAAATGAACCAATAAGGATTCGGTCCCAAATAACTGCAGGCAATGAGATTTTTTATTCTGTTATCTTATTTCCGCGGGACCAGGGGAGAATGGACGAGGCATTCCGGCGAGGGTGGCGAAAGCTGCATGTTGGGTCTCTGGTTATGTACGAGCGAACGCACTGGCGCGAACATGACTGATAGAATACTGAAAGAGTACCTGTGACTGTAGTGAGTTTGTTGGCCACAACTCCAGAGTGCCTGGGGTTTCTTGAGTGTGTTGCCGATACATACAGTTCATCGCCGTATCAACGTAAAGCGTTGAAATCTTGCAGTGTTTTGTTTGTGTCTGTAAGTCCAGATAGCACATTAATTGTACAACGACCTCATCTCTCTATAGTATGAGGTGGCATTGTGAACCGGTGGTGAAACTGACCGCCACGCAAGCAGCGGTGAAGTGATCGCAAAATCTAACGATGATATACGAAATATACACAGTCCAGTCACATTAATGTGACCACCACCTACTTTCGACGTCAACGTGAAATAACCAATCACAGAAGGCAGGTGGCAGCACAGTAGAGTGGAGTGTATATAAAAGATTTCCTAGAGCATCGGAAAGCATTTCAATTGTTGGCGTAATGCAGAAACGTAGCGATTTATCCGACGTCCAAAAGGGCATGATTATTGGTTTTCGGGCCAAGGGTGGAAGCATTTCGGAAATGGCTAATTTTGTGAACTGTTCACGTGCCGCCGTGGTGAAAGTATACCATGCATGGCAAAATGGCACTATTCAAAATCAATGGCGTGGAACATGTGGTGCACCACGGGCTATAGATGACAGAGGCGAACGAAGGCTACGGAGATGCGTTCGGGCAAATAGACGTGCAACTGTTGAGCAACTGACCGCCCAGATGAACCAAGGGGCTACCAAGAGTGTATCCTCAACAACGGTTCAGCGAACGTTACTGCGCATGGGCCTCCGCAGCAGACGCCTGGTTAATGCATCTATGCTGACTGCTGTTCATAGGCGACGAAGGCTGGAATTTGTAGTACCGCAACTGGACGTCCAAAGAGTGGCGACAGGTGGCTTTTTCCGATGAATCACGTTATATGCTACATCGGACAGATGGACATTGGCGCATACGGCGTGAAACGTCTGAAAGCAAACACACAGCAACAATTGCCGGTAGGATCCAGGGTGGAGGAGTGAGCATTATGATTTGGGGAATGTTTTAGTGCCATTCACTGGGTGAACTCATCATTATGGAAGGCACGATGGACCAGCAAAAGTATTTGTCTGCCCTTGCGGTCCATGTCCACCCCTACATGCGAATAATTTTTTCCGCAGAATGATGGCATCTACCAGCAGGACAATGCGAGGTGTCATACAGTTCGCAGAGTATGTGCATGGTTCGAAGAGCACCAGGATGAGTTTACCTTACTCCCCTGCCCAGCAAACTCACCGGATTTAAACCCTATCGAGAATATGTGGGACCACCTCGATCGGGTTGTTCGCGCCATGGATCCTCAACCGCGTAATCTAGCGCAGCTGGTAACGGCACTGCAGTCGGCATGGGTCAACATCCCAGTGACCACCTTCAGAAACCTATATGACTCTCTTCCTGCACGCCGCGCAGCGGTCCGCTCTGCCAAAGGTGGTTATTCTGGTTTTTGAGAGGTGGTCACATTAATATGACTGGACTGTGTATGTTTCCATTGCATTGTTTCATTTGAATCGAACTGAACACCCTCTGGTATTTCACCCTGCGCAGATAAGAATCATTCTCAGTGGCTCTACCCTGTGTTTTTATGACAGCAAATCTGAGCTTGGCTAAATGGCGCCCAACTTTTGTTTATGTAGTTTTAGAGATAGGAAGATTTTTTGTGTTAATCTTGATTCATGATTTTTCATATACAAGTATCAATAAATATTAAATTGCGAAATCTGAAAATTATTTTTCAATATAAAAATGGAAGTTATTAAATCACAAAAAATTAATAATTAACAGTCTATAATTAACCCCGGTAGTAGAAATTTTTTTTTTTTTTACATTGAATATTTCAAACATTAGTCCTGGGTTTCACTTTCACCTCTCATGCATAATGTCAACAACACTGAGCAATAAACACTCACAATAGTCACGGGCATCCACTTTAATAAATGCGTTTGGCCTGGAGATGACTTGACCTCAACAGCTCGGCAACTCTCGGCGAGTCCGATGATGCCCGAAGTGTAAGTTATACTGGACACCACCAAGGGCTGCTTGGCTTGCCACGAAATTTCAAATAAATAATTGTATTTGATCTTACTTGCACTTATATTGTAAAAGGAATTGTAAATCTTTATATATAAAGATGAATGTATGTTTGTTTGTTTGTTACTTAGTTTGTTTGTTCTTCATACAAAACCACAGTTTTCATCCGATCTCGATGAAACTTTGCACAATTATCCTTTGAAACAAGGAGAAAAATACTGTCTACATTTGGTTGAAAAATCATCTGTATAAATAACACATGTTGTCTCATAACTTCGAAATACGGCGATAGACAGACACGTTGGATGTGGAGGTCAACGTACCGGGTTTCCGTAAAGTGGACTGCCAGCTCCGTGGTTAAAGCGCTTGCTTACGAGTATCGTGGTCTTCGGTTTAAATCTCCGTGCAGGCTAAGATTTTTAAAAATTGTTTTTCATCGTAAGAGTCAGGCCTGAGCCGTAGGTTATTCGGATTGAATGTTAAACTGTAGATATTAGAAAGTTAGGGGTGTAATGCGAGGCAAATCGTAGGTAGTCTTGCAATGTTGTAGGTGTACACTTTTTTACGTTATAATGATCCCTCAGGTGTTGTTCGCAGTCAGTGTGTGAGTGTGAACCATAGTAACATTATTATAAATACGGAAGAAAGTCTCTGTCTTTTTGTTACGTTTTGACGACTAAATGGCTATATCGTTGTGATGGAATTTTATAAGGAAATCTGTATGAAAGGCACAGGATATTTTTTCCAGTATGATTAACAGTTGTAGTCACGAAATTTTGAGACCTTATCGAATGGTGACAGAAATATGTTGGAAATTGATTCTCTTCAAGAGATAGGTTCGACGGTGCAATGATATAGTGATAGCTTTCCTGTCATATTATTCCGACTCGATATTGTTTGGGACCAATCCTTCGTTACCAATAACTTTCTATATTTAATTCTGGCAAAAAAATTCTTAATCCACGCGTACGAAGTCGCGGGTACAGGCTAGTTTCATATAAATAATTACATTTGGTTTTATTTACACTTGTATTGTTAAAAAGAAACGTAACTGCGGTGGCAGGTAAAAGGTGGTTGGCAGTTGCGGAAGTAACTGCACAAAAATACGAATGACAGAGATTAAAAATTATAACGCGAGGCAGAAATTAAAAAAAAAAAAAAAACTACACTGTTTCGTTCGTTTAAATTTACATGTTGCTTTTGTTTATTAACGATGAACAGATACAGAAATTCATATTAGGAAAAGAACATCCGATGTTTACGCTGTATTTTCTGAAACAGTTACTAGAACCAGAATTTTTTTGGACAGAGGATAAGAAGGTGGTAAGTTTGTTAATATTCAGAGAAAGTTTACGCGAAACGTAGGTAAACACGAAATATAACCAATAGTTGTTCGTTTTTAAAACTGTAATTTACTTAGAAACCTCCGTCATTTAAAATAAACGGCATTATTTAAAAACACCCTAACCAAATACTATGCGTATATAACAGAGAGAATTTGTTCACATCACGTAAAATATATAAAAAAGAAAATAACTAACCATTGGTACGTTTTTCATAGAAACGTTTCCCGAACAAGTTCTTACTACCACAATAAGCAATACCCGTGATTTTGGACTGGCGTTTAGACTAGTTTAAGCAATTAATGAGAATTAGTAACACCGAAATGGAAAGGCAATTGGAAATTTATTATGACACTTGCTGTGTAGACCATACTGCATAGCTCAGACTTTAGCAAGTGTATAAGAACCGAATGGCTGACTTTTTATGTATGAAAAAGTATACGATTGGGGTAGAAAGCTCCAGGGCGTTTAATTAACTGCCAAAGCATCGTGCTGAACACGTAATCTATTCCCCAGTATTTGAGGTAACAAATGATGAAACTAAATTCCTCTGCGATTTACAGACAATAGGCTTACTAGTATTGAAATCGGACGGTTAACATCATTCGTCGAAACTGACGGAGTTCTTATAACATATCATGGCATTAACCAAAGAATCTTATCATTACAACAATTATGAGGGTATGTACTGTGTTCGGTGCAGACACCGTACAAGAAAGTGGTCATGATCATCACCATCATTATCCAGCTCCAGTCGCCCGGGTGTTGGTCTGGAGCACTCTCCACTTCTTCCTGTCAATGAATAGCTGATGTTCATGACTAGTCCTCCAATCAAATCCTAAGTCTTCTAAATCTTTCTTGATTTGATCTATCCATTTATTTTTTGACCTTCCCCCAGGTCTTTTCTCTTGGATGTTCATATTCAAATAGACCTTTGATTTTATCCATCATTTAGGCTCTAAAACGTGTCTACCATGCGGTATTAACGATCGTTCCAAGCGGCACTTAGGACTCGTGCCCGACAAGACGATCGCGCTGAAACCCGAGTTAGTATTGAGCCAACCTGCCCCTCGCTTCTCCCGCGTCAGAACTTGGGGAAACACTGGCTACCACCACCGACAGAGACTACGCCCACATGTTGCCAGGACATATCCGCTCCATGACGCCAGCTGCTGTCTTCCCCTTTATTGGGCAGAGTAACTTCAGCCACCTCAGGTGTTCAAGATGTTGACATCAAGCAGACACCCTCGCAGGTGACACCAGAAAATTCATGGACTACGTGGTCTTCCCCGGGATCACTAGTTGAAGAAACTAGCGACTTCGAAGACGACGCCTCAATATATCTGTTCCTGTCCAACAAAGACGCCGAGTGGATTTCAATCAAGAGGACTGAAAGATACCTTAAAGAGGAAGAAGGACCTGTGAAAGCACAGCTTTGCCTAAGAGTGCGCAACCACATAATCGCCTGGGATCTCCCAGTAGATAGTTTCATGAAATTGCGCGGCCCCCTAAGCAACCCAAAGTTCTCTTACCATGCCAGACCAGTCATTGATGCAGGGTAGGACTGGTCAAGATTCAGTCCTTTCCCGAATGCCTACTCTGGTAACTTTAATGAAGAGGAGTATCTAGAGAACATCTATCGAATCCTGTTTCCCATCCAAGAGATAGAACAATCGAACTTCACTCAGAAGGAGAGGGTGACGACACCACCTTCGACGACGCCTGTAACTCCGGAACCATAGCCGATTACCGTCCCAGATTTAGCACCACAGGCTCCAGACCCGACTCATGAGCCAAACACTACTGAAGCATCCGTCGCCACTATTGAATTGGGCCGGTGCCACTAGTTGTGGTATGATACGATGGGAACTTGAACCTACTGTTCACCGAATTACAGCTCTGTTATAAACTACCCCTGTACTGCTGGCCTGATTCAGAGGGAATAAAAATCTCGTCCTCGTGTTCTTCGGATTATGCTTCAATCGTAGACAAACTCCTGAAAGGAAGGATCACCTACAAATGCATACCTTCAACTACAGACGAACCAAAATTGTCACTTCAGAACAAGAAATCATTCCTTAAGATCTTACAATGCTTCAGATGTCAAAAGATCGACATTACGCTCACGAATGCAAAGAAAATGAGCGGTGTGTCCGTTGTGGTGAAGAAAATATGGTGGCCGACTGCACTCGTCCAAGAAAATATGCAGTCTGCTGCAATTGCAATGGACCCCACGCAGCTTGTTATAAGGGTTGTCTAGCGTTAAAACCTACCAAGAAAAGTAGCAAACAGAGAGATGATCGCCGCATGCAGCCCAAGCACAAGCAGGCCGACCGACCGAGTACATGAAACTGCCCCACCTCAGCGACAAATAACTACTAAACATCGAATACTTGCGTCCAGTTAAAAGCGACGAAATCAAGCAGACCATCTTGCAGCTTCCCAGCCACTACATCGCATCCAATACAGCAAAAGTAAGGGCTATACAACTCTTCGCCAAGTTCAGGGATCTCCACCCTTTAGCAGATAGACCACCAACAAGAAACCAAATCATAGCTGCCGTTGCTGCCAGCAAGAATTCTTTCCAAGTACGCTAGCGGCCCAGTTTACTACAGTCATAGAAGTGCTGACTAAACTCACTACAACTTTCATCACCCAGTCATAAGGGCCTTTCTGAAGAGACGTTGACGATCTTCTGATACTAATAACTACCAAACAAAGGAAAGCACAACAGCTTAGCAAAACATAAAGACAATCAGCAACCAAGCCCGGCAGATCCTGAAATGACAAACCAAGCAATGACAACCACAAGTGATATGGAAGGAGATGCGCAACCCACATAAGAACTTCCCCATACTCTGGGACCAAAGCTTTCCCAGATGCCATGGCTATCCATCTTTTAAACATGTTCATACCACCTAAAGTGACACCACTGTGAGTATTTTTGCTGCGCTGTTGAATATACCAGTCTCTGCACGATTGATTTCATTCCTTACTTTGTCGTTTCGTGTCCTCTGAAGCATGGTATGCACAAACTTCATTTCAGAGGCTGGCAGTGTACTCTCTTCACCACTGGATAGGGTACATGTTTCTAGTGCGAAAGTCAGTATGGGAATGTAATAGACTTTGAATAGTGTTGTTGTCCACTACAGAGTTTTCACTTAGCTATAAAAGACTGCCGCATTATTGTTGTTGTCTGCAACATGACATTTACTGGTGCTGTCTTTACCCAGAGTGCTGCCAAGATATTTGAATTGGTCAATAGTTTGTAGTTGTCAGTTGTTTTGGTAAATATTCACATTGGAACCTGTACCTGTATTACTCTGGCGGATTTTAAGTCTATATTCCTCAAACAGCTTGTTCCATGCTTCTGCTGCACCTCTTCTGCATTTTTACCCCAAATCATGACTTTGTTTCTTTCCCACTCACTTCTTTGAATCTCTTCAAGATGTCCATCCATCACAGTAATGAAGAAAGGCGTGTACTGTGCATATCAGTAACTGATTATATGTTTTATCAAATATCAGCTGGCTCTACTCGTGTTACGACTTGCTATGTGCTAAACGGTCATGTTATGTGGGAATGAGTTTTTCTCTGTGCTTTACAACACGCTGAATACTTAAGTCATTTCCGATGCAACCAAAATAGTCCAATATTTAAATTGAGATTCAATTCTTAGTCCTATATACTCAAAAAACTGTGTTTCAAAGCAAGGTAAATATTCTAAAAGATGGTTTCTCATGCTTCCGCAACTGGATTTTCCAAAACTGCAGCGTTTATTTGCCTATATAAGATTTTCGCCGAAATGCCGTAGTCTTCCAGCGAAATACGGTTATTTCGTTAAAAGATATTGTGTTTTTCATTAGTTTTAGATGTTCATGTATTTTTTCTGTAGGACAGGTTCCTAATGAACTTACTTTTAATTGCAATTCAGAAAATGTATTGCGATATGTTGAAGTAAAATAATCATTGCTTATCCTCTACTGCCGTCGAAACAGCTGTCACATCCTTCTGTCACTAATTTGAGTGGCATTAATCTTGGCCTTAGTAAATTTCAGAACATTTGAAAGCTAAGGAAACAGCATACAGTAACCGAAGGTATACTGGAGATATAGTTTAAAATCTCAATAGCTGTTTCCCTAACTTCGTTCACTTGGATTTTAATTTACAATGCGTTAAATCAAGAGTGACCAGCTACCGAAGCTACTTGGATGAATCTGACCTCTTCATTTGCAGTCAACGCAAACTCCAGACCTACGCAAATACTGAAATAAATTCAATGGGATCACAACTTTCAGATAGCCTACGACCTAAAAAACTGGTGATCATAATTCCCAGTCATACTAAACGAGAAAGGGGGGAAGGTGTCAGGGCACGTCAACAGCGAAGTCATTAGCGCACTAAACAAGAGAAACAGTCAGTAGAAAGCACCAGTAAATCAGCGTCTTTTTCTGTCAACAGTATTTATCTATACAATCGTATGTTTTCCCGGCGAATCTGTTGCTTGAAGACCTCTCGGGCATAAGACCGGATCAATTTATGGTTGTTTAACGAAGTTTCGACAGCATAACGCGCCATCATCTTCAGGTTGCGTCTGCTGACCAGCGTGAGGAGCGCGATGACACGTTACGCTATCGAAAATTTGTTGAACAACCGTCAATTGATCCAGTCGCATGCCCGATAGAGTCTCAAGCAGTTTGTATCAACTCCTGCGTTTGTATCGCTAATACCTTTTTAGTGTAAATATAATTACGTAAATAATTTCGTGTGGTCTTAACGACCTAGTGCATAATTTCTCGCCTGCTGTTCATTCACCCTCTGTAGCAGCCATCTAAATTAACCCGGTAGTTTTGCCAGGTAACGGGGAGATACTTTCATTATGACTTTACTCCTCACCGTCGTGGAGATCAATAGAGGCGTAATAAGACCTTGGGTAAGGAACTTGAAAGAATTCGACCAAAATCTTCTGAAGGAATCTTTCCGACATTCACATGAAGTGATTTAGAGATACCAGGTAATCCCCAAATCTAGATGACCGGACGGTAATTCGAACCCCTGCCTTTATAATGCGAAGGCAGAGCGTTACCGCTAACCCACCACGTTCAGTGACATATATTTTGACGTGGAATCCAAACCAGGGAGGATGTCAGGGTTAAATATAAGATTCAAGTCAAAATAATTTCTTTTTAATTCCGAATACACTAATACAATGCTACCGACACGTACCTGGATAAACATTTAAAGGGCAAGAAGTAATTTTCCTTTAAATTGCTCCTAAATAAGGGACATTTTTCTCTTAATTTCTAAGCTTTATGACATCACATAAAAAACACAAACACACACATTTCGTATTTTACTCCACGGACCATAGGGTGGCGCATTAATTTAAGTACTTCATTTAAAAATGGATACTTTTACCCTAATTTGTCAGGTTCTCGACGTAACATCAAAATGAAATTATCTTGTTAGACTTCTCGGACCAAGAGCGGTACAGTGATCAAAATGCAACCAGAAGTTTTCGCTAATGGTCGGACACGTTTTTCAACTTTATTAGGTCTCCTCCATATCAAAGATACCTATTTTATTTCTAAGAATACGGGCTAAGTATTTTCCAAAACTCCAACAAAATTCGATCACTTGTTTTTGCATCAATTAAATTGAACGAAAAATTATAACTAATTTCCTAACACTTTTTTCTCAATTTCTCATCTTTCACCAGAACCAAACATACCCTACTTTACTGCTTGAACTATGGAACATCAAATCTGGACCAGAGGTTTTGAAGTGGATCGCGTTCAACGAAACGTAAGTTGCTTTTCGCAGTTGAAATATAATGTTTTTAGTATATAAATTTAAGTAACACCTAACTTTTATGTTCTGACTTTTTTTTTTATTCTACCTGGGATTTCAATCAATGGTTGTTGTTTCTTTTGCGGAATAATTACAAGTTAACTGTGTTGCCAACCGTAGCGGAATTCCGCTACGCGTATCGGAATCTATCGCTCGGGATATGGAGCGGCGCAAAATGCAAATTGTCGAAAACATAGCGACATTTAGCCATGTTCATTGCAATAACTTACAAAAATGAATTTCTTAAGGATCAACACTTATTTTGTTAAGTATATTCCCAGGCTTCTAAAGAAGCGAAAATAAATCACTGCCCACTCTTACTCAATGGAATAACCAATTATAGCAGGCAGAATGTTTGTGAATCCCCGCAAGTGTATTTCTCCTCTATCTATGTAACGCCTATATGTTTGCTCATCTTGTCAGTGCGATTTTACTGTTGTTGTTGCAAGTCACATGTGATGAGTGATAAAGAAGCTAGTTGTTCTACACCCAAGAAAAAGTGAGACACGGGGAAGAATTACCAACAGGTCATGTAAAGTCGGGAAAACGATTATTTTTAGAAAAGTTGTTGAATGAAGATTTTTCCAAAGTGGATACTATCAGTGAAAGAGGACAATTCAAAAGCTAGGCGTAAAGGTTGTAAAGTTGTTTTGTAATTTGGTAAATCACAATGAGAGTCAAACACTTGATGAATGACAATACAAAACAAATTATACTAGGATTTTTATTTTTATCGTGTCCTTGTAAATAATCGTGGAGCTTAATGACTTAGCCATAGGCCTCTCACTCTGAAAACCGGTTTGGATCCAGGTGTTTGCTGACGCGGAATTTCAAACAAAATAACTTGAAAGGGTGTCAAAAACGGGATCCGACCTATAACACCAGAACTTAACATAAATTTTCGGTATTATGGGGTGATATTATTTCAGTTATGTGAATTACGTATACAAATCTATTTTATTTCCTATTTCTTTCTTTCAAGTTTTCAAACCAAAGCCAGAAGAAACCTTAGCTATCGTAACAGACATAAGATTTAGTTTATTAATGGCGGCTCGTGATGAGTCACATTGTTCAAGCTGTAACAGCTATTGCGAAAAATGGTCAACAAAAACGTCAAAAGTGTATAGGTATTATTCGAAATGATCAATCATCAAAATCAAGGGCGATGTAACTAAGTAACTTAAAGACATTGCTTTTTTGTCGTCATAGGTGAATGTACTGATATCGGTAAAACTAGGTGGATGTGTATTTAAGTATGTACCTGCAACCGAAAATAACAAAAATATATTTTCGCAAAAGTCTCACTTTTTTCGAGATATATTTCTTGATATTTTTTCGAAACATGGGACTTTATTCAGTCTATTCCATGCTATTTCTGTTGTTCGGTTTATTACGTTCTGTTTCTTACAAATTAATACTTTTTTAAACCTATTTTTTAATTTACTAGAAGATGTTTGAGTCATCTAAGTAATATTTTTTCTTCAAACGTTAAAAAAACCTTATAAAAAACCAGAACAATAACGAAACAGTTTTTAATGTAATTGTCACGATCCGCTTAGTACATTTTTTTTAACACCACAGGCTGCCAAGTCAACCGTTTGAATACATTTGTATACACTTTTTACATGTGATTTTAAAGGTTTTATTTTTAACGTTTTCAGAAATAAAACATTGTTTTAGCTGACTCAAACATCCTTGAGTATATGAAAAGGTAAACGTTGGGGAACATACTATGGAAGTATTAGCGTAATTTAGTGAAAGGGACAGGAGAAATTCAGAATAGTCTGTGTCAAGTTTTGGCAAAAATGTGTCGGTGATCTTTCAAAAGGTATCCAGTGAACGACAAAACATTTAAGAATATGCTATTTCTTGTTCCGAATAATGCTCTGAATCAAAGAGTAGACATAAAATACGACGTTTCGAAAATTCCACAAGATTTAGTCTAGAATTAACAAACAGGAAGTGGCAAAAGAGCTTAGATAGCTTCCATACTATTTTTCAGAAGAAGAAAAAGAAGAGTTATTAAATTCAAATGGTGTTGTTGGTTTTTGATGTGCCTTAAGTAAAGTTTTCCAAATATTTTCAAGTTGGTATAATTATTATTAGGGTTACCGCATGGAAATTTAGAAAACGGTTTTCTCTATGGTGGGCAATATAAAGAGCAAAAGAAGGAACAGCTTCAAACCACAAACAGTGATCTACTAAGAGAGAAATTAGATTTGCAAACTGAAAACAGTTGTTGTTTGATCTATCCAATTACTAAATATCATCTCAAGAAATCTGGTAAGTGTATGTAGGCCTATCAATTTAAATAAATTGGAACTGAATTTTTTGCCTTTCCTGATGAAGACTGACTGTGAACCGTAGTTACACTGTTATTTCGCTTTCGCCTGCAATGATTAGTGAATCATGTATGTATAATGTCAAAAAAATAAAATCATTTAATCCTTCAGTATTGCCTTTCTTCTGCACTTTCTTGATTTAACCGGTTAATGAATTCCGTGTTATTTTGTAAAATATTTATTGGTGCGATAAAAATATCGTCGTCAGTATTGCCGCTACTATTACGACGACAACTGTGTAAATCTTCAATCATCCTGTATTCTATACGCTGGCAGTAAATAACATCTGTATTCAGAGTTCACTTCCTACATTTAACAAGAGACTTCATCATGATAGGTAAGTTTTATTGATATTCTTTGCGATAGTTATTTATGTGCAGTGAAATTCAGATAGCCCGTAGCGGAATTTTGACTGCCCGTAGTGGAATTTTGACTGCTCGTAGCGGAATATAGTGGAATTCTGTCTTGTCCGTAGCAACTTTCAATCTTTCCGAGTTGGTAACACTGCAAGTTAACAACACATTTGAGGGTTGTCGACTGTAAATTCTGAACAATAACGAATGATCTTTAGTGTTATGAATATAGGCTGGTATACCCTAAATGATTATCGGTGGTCGGTATTTGATTTATTTTTATAAATAAATCCTTTTGTTCCAGCTTTTATAAACATTGAGAAATCAGTAGGGGACAAAATATTACAACCAATTAAAGTTAAATTACGTTTTCATTACATTTATTATGCAATATTAAACAGGCAAAGCACATAAAACAGTGGTAGGAGCCATGGCAAAAGTATTAAAAATATCTTGGGCACAACAATACCTATAATTAAAAGAGACTTTGGAGGAACACTTAATTTGCAAGCATGACAACATTAACTTAACAGCGTATGTATAAATCAGATTTCTTTGATTGTCTGGGCCATAGAAATATGATTGTTTGGTATGGACAAAAGACTTTCGTAAAGCGATGCTCGTTGATTTGTTAAATCACTAGTGTGGTTCACAATATGACAGCGCGAAATATCAAGTAGTGTTTTATTGCATGGTGAGAAACTTGTTACAGACTGTATCGTTGTTAACGAGAATCACTTTACCAGTATATAGAACTGCGGCGTCGCTTTCCATGAAGTTCATCGTGCGTGTAAAATGCAAGTATGTTCAACCCTTTGGGACAAACTTAATTTTAGTACATATTTTATTTGGATCAATTATAAATTTTACTGCCGAGCTGAATTGATGTCGACAAAATATGTGCTGGTAACTGATGCTAACTGTTTCAAACGATAAGAATGCCTGAATTTGCTGCTCCCCTTTAACTTTCGACCATAAATGTAAAATGCATCAATTAATTTTTTGGTTTTATGGTCAAGGAAACCATTACTTCAATTTTTATAATCGTGTTTATTTGTTGGTTTATGTTGAACCTTGTGTGTGTGTGTGTGTGTGTGTGTGTGTGTGTGTGTGTGTGTGTGCGCGCGCGCGCGCGCGCGTATGTGTGTGGTAAGTAGCGTTTATAAATGCACAATGAGTTTGATTTCCAACTACTAACACAAAACTTCTGTAAATAATTAGATGCTGGAATCTAGAATTAGGTTCCGAGAACCGTTGTTTACCATTCCATACATTTTTTTCTACTGAGAAGCGGCTATTTACCTGTAATTTGTCAACACCATGAACACACTGAACGTAGTAACCTATACTATTACAAAATGTTAGCAAGTTTCTTCTGTCTATGGCTTGAGGAAGCGTCACACAAAAATTACCGCACCAATTTGGATTGAGAATACATTTTTTGAAAGCTTATGGTTAAACTTGAAATCTGCGGTATACTTTTACGGAGTAAGAAAAAAATAATCAGTTCAAAAATTAGAACAGAAAGGCGACAAAGATCGCACTGGTCTCAGATGGACAGTCCTCTTACATGATAGTAACATAACATCACAGTACTTCTTTTTGACTTTGGTTATTTATTTCTTCAGTTTTGTGAAATATAGAACATGAGTCAAACGTAATAAGCGTTTTTTTCTTCTTTTCTGTTGAGTCAGTATCTCGACTGGTTTGATGCAATCCTCCATCTCTTCATATCTCCTCATCTCTACACACCCATTACAATCCACACTATTAACTATCTGCTTCTTATATTCTAATCGTTGTCTACCTCTACAGTTATTATCATCGTCTGTTCCCCCCACTAACAAATTAACCAATCCCGCATGTCCTGTGCCTTCATGCAATCCACCATCCTGGCTCTCCTTTCTGCCTGAATCTTCTACAAACTTCTTTCATCACTCATCGTTTCCAAAACACCTTCGTTTCGCACTTGTGTGTCCATTTAATTTTCAGCATCTTTCAATACCACTACATTTCAATTCCTTCTTTCTGGAATTCATTAAGTCAAATCTTCATTACACACACAGGTTTAAAAAATTCTTTGTTAATCCTTATTTAAGCCCCGGCAAACATCCTTGTGATTTAATAAGGATTACACTACTACTCCTGAATTCTGATAATTTCTTCAGTTTAGAAACACAGTCCGATAAAATATAGCAAATACAACAACTATCTCATGGAATACAACTTCAATAGGCGTAACAAATTTGTGATATTTAGTTTACGGTAAACACCTTTTTGCTTAATGTTGATACTGACACTTTATAAAGGGTTGTTGGTTTACTTGTGAGTCGTTCCGTATGTATAATTTAAAATGTGATTTTGTACTTAAATGTTACAAAAATTATATATTTCGTTATGACCTAAGATATAATCTTAAGCAAAGTTTATGTTTAGTGATTACATTAACAGTTGATACCGTGTACATTTGCATCAGTGTTTTTAGTATGCCTGATGCTGTCGGCATTACTTTTAAAAGATAAAAAATGTCACTTCAGTTAAATGAGACTGGATCATAACGACTAGTTCGTTTGCAAAGAACGTAAATTAACAGTCACAGCAAACGAAAAGTTACCTGCGTCGAGATGTTACTTGACCTCGGAATCTGAATGCTAATTTTCACATAGTTTATGAAAAATTTAATATCTTAAATTTTTCTAAATTAAAATACTGTGCATTAAAGTAAAGTAGCTACATGAAAAACGGAAATTAAAAGTTTCTGGCAGCTAGCGGAACACTGGATATAAGTAAGTAACTGAAATAAACGAAAAATTTTATTTAAAAAAAATTAAGATAGGTTAATCCATTTCTACATACACAACAGTCCAGCCCAGTCCCATTCCGCGCTCTTCCATGACCTTTTAATTATCTGCTGACTGTCGCCTTCCGTGCGAATAAGTTGTCTTTATTGCGAGTCAGAAGTTTAGTTCATTTCAAAATTTCATTCAGGACTGAGATTCTAACTGGAAATCTTAGAGCTCCACGTCTTATTACCAACGATGTATATAGAATGCTAATAACACACTGCAACATATGCTGTGTCCGATCGAGCGAAGTTCTATGATGGAAAGAATATTGTACTGAAATCATCATGTATGTTCCGCCGGATTAGGTGGTAAAAACACGATATTTCGACTTGCTCGATCGTCTTCTTCGGCTGTGAAACAATCTGCTAACCAACAGACCAGTACAGCTGGGAAAGAATTGTAGCATCTCTATCTTTTCCCTCAATTTTTATGTGAATATTGATATATAAGTTTATTTACAATCAGACATAAAATGAGTTGAAATATTTATGAGATTTTAGTTGACTTTGACGTGACTGAATTTAAATTACAAACTCAATAATGTATTATTTATCATTATTAATCAATCAATGATTCATCTGAAAATGGTTATTTATTACTGTGTACAGATACATTTATTATTCAAAATCATATTGTTTGGACTTGTGATAAACATGACAAAGGCATTTGCAACACAACATTAACTCTGGGACGTCAGCTTACACAATGGAACCGGGTATAGTGGCTGGGACTAAACGCCCTGCCTCGTATTCGGGTGGGCGCAAGTTCGAATCCCCATCTGACTATCCACGACTTGGTTTTCCATTGTTTACCGAGACCAATCCAAATGAATGCCAGGATCGTTCTTTCTAAACGATATGGCTGATTTCATTCCCTTCATTTGTCCCCAGACTTTTCCCGCCTGTAACTACCTAGACATTGACGACTTGTGACACCGTAAGAAAAAAATGTCTACGTGATATTTTTTGTTTTAACAATATAATCTTTACCATTAACTCTTCTGGCAACTTAGCTAATGGTGTAATCTGAATTGACGCTGCAGCGCAGGTGAGAGAGGATGGCCCGAATGTCTGTTTCAATTGTGCGACGGAGAATTAAATGTCATCTTTTGCTGTGACCAAAGAGGGAAAGGACAACATTAACAGCAAATTTCCTAGATTTCTCCTCGTCGATCTACATCTACATCTACATATATACTCTGCAATTCACAAAATTGTGGGTGGCAGAGGGTGCTCAGCACCAAACCTAATCTCTTTGTTGTGCATTCCAATCCCTAATGGTACGAGGGAAAAATGAATTCATATAAGAATCAGTGCGGCACCTTATTTCTCTAATTTTCTCTTTCCTGTCCTTCCGACTCAAATAGGTTGGTGGAAGAAGTATTTCACTACACTCGTCATTGAAAGTGGGAGTACGCATGTTTACCAATAAGTTTAAACGAAACGTGTGTCGTCTGTCTACCATAGACTCCCAGCCTAGTCTACTAATCAGTTCTGTGACGCTTTCATAAGGACTGTAGCAAGAGGTCACGAATCGAGCGGCTCTTCTCTGTACTTTCTCTATACTTTCGATCAACCCTTTACGAAATGGATCCCAAATGGCACAACAATAGTCCAAATGTGGACGCACATGAGATTTGTACGCTATCTCCTTTGTTTGTTCATCACAATTTTTCAAGATTCGACCTAGGAACCGCAGCCTAGAAATTGCTCTACCTACTAACGAATTAATGTGTAAATCCCATTTCATGTTCCTTTGTACTGTTACTCCCAAGTATTTAATAGAATCGACCATATCAATAACTGTATTGTTTAACTTGTATTTCTGAACAATTGGATTCTTTTTGTTAGTTATGCTCATTGTCTTACACTTTTTACAATTTAGAGTAAGTTGCCACTCAGCGCACCATGTCAAAATAACATCCAGATCACGCTGAATTTCTAAGCAATCGGCCATATTTCTCACTTCCCTATAAATAACTGCATCATCAGCAAAGAATCTAAAAAGGCTTTTCACTTTGTCTCCGAGATCGTTTATAAAAATTAAGAAAAGAAGTGGTCCTATTACACTTCCTTGAGGTACACCCGATGTAACATCTAGATTAGAAGAACTTTCTCCTTCAACAACGACATACTGCGACCGACCAGTTAGAAAATCCTTTATCCATTCACAAAGTTGATCCGATATACCGTACGCTCGAAGCTTCGCTAAAAGGCGGTTATGTGGCACAGAATCAAAGGCTTTCTGAAAATCTAAAAAAATTGCATCTACTTGTGAACCTGCATCAATAACTTTCATTACGTCATGTGTAAATAGGGCCAGCTGTGTTTCACATGATCTTTTCTTCCGAAATCCGTGTTGATTTGTTGTAAGCAAATTATTTTCATCTAGAAAATTCATGATGTTCGAGCTTATAATATGCTCCATAATTCTACTACAAACAGATGTTATAGATATGGGTCGATAGTTTCCAGGATCACTTCGATCACCTTTCTTGAAAATCGGAGTTACTTGTGCGATTTTCCAGTCTGCAGGTACTTTTCGCTCTTCTAATGATTTACTGAATATATCAGACAGAAATGGCCCGATTTCCGCAGCATACTCTGAAAATACTCTTACTGGAATTCCATCCGGTCCCGGTGCTTTCCCCCACTTCAGGAGCTCTAACTGCTTTATGATACCTGCAGTATCTATTCGTAATGATTCCATCACCGACTCGACACGGCGTGGGAAAACGGGAATACTATCGTTATTTTCATCAGTAAATGAATTTTTGAATACAGTATTTAGTACGTTAGCTTTATCGCGGCTTTCATTAACCTCGGAACCTTCACGAATTAGTGCTGGAATATTGCTATTGGTACAATTAACTTTTCGTTTGTACGACCAAAATTTCTTCGGGTTTTCTGTGAGACTCTTAGAGAGAGTGTTGGAATGAAAATCGTTGAAGGCCTCGCGCATTACATTCTTAATATGTCCTCTTAACTCAGCTAAGGTTTCTAAATCGCTGCGACACTCCTTCCTTCTTGAGCGTGCGTGTATTTTCCTTTGTTTTTTGAGTAATCTTTTGACTTCGGATGTGTACCATGGTGGATCATTCTCCCCCTTCATTGTCCGCTTCGGTATATGTGTTTCCATACCTTCCCTGACTATATGTATAAATCAATGCCACATCTCTTCAACGGTGTCCTTTGTTGACTTGAAGTTATGGTAATTATTCCTCAGGTAGGTTCTAAACACTCCTTTGAGGCCTTACTGAATCTGTATATAATCCGCCCTTTCTTCCTCATTCGCTTGGTCCTTAATTTGATAGTCGAAATTACCGCTTTGTGATCGCTTATTCCTGTGGTTGTTGAAGTGTCGGTGAATAAGTCATAATCGCAGCTCCCGCTTGTCTCTATGGTGACGCAAACATAAAACTCGACTAGATTTACCGTAAGTCTTTAACGTCCTCTCCTTGGTGACTTACACCCAGGATCCTCTACTACCATCCCTTTTGCGGGAAGACTCCACATTTCAACCGACCGGCAACGTTTTACCTCAACACTGACATTTCCTGGATGACTTGGAGAGTCTTCAGTAGTTCTTCTGGAACCTTTTAAACAACATGCCATGAATGAGAACCCAATTTCCCAAATATGACCCTAGTGAATCTTATATTACCAGTTGGGTCACGTATCTGACAAACATTTAACTCCTGCGCTTTGGTGCAAACATTGTGCCTTTTCAAATACGTGGCCACTTTATTTTAACACCACCAAAGATCTTCTTTTTTTCCTTACTACCCTTTCCCAACGTTAGGGGCCTGTCGCTATTGTGAATTTTACTCATCGTTAACAATGTCAGATTTTTTTTTTTTTTTTTTTTTTTTTTTTTTTTTGTTTATTGGTTTTTGGTCGTAAGACCATTTCACCAGCCCACATACAAAATTTTTCCTGTTACAGTTATTCTGACGTTTTTTCTTAACTTCATTTACATATATATAATATTTTACATGATTTACACGAGTGATTTTGCGTGATGCAGATTTAAGGTTTAACATAATTCAAATTGACATTTTACAGACAAGTTTATATGTACATATATATACATACCTACACTCATACATAACTACACATACACGCATATGTATATACACCCATGAACATACACATATATATATTTATACACACACATATATACACACAAATATATATATATTGCGTCCATTTGCTTATATTGTTTTCTTCAGATATTAATCTGCCCATCTCTCAGAAAGTCTATAAGTTTTATATATATCTTCGTGTGTCTCGTCGCTAGAAGAGTGGTTATCGATGTGGGCAGAGGCACCTGGAGTGATAACAGGCTGTTAAACAGTTTTTGGCTGTGGGTGTAGTATTTGCTGCATGCAAAAAATATGTGGTTCAAGTCTGCTTCTTCCTCCACGTCCGCGTCGCATTGTGGCGAGTCAGCCACGCCTATTCTATACAAGTGGCTGGGGTAAGTACCGTGACCTAGTCTCATTCGTATTATAGATGTTATATATTGTCTTTTTGCTCTGAAGTCATGAAACCAAGCCTTTTTTGGGATTGTTGGTTGTATGGTAGCATAGTGTTTACCTTTGTGGTACGATGTTGAAGTCCAGAATTCTTGGAGGTCTTGTTTCAACTTCTGTTTCACTCTGGGAGGAAGTCTATGTAAGGTAGGGGCAAGAATAGAGGCGTGCCTTCTGTAGCTCCGTTTTTAGCGAGGGCGTCTACCAGTTCATTGTATATGAGACCCGAGTGACCTTTCACCCACATGAATCTTATGTCTGGAGCTTGGGTTGATACTGCGCACTCGATGATGTCCATAATGTAGCTATTGCTGCTAAGGTTCCACTGTGGGTTCTGGAGCCGCTGTAGTGTGCTCCTGGAGTCGGTTAGGATCAGAATTTTCTCAAAATTTTGTTCCATCCCATATTTGATGGCTTCCTTAATGGCTAGTATTTCAGCAGTGTAGATTGAGGTCTCCGGTGGGAGTAAAAAGGATGCTCCGTAGTTGTTGACTGGGCAGTAGTAAGCGCATCCTACACTGTGATCTGTTTTCGAACCATCCGTGTAGATGTGGCTGAATTCCCCCCAGATCGCCGATAAAAGGAGGGAGGCAGATTTCGGATTTAGTTGGGGTGGTAGAATATAGGTTTGCAGGGTTGGAACAGAGCATTCATAGGGTTTCGAGGAGACAGGTAAGGCGGGTTCCTTCGTTATAAGCGACTTTGTGAATCTGAGGTTGAAGTAACTGTACACCAGGAGCGGACAACGTGGAGGGCGTTTTTTCCGATGGTTCCCATGCTGTTAGTTAAAAGTTGTAGTTTCGGGAGTAAGGGATGTTGTGTGAAGGAGAGCCTTTGGAGTAAGTATTTGTCCGCGAGGTATTGACGGCGGAGTTCGAGTGGAAGCTCGCTGGTTTCTATGAGTAATGCGTTCGTGGGGGAGCTTTTCATGGCTCCTATGCAGATGCGGAGAGCGCGATACTGTAGTTGATCTAGTTTCCGTATGTGCTGTTGCGGCGCATTGCCATACACGATGCTTCCATAGTCTATTCGTGATCTAATTAATGACCTGTAGAGTAGTAGGCAAGTTGCGGGATCTGCACCCCACCATGTGTGAGCTGCTGCGCGAAGTATATTTAAGGCGCTACTCGTTCTGTCTGTTATATCCTTTACATGTGCGATCCAGGAAAGTCTGCTATCCAAGATGAGTCCAAGGAATTTTACTGTTGATCGTACAGGAAAATCGTATTGTCCCAAGTGAATGTGTTCCAGCGAGAGTGGACATCTTTTACGAGTGAACACAACTACTGTTGACTTTTGTGGAGATAGGGATAGGCCTTGTTGCAAAAGCCATTTGGTGATTTTTGTTACTGCTTCTGAGATCCTCCGGAGTATCATCCAAAAACACATGGAGTAGATATAGATGCAGATGTCGTCAGCATACTGAAGGATTTTGATATGTAACCCCAATAATGTCTCTAAATCACTGGTGTATATAGTATACAAAAGTGGGCTTAGTATGGAACCCTGCGGTATGCCTTGATTTATTATGAAAGGTCCAAACAGAGCGTTGTCCTTCTTACGAATATAGATGGTGCGTTGATGCAGGGAGGAGTATATACCTTGCAATAGATGTTTCGGGAGGCCCATCTTTTGTAATTTCCTCATGAGGATCGGTAGATGTACGTTGTCATAAGCACTAGAGATATCAAGAAACAGTCCCAGTAAGTATCCGTGGTTATTTTATTGCGCGTTCGATATCTGTGGTGAGTATGGCTAGGCTGTCCATGGTGCTACGGGCTTTCCGGAAACCAAACTGTGATGCTGGAAATTGTTTGTTGCGTTCCATCCACCATTCGATGCGATGTTTCCAGAGACGTTCCGCGGTTTTATAGACGCATGATAGCAACACGATTGGTCGGTATGAAGATGGATCCTTGGGGTCCTTTCCGGGTTTGAGAATTGGAACGATTACTTGAGTAGTCCATGAATCTGGGAGTTTGTTTGTTGACCACAGCTGTTGTATCAGCTGTAGCAGGTAAATTCTTGCTCTTGGGGACAGGTGGCGCAACATGGCATAATGAATGTTATCATATCCTGGGGCGGTGTCGCTGCATGAGGCTAATACCCTGTCTAATTCGTGCAGTGAGAAGGGTCTTCGGAATATGTTATGATCGATGTCTTTTTCTTCTGGGTTGATCATACTCTCGAAAGGAGGTAGGGTGACCGATGGAGGGGCAAATACTGTGGCAAGGTCTTCAACATCGCAGGTGATTGTTGAGGTAGGTGGTGGTTTCTTCTTCATTTTTCTGATCATGGTCCATATTTCCTTTGTTGGCGTGTCCTTCGATATTTTCGAGCAGTAGGTTTTCCAGCTGTTCCGTTTTTGTTGTTTAAGGAAACGTTTAACTTCCGCGTCTGTTTTCTTATATTCCGTGTATGTCTCCCATGTGGATTGTTGTTTATATTTTTTAAATACTAAACGTCTCCTGGCAATCATTTTTGAAGCTTCTGGGGACCACCATGGAGAAGATGTAGCTGGTTTCTTCACATACGAGCGGTTTTGGGGAATAGATGTGTTTGCTGCTTGATTGATTAAGGACATGAAAGAGTTGTAATTTTCCTCCGGTGAGGCATTTTGTACACAAGTGTGGAGCAATGAGTCTACAATTTTGGAATATCGACACCAGTCTGCTTTATGTATGACCCATTTGTTTTTCGGGAAGCTTACAGTCTGTTTTATTGGGGTTAGATAGGAAATTGTGATGGCCAAATGATCCGATCCCAGCGTGTACGGTACGATACTCCATTGGAAGTCACTTGAGATGGATGGAGAGATTAAAGTTAGGTCCACTGCTGAAGGTCGGTGTCCTGGTCTTGGGATAAGAGTGGGTGAACCGTCATTGAGGATTATCAGGTCGTGATCGTCCAATAATTCTTTAACTGCTTGGCCCGGTAGGTCTTCATATACACATCCCCAAGATGTGCTGTGGGCGTTGAAATCGCCGCAGAGGATGTAGGGAGGCTCTAGTTGTCTGAGTAGGTGGTGCCATTCCTGTAGATCTACCTGCGTACGTGGGGGACGGTAAATAGAAATAACCGTGAGGTTGTAAACTGGTAATACGATCTGGGCAGCGACGGCTTGGAACTGATGGATATTGGTTAGGTCTAGTTCAATCTTTCGAAAATCTAGAGTAGTTTTAATCAGTAGTGCCACTCCGCCGTGGCCGTCTATACGATCTTCTTGGAGAGTTGAATATCCCCGAAACTTAGTTGCTTGGCGAAACCAAGTTTCGCTGATTGCAGCTACTGATATTTTTTGAGAGATTAACTCTTGTTGAAGGGTTTCTTTATTTGATATCGCTGATCTGGCGTTCCACTGTAGTATCTTAAATTCCTCCATTTGTTGCGAATAAGTTTGTTAGAAGCTGACGGATGACACCAGTTGGGAGTGATCGGTCGGGTGCAGAGAGAGCTTCGGATATGAAATATGTAATTAACTGCAGGAGTTGTTCAACTAATCCTTCATGTCTTGCATGGTTGGTTGTATTATGATATAGAGGGGGATATGGATTTTGGATCATCGGAGTGATGGGTAGTTGTGCTGGGATATACGGCTTTTGTTGCCAAGGTGGGGTGGCATAGATGTGTTGTGGATTTGTGGAAGGGGTAACAGGAGGTCTGTCAACTCTAGGTTGTATGGGTTTGCCGGGAGGTGGTGAGATTGGGTTGAGATTTGGGTTGGATGCTGCTGTGTTTTCTTGGCTTGGTAGCCTCATTTCTTGCGCTGCGTTTTCCTGTTGAGGCATAGGCTGATGTGGAGGCCTCGGGGTGATGGGTGGAAATTCCTCTTCGTTCTTATGGGAGGGTGTTGCTGTAGCCATAAATGCATAGCTGTGGAGTCTTGGAGAAGAGATTGTTTGGAGTCCTGGATCGTTATGAGCTGCGTTATATTTTAACTGTTTTTGTTGTTGATATGCCGGGCATGTTATATCTGTGGCGTAATGGGGGCCATGACAGTTCACGCATCTGATGGTGGTAATGTCGGAGCAGCCTTACATGGGGTGGGGTCCTCCGCACTTATTACATCTAAACGAGCTCCGGCATTGCTGTATCTTATGTCCAAAGCGTAAACATTTTTTGCACATGATCACTGGTGAGATGTAAGGTTCTACTGGGCAACGCATGCCGAGGATGTAAACATAGCTTGGTAGACACTGAGAGCGGAATGATAACAGACACACCGGTATGGCTACGCGTTCTTCGCTTTCCTGGTGCGAGCGTTTCCTCGTGAAGCGTTTAACTGATATCACGGGGTAGTCTGACTGGATTTCCTCCTTAATTTCATTTTCGCTCAATGATGTGTCGACATTTGTGATGATTCCAAGTTTATGCACAAGAAAATTAGGAATATAGGCTTCCAAATTTTTGGTAGTCATTATAGGTAATTGGACCAGTAGGTTCGCTGCAGCCGCTGATTTCATTTCGATTCTTATTCTGTTTTTCCCCAATGAATTGATGTTTATTACATCCTGCTTAATTTGAGGGTTATGTTGGAAAAGCAACTTCCCGACTGCCATTGGATGGAGCATACCAACATTTTTCTCCATGCTCTCGACGAAAACGTAAAAAGGTCCTATGTCTGTATCATTATACCGATTATTTTTGCTTGGATGTTTTTTAGTTAGGGTTGCTGGAGGAATGTTCACTGGAGGAGAAGACTGACTATTTTCACCTTGGTAGAGGGGATTGGAAATGCTTTCCTCTATCACTACGTTATTCGTCACTGCTGTACGTAATCTTTTACTTGGTTGCCCGCCGTTATCTAAGATGTTTGCTCTGCTTTCGTCTACTGGGGGAGTAGCCATGGCTGGAGGCGTACCTGTTGTCCTGTGTTGCAGGTGAGAGCTGAGCTGGATGGAAGTGCTGTTTTCTTCCCCAGTTGAGAGGTCCATCTGGTCGTTCTCGTCTGGTGGAAGCCCTTGCTGGTAGGGCATCTGTGTTGAGTTTGGTGTTAGGACTGCACACATCTGGTTGTCATCACCGTTGTGGCAGGCCTCCAGAGCTTGGCGAATGGATTGGCCCGTGTCCCGGACCGTCTCCATTGGGGATTGCCTCCCTACGCTGTTTTTCCCGGCACACGACACTACTTCTTTTATTGGCGTTAGAAAGGTACTTTAATATTATGTCACAAGCAGATAAAGTCTGCTATTCACAGGTAAACACGATGACTGCACTGCACGTACGAGGAAGTTAACTCCGCGAGCGCTCGCGCTAGACTGGATGTCAGATTTGGAACTTTGGTTACATGGTTTCATGCCCTTCCTGGCGCCAAACATTTAATGCCTAATGAGTAGTAATGAAGCAAGTGTCATTAGGGGCGTGCATTAATTACGTGAGGTGAAATATAGGGGGGAGGGTGTCCGGCGAAATCTCACCAAGGCGAGTCGGGGGGGGGGGGGGGGGGGGGGGAGGGGGGAGGGTTCGACGGAAATCTGACTTGAGGTTTTGAAATTCTTGAATGAAGGTAGAGCTTTTTTTTTGAGTGATTTCAATTAGGAGGGGGCGGTCCGGTCAAAACCTCACGTCATTTTATTGGAGGGGGGGGGGGGTCGGAACAGATGGCACCAAATCTCACCAGAAAGAGGAGGAATGGAGGAATTCCGGAAAAACATCTCACATTATTGATGGGTGCCCCCTTATCCGCCTGCGAAATGTGTAACTGCGGTATGTTCTCTGTGAGATAGGCGTGTTTTTTTGTGTTTGAAATGTGTAGTCTACGAGGTGTAGATTGGGAACAGTCCGGCATTCACCTTTATGGCTGCGGTAAACCGCCTAAAAGCTGTAGTCAGGACAGCTGGTAATTGATGGCCTTGTCTCTCACCCTGTCCCGTTATACCTACCCGACCTATTGCGCGGCCCCCCAGCGCACTGCACCACACTGGCGGGTTTCACGCGGCCACAGATATGTTTGGCTAATACTAGTCACATTGGCATCTCGGCTGTTCGAATGGGGGAAATGTGCGCTGCCAGCGGTCTCTCACATATTACATTGTTATTAGTTTTATATAAAACTGGAAAACAGTAGTACAGACGTTTGGTGAGAACACTGAGTAGTGTTTTACTAAAATTTCTAACTCATGGGTTTAGAGGCAAAATTATGATCTAACTAATTTATGGTAATTATACGTGTATTTGAAGGCATGTATCACTTCTCAAAATTTATTATCTTTTCTCGATAATCTTCTGTCATTGCTCATTAGGGAGAGTGCACAAACTACGTTGCTCGGTCCAGGAGGGGGGACGGGTTGGCTGGAAGGCTACCCTGGGCTACTTGGGGGGGGGAGGGGGGTTACGAGGCAGACCACGTAGCTTTCCTTTGATAAAATTTTTCATAGTTAAAATGAGGAACAGAACTCAAAACAGCAAGTGAATATTTATTTCCCTCAATTAATTATTTCAGTATGTAATTTACAATAGTCTGACATGAGAAAACAGTACAAAATGTCTTCTGGAATCAAAAGGTACCTTGTACGAGGGGGGGGGGGGGGGGGAGGGGGGTTAGAGGCAAAACCCACGTAGAGCAATGTGGAGGGGAGGGGGGGTTCGCAGGAGGCCAAAATGGAGCTACGTGGTTTATGCATGCTCCCTTACTGTGTTGTTGACTAAAAAGATTAACTGCCTCGAAAGAAGGTTCCAAAACCCAATTAATATCTACATACTTCTACCATGCAAAATATCCGGATTCACTTTCCAGATTAACATAACCCGCTAAGAAATATATATCACGATTTTCACTCTTGAGGGTAGGTGGTGTGAGTCTGGTGCTTGCTAACTAACCTCCAACCCAGGGAAGCAGGGAACTACAGGGCTCTGCCTTTGTTAATCTCACCCTTTGATCCAGAGAGATATTGAATGGGTGGTAGGTTTTATCTGTTTAATCGAGTGCTAAGGCACACGAACGGCATGCAGTTATGGCATTAAAAGCGGAAGAGCGTTCCATGTTATTTAAGCTCTCGCTTGGAGAAATCGTAAAAATATTGAGAGCCTGATGTAAATCAGGGACGAGAGGAGTGACGTGGTGCTGTGGCCAGTAACAGGTTCCTGGCGTGACCATTTATTGCAGGTCCGGAGTCTGAGGTGGGCCTTGTTCAAAAAGAGAGCGCCTTTCTTGTAGACCTTTCACTTGGAAAGTAGAATCTGAAGAGCATGAAAGGGAGCGCGGTATTCGGTGGGTGTGGTAATCACTATGAGGTCATCCAAGAAATTCACCTGTGCCTTAATTACAACCTACCAGCCGGAAGTTGCTATAGAAGAGTTTGGGAACAGTTTTCTCATACAAACTGTAACGCATTACTTAAATAAACAAATGTGAGTTCTAATCAAAACTTTCACTATAATGCGTTTTTAATCAAAGATTTGTGGACAGGTTGATTCTACTAGCACAAAGATGATATGAAACTTCCGGTCACAGAAATAATTCCCGGCATCTAATAAAGGATAATGGAAGCTTGAAAAGAAGAGTTGAACAACGCAACAGGCATTAAAGATTCACATTAGGGTGGGTACATACTAGGCGAACGCATGCGACCGCACGCGAGCGAACGCATTCGTTCACTCGGTGTGTACGTCGAAACGAAGGTGGACGAACGACCGAGCGTGGTGGTGTAACGGCTAGCGTTCTGGCCTCGCATTCGGGAGGACGGCGGTTGGAATCC